>CM021100.1:947559266-947880229 GCA_007115665.2 Sequoiadendron giganteum | reverse complement strand
TAATTTGTGAAGACCTTTCCGGAAGCTTCTAGAAACCCTAACCTTTTCCCTCCAAGAATAGGCGTCACTTTCCTCAAAGCTTTATTTGACTTTATTTGAATTTTCCCTCTTCAAGATATGCGCCCCACTTAAAAGCTTCACATTTGTCTTTAATAATTATAAAATTACCTCAATGAGGCGCCACCCCTTAAAGACCACCTTTTAAGTTATGCAACTAGGCCAAGGAGATAACATAACATTAAAATATAATTATTATTTTAAAGAAATGAGCTTATCTCTCCAAAATGCATCCTGTTGGTGTGTGTTTTGAGTACGCCACCGAACACAGAATAAAAATGCCCAAAGGACACTCTTATCCTCTCTTGAAAAGTGCTTGCAAAAATCCAGTAGGCAATACAATAACTCCAAGGTTTCTTTGGTCAGGTCTTGACATGTGGATAAGGCCAGTGGGCGTTGTGATTGCTGGTAATCACAAGGGGACTTACATGAAATTCTCTTTTGCGGGTTGAAAACTTAGACGGTTTTATCCTTGAAGGCTCTTTTGGTGGGTATCTTCAGATTTTCCAAAAAAATAAAAAAAGGATAAGGGTTTAGAGATCTAAAACTACGCCTAAGAATTCCAGAGACAGCAGTGAGTAGACAAAATGGGTAACCACACTTCGTTTCGCCACCTTTGGACAACTACGCGAAGCAGGTGCAATCTTCAACGGAAGTGATAAGAATTTTCATATTTGAATCGGTAATTGAAACAAACAGAAGTTAAGCATCCACGATTTAATGGCTCAGACTAACTTTACACGTCAAATGCAAATCATCCACTTGACAAAAGTATGAGCAAAATTTTATCCGCCACTGCGATCAAATCTATCATTCATCTAACCAACATGTAATGAAATGCTATTCTAATTCTACTCTAAGTGTTGAAGGAGAAATATTCAACCTTGCATACTACTTGAAAATAAAAGTTGTTCTTAGCAAATCATGCACAAGAGCTTTTATAAACGGAAATAGTTTCGTCGCAACAATCTTTTATTACTCACTTCACACCTTACAAATGAGGGCCAATGAGTTTATATAGAGTTTCATAAATGGAATAAATGGCTCAGATTAAAAATGAGCCGACGGTCAAGATTTAACAAACGAAACCCTAATTAGGGTTTCCCAAAATAACTTCAGTTAACTGGCAATGAACAGCAATGAGTTGGCAATAGGAGCTATTTTCAAGGGACTGTATCCCGATCCTCTCGAGCTGCCGTGTATTCGCCGAATCTGGACACGATCGAGGCAACCTCGTCCATGGTAACCTGCGGAAGCATGCCGATTCTGAATTCAAGCCCATCCATGCTCTCGGCGCATCTGGCGAAGGTCTCCTCCCACTCTGGTTCCGTCTTCTCAAAGGATTCTCTGATGCTCAAGAAGTTCGCCAATTTGGCCCAGTCCTGCCTCAAGATGGGCCCAGTGATGTAGAAGATATTTTCCTGGACACTTTTCTTCAAAACTTCCAACTGCAGGTCATTCTCTCGCAGTGCCTCTTTATCCAGGACATCGGCAATTATGTTGAGGATTTTGGCCTGAACTTCCTTGACCTGTTCCTCCAGTCTGATGCCGTCAATCTTAACCCTCTCCAAGACTTCACCTCGTGCCGTCAAGGTCCAATACCAAGTGTGGAAGTCATAGGCTGCTCCCGCTGCGATGACGCCTCCCTCTATCAATTCTTGCTTAGGAACTCCTTTTAGAATCCTAAGGCAAGGGATTATTCTATCCTGCACGTCTGGAAGGCTGTCCCATACTTCTGCCAAAGAAGCGAACCTAGAAAGCAAGGCAGTGGCCTGGCCATAAACCAAAGTTAGCCGCTCCACAAATGTCTCAGCTTCAGTCCCCTTTACGGCTATCCATTCTTTGGCCTCCTGAACCGTGAGCCTGTTTTCTTCAATTTCTTTAATGGCCTCCTGCGAAGAGTTCGGAAGTAGAGGAGCCGCCGTAGTGTCCTGATCAAGTGGCTTGATCAAGTGCTGAATATATTCCCTTAAGCGCTCAATCTCTAATTGGCACTCCTTCCTTCTGGCTACCTCCTTCGCCAACCTTGATTTGATGGCGGACACAGAATTGTCCAAATCTTCCATTTCTTGGCCCTTAGTGGTTGGACCCAAGTCAATGGTCGTGATGGCGTAATCCTGTGGAGCCATATCCTCCCGTGGCTTGTCCACTGTAGGCACGGCGATTTGCACTGTCCTGTTGCCGGCCTCGTCTCTATGTATGCTGGAGAATTTCTTTGCCGACTTTTTGGGCACGGTTTGAGACAATCTGGCCAAAAAGTCTGCCGTATCATCCTCTTCTGGTTCATCTGCCGGCACTTGTACCTTTAGCCTCTCCTTCAGCCAATCCGGTATCGTAAGCTGCTCAACACCGTCTTCTTCCGGCACGCTTTCTCTATCAGGAACGTCTACAATTCCCCTAAGGGCTGAAATCATCCCTTCCTGAAAATCCTCATCTTGGGTGCCCACATTGTCGTCATCCGACTCCAATATTTCGGTGCCCGTGGGAGAAGGTGGCGCATCCTCATCTGGCTGAAGCTCCGCGTTGTTTTCAGGAATCGGAGAAGGATCCCTCATATCTGCCAGTGAAGCATCGGCGGTAGCCAGTATCTCCTCAATATTTCTGGAGGCGGCCGATTGAGAAGGTTTCATCTTTACCTGTTTCTGGACCGGCTCTTTGCCTGCAGCTATTTCTTTTCTTTTCCTAGATGTGGTGGCCTCTATCACTGGGAGGTCCTGTGATGCTCCCGCATTGGAAGAATAAGACTCTGCCTCGCTTAGCATATCATAGGTCAGGGTTATCTTCTGGCGCCTTAATTCTTGAACTCGTTGATCCACCCACCACTGAGTAAACTTGATGACAGGCCTCATCAAGACGTTCAAGTCAGCATGCTCTGCTTCTGACCACTGGACAGCGGGCAAAGCTGAATTCTCATCGAAGCGCGGTTGCGTCTGATTCTCGTCCTCCTCCAACTGATCTGGCACGTGACAAAATTCTGTTGCCCTGATTAAGCTGAGAGGTAATCTGGACCACATCCTCCGTCTGACCTCAAATTCATCCGCAGCATTTGCCCAATAGTCCTCCAGTTCGACCCTATGCTTGTACCTCCTTCCATCCACCATTTTGATGTGGTGATGGGGGTCGTAGTGATTTCTGGCCGGATATGGAGAGAAAGGGTAATGCTGTATCTCGATTCTGGCACTGTCAGCTGCCTGTGATGACGGACACGACTCCAGCATGTTCCCTATAAAGAAGGGAAAAGTAACTGCCGCCTTTTGCTTTGCTCTTTGAAGACCCTGAAAATCTTCTAACTGCCTCAACACTTCGAGCAGGACCATCTTATTCGTGGGGAAGATGGGCAGACGGTACGGGCTTCCAGTGAATCCTTGAATTCTGATATACGTAAATCTTGGATACTGGATAAACCAAGACCCGTATTTACCGATTAGGCTTTTGGCTTCATGTGTCAGCCGCTGATGCGTCCCTCCCTGGAGTATCCTGGTGATGTACATCAGGAACGCGTCGTGGGCTCGTCTAAAATGCGCCTTCTCCCTCAGCTGGAGTTGTGGGTAACAGTCATAAGGTTTTAGCTCGTTCTCCTTACTGCCAACCGTGCCTTTGCAGATCAAGCCTGCATATCTGTAAGTTCTGGCCAACATATAGACGACGTAAGAACCCATATGAAACGTTTTGGTCTTCTCTAGATTGATAAGCTGGTGGTGAAGATTATTGCTTATCATCCTAGCCCAGTTGAACATTTTGACACCTTCTGTGAGGTCCTCAATGAAGTAATACATCCACGGCTCAAAGGGTGCTCCCGAGGGACTGCCTGCCACTCTGTTCAGCAAGATAATAATATCTCCATAGTCCTCCTTGAAGTCCGTGCGCATCAACTTCTTGGGCATCTTCTTAAAGGACGGTCTAGGCTTGTCCAGCCAAAATTTGTTAAGGTTGGCGGCACAAAGATCAGGATTTTTGTCATATAGCTTCTGAGCATCTTCCTTGGTCTTGTAGACAGTTTTAGGATATGCCGGAATGCCGAAGGCTTCCTGAATGGCCACCTCTGTCAGATGTGCCAACACTCTCCCATCAGGCGCCACAATCCGCCTTGACTCAGCATCATAGTGAAGTGCACACTCCACCATCAGTTCAGCACAGCAAAGTGCAGGCTGGAATCCGGCAGCTTGAAATATGCCGTTTCTCACTATCCTTCTAGCTGCAGGCGTTGGTAAGGGTCCGTTGTGTCCATATATCCTCTTTTTAAATTCCACGAGATCGATGTGGCCAAGATCAGTGTCTGAGACATTTTTCCACTTAGACTTTATTCTGGTCTCTGGCTGCGATCCTTTACTTGCAAACTTCATCTGTGCCTGCCTGGATATTTCGCTTTGATCGATCGGCAGCCTGCAAGCACAAGATACTTAACATTAATACAATATCATTTAAGAATTAATGAGTTTCGGGGTATAGCCTAGACAAAATCGCACTTTCAGCCTTATTAAATTAAAATTTCTGTCAAAAAGCAAGCTGAAAGTAATTAAATTCGCCTATCATGAATGAAATTTGTGCCGGAAACGAAGTAGAAGATAGAAACACAGCGCAAATGCGTTGTCGATTAACTTCCAAACCTCAAAGATCACGTTGTGGCTGCAAATGAATTTAAAATTTCAAAGAAATCTGCCAGAAGAAGTGCGCCACTATGCTGGAAGTACGATTTCAGCCAAGAAATAAATTATTTCTCTCAAAAATCCCGTCTTTCAATAAGAGAATGCTATCTCGATTCTCACAATGATGTTATTCTCACAAACTTCTCCTTCGAGAATGTTTTCCTGAAGATTCGAGAGAGATAGTTGCTTCTCAGCCGGAATTTGTGAAGAAATGAGTTGCTGAAACTCATTTTATGGCTGAGAAGTGCGATTTTCCTCAAGGCATTGCTTTCTTTCTTTTGATTTTCTTCCAATTTTTAGAAACGTTTTCTCCTCGGATTAGCAAACTTCTAATTTCACTTTCAGTTATCGAGGCAAGTTTCTAACTTTCGTCTCTGTGCCATCTCTGCTGAGATTTTCGAATTTTCTCAAGGAAAATTGACTAAGTGTTGGAAAATATATTAAATTAATTGTCCAAAATTATTTTTCCAACGTATTTTAAATCCTCCGAACATGGCAAAGTTTAAACTTATCTAAGGCAGACTAGTTTAATCTTCCAAATAATCTCCGGATTTTGAATTTTTAATTAAAATTCCCTAAGTGTCAGGGAAATAATTAAAAATATTAAAATATTAAATTCCAACCCATTCAATCTTGATACATGGCTAATTTCGTTCGTCAGAGGCAAAATATCTCTTTTTTAAATTGTCTGCCTAGCCAAAATGTGCTCAATAGCTCATCTGCCAAATTTTAGTTCTCTAGGCGGAGTTTTGACCTCTCTGGACATTTTTATTTTAGCCAAATGATTCATCTTCTGGGTTGGGCGAACCTGGAGACCTCTGCCACTTTGCCATTTTTTTACTAGCGCTTTAGGAATTTTCCAAGCTGAGAGGGGCGGACTTCATGTTTGCTCTGCCAAGCACTCTTCATTTTGTGCCAAAAAATTTCACTCCGTTGTGCTGGGGCGTGATTTTTATGCCGGCCAAAACCTCTTCTTCTTCTAGACATTTCTCCGTTTTTCATGCCTTAGGATAATTTTCTCTTCAAGAGTTGGGCGAATGTCTTATAATTCCTTGCCTATGGCGTATTTTATCATCCATTGGTCTTAGATTTTCCTTGCCATGGCGAATTTTATTTGTGCCTTGTCCAACGGAAAATTTCACTTGTTTCCATCATTTAATTCAATTTTCAATGAATTATCTTGCAATTTTACCCCTTTCCAAACACCTTGGAACGCACCCCTTCATGTTTTACCCTTCTCCATACTTCTTGGGGGCGGACTTTGTGTTTTTCATTCCATTTCCTAGGCTGGGCGGACTTCATGAGTTTTATGCCAATTTCATTAGGGGCGGACTTTGACTTGTCTATGCCACTTCCCATATGGCGCACTTCTTACCTTGCTGGGCGGACTTTGAGTTCCTTGTGCCAAGGGCGGACTTTGCAACCTTCATGCTTATGGCGGACTTGGCAAACTTCATGCTTATGGCGGACTTCAGCCTCTTTGTGCCATGCGCCTCTCCCTATCATTTTGGGCGGACCTTGGCTTCCTCATGCCATGGCGGACTTGATGAATTCCTTGCCAGTGCCTACCTTTGGCATGCCAAAGGTAGGGCGGACCTTGACTCTTCCATGCCATTCCTCTCTTGATGGCGCCATTCTCAGACTTAGACATTTTTCAAAAATTCCTTGCCAATTTTCAAACTTTTTTACATTTTGCCTTGATTTTCTTGTTTTCCGAAGACACATTGATTTTCTGCTCTGTGGGTTCCAAGAATAGAAACTTTTTCCCAAAATAGAAACTTTCCAAAAATAGAAACTTTCCAAAAATAGAAAAAAACAAAAAGCATCCCTAAAAAATAGGGACTCCGGAATGGCCTAAAAATGCCAAAAATCAAAAAAGCAAAAAGCAAAAAAGCAGATTCCCTAAAAAATAGGAAGTGTCAGAAACGACCGAAAGCAATGGCGATCTTCGTCCACCGGGTCTTCTAAGCACTTCTATGACGTTAAGGCCCAAAAACGAGTTCAAAATCTCAACTTAGCCAGACTGACTTTCAAAATTTTATCCAAATTCAAGACTCTCAAAGACGTTGCGCAGAGGGCGGAACCAAACTTGGGGGTCCCCATTTGCGATGGGGCGATGTGTGAAATAGGTCTAGGGTACCTAGGAATTTCTATGATGGATATATTGAATGACATGGAGATGCTTCATGAAATGATGGAGTCTGACAAACTTTGTGAGTTTAATGGCATGAAGATGAAGTGATGGATACTTGTTGGAGCATTCTACATGCTTATTTGGGACCCTCGTATCAACATGAGGATTTAAGAATGCTTGTGGGCAAGCATTTCCAAGAAGGGGAGATTGTAATAACCCACCCCTTGGGGCGATTATGTGCAAGTTTAAATTAAATATTTAAACTTCAATATGGTCGATTATTTTATCCCCCTATGCTAAAGTGTATGATAACTGGATGACATTCGATGTCATTACTTGTTTGTCTAATTCCATTGATATCGATTGAACAAAACTATTGTTGTTATCAGCCAACCCTCCAACTTATACATTCCAAGCAATTCACTTTGTAAACTAGACTCTATGGGCGTTGATCATAGTCAAAGTTGTATTCAGCATCATATCTTTTCTATTGAATTACGAGTTAGGCTGCATTATTTTATCTGTCCTGCGAATATAAACCAAATATCAGAACCAATAAACTAAACACTCAAGACACAATGGCAAGGCCTCAAAGCCGAATGTAACATGGAAATCTTGATAAGGATAGATCACGAAAGTTCTGTGTATTTCATACTTAACATGGGAGTGCATAAGATTACTGTAATGATGATCAAAGAGATTTGTGAGTAAGGTGGAAATAAGACATGCCTTCCACGATGACTTCACCAATAAGAAGATCACGACTCATATTACTCATGGCATCCAAAGGGAAATTAGATTCAAAACTATCTTTAGCCGACCTCAAATGATGACTGACTCCTTTTAGCAAAGTCAAAACACTTAAAAGGCTGCGACTACAGTCAAAGGGGCTGACTTCCTTAAAGGAAGCTTAAATTAAAATAAATGGAGATTAATAAATGAGTCAACTCCCTAAGAGGTGCGCCTCCATACCAGAGCAAAGTCGTCCCACTTAAAATATAATGAAAAGGCATGAATCAAATAAGAGATGCCTCCCTTATGAAGAGGCACATTAAATGATATTTAAGGAAGATGAAAGTGTGTAAAGAGAAGCGTAGAATTCAGATTTAAATATTTATTTTCAGATTTGGACAGTTCTTGATAAGCAGATAGTAATCAGCCATGGAAGCATACACAACAATTGAATAAATCAGGGAAGGCTCCAAGAAGTCAAATTGCATATTTATAAAGATAATTTTCAGACAAAGCAATCAGATTTCAAGGCCAATAATCTATGATATATTGGCAGACCCATATACAAATTAATGCATGGTTTCAAGGGCATAAATTAGAGAAAGCAATCAAGACTCAAGGCCTCTTAAATCATATAAACGGGCAAATGAATGCATGATTATAGAGTCCATATTCAGAAACGGAAATCAGATCTATGTCAGGGTCAAGATCACCATTTTGTGCATACCAAAATCAAGGACATATGAATAATAGTAATATTCCATAAGCACTTACATGATGACTATCTTCAAGAAATCATATCCGATTCTCCTCTTGTATAGAGATCTGACTTCATCTCTAAAATTCAAAGAAAGTATTATCAACTTCAAATATCTAATATCCTATAATATATCTATGATTGTTCATTTATCATATCTATTGCAAATTTTAAGGCAATTTTAGTAATCGTATTTCGATGTATCTACAAGGGACATTACACTCAAGAAGCCAACCCTCTGGCTGTCGACCTTCCAACTAGTAGGCACGGATCAACACGGAATCAAACCATTGGGGACACTACAAAGTAACGATCAAAACCCAACAATTCCTGCTGAATTTTGTTGTCATCCTGGAAAAAGAAAGAATATTATGCATTGTTGGGGAGAGGATGGTTGATAACAGCCAAGGCAGATCACAATTGGAAACAAAACACCCTCTCGATAGAAAACAAAGGAAGTATGTCATTGACTTGAGGAATCAAGCAATAAGCGAAGAGATTGCTTCCTCTAATTCGGAGTCGAAAGGAGAAGAATCACAAATAGAAGAAGAGAAAAGGTACATGGAACCGAATGACAAGGGAATTCGGGACCTTCAACATTGTTCGAAGAATGAAACAAGTTCCTTAAATGGACTCTTTCATTGGCAACAAGAAGACTACAAAGTATTCCAACCCGATTGCAACATGTTGCAAATCGAGGAAATTGATGAAAAAGATGATCAAGCGACAACTTAGATGTTTCCCCTGAAATATGAAGACAAGGAGGGAGTCGTCAGATTAGAAGATATGCCAACCCATAGCCTTGAGCAATATAAAATGATCAAGTACGAGGAGCCAAGAAAAGAAAGTGAATCTATTTGAAGAAGACAATCCACGAACGATCATGGTCGGAGACGACTGGAACCCAATATTGAAAGCCATAACATTCAATTTTTTTACAGAATACAAGGACACCTTTGTATGGACGTACAAGGACTTGAAAGGGATATATCCAGAGCTATGTGTACACAAAATTCCTCTGGTACCAAGAGCACAACTTGCATAGAAGTGGCCCACAATATGAAAAAAAATTATGCAGCAAAAGTTCAAGAAGAGATAGAAAAGATGTTGGAAGCTGGCAAAATTTTTGAAGTCAAGACTAATGATTGGGTTTCCCCGATAGTGATATCTCTAAAGAAGGAATCCAAATAAATTTGGATATGTGTGGACTTTAGAAGTCTGAATGTGGTTACCATCAAAGATCCATTTAGAATCCCCTTCATTGACTCGATCTTGGAAGAGGTTGCGAGTCATGAAATCTACTCATTCATGAATGAGTTCTCTAGGTATAATAAAATAACCATAGCGGAGGAAGATAAGTGTTGTGCCTTTTTCGCACACACACCCCACTGAAGGCAGGGAAAGCCTTTGCTTTTCGCGTTTCCGCATTTTGCTTTTGTTGATTTCTAGTTTTTTCTCTTCATGCGGGGGTCTGCAATTAGGGTTTGACTCTGTACATTTTGGCACCTGTGGTTTTCATTTTAAGGCCAAGATTTAAGCTCTAAGTAGAAACAATGACTCATGGCGGGTTTATGCGTGTTGAGTGTGAGATTATCTTGAGGAGATTATTCAAAACCCTAGGTCACTCTCGAGGGAACGAATGCTTGGATTGTCTGAATAAGGAACAATTGGTAAATAATTATTGAGCATGTATCGCAAATTTAACTAGTTTTGGAACTAAGTCGAAGGCCGACAAAGTTAGGACACTTTATTTGAACCTGCCAAAGGTAACTTTCTTTCACTTCACACATCCTTTTCTTAATTAGAGAGAACCTTTAAAAAGTGTAGCTCAGTCGTGTTGGAGTGGGAAATGGTTCTAAAACTTGCCTCAGTTCGATAAGTTTTTTAAAATTCACAAGACCTGCCTTTACCTAGTTAATGTTTGCTTCACAAAAAGCTTCTTTGGAAGACAAGTAGGTTAGAAAACCTGCACAGTAACCGACAAAGTATTAATAGTCTCACAAAAGACTGACACGAAGTAAGGAACGTCAAGATTGCAGGACTTGATGTGGCCGAGTTGATAATCATAAAACAGCTAGTTGTGAGTACATGGTCAGGACGTGACGAAGTTATAAATTTGACCAATGACCGACAAGAAACTTTATCATCGCGGATTTCTCACATACTAGAAATCCCCGAGTCTTCCTTTAACCGCGAAATTCTCAACCCTTGGAAAACTTGATGAACATGCCATCGTGGATTTCGTGTTCATACCTGACGAAGTCCTCATCACGAAATTCGCCTCCTCATGAAAACTCCGATATCCTCATCGTCGCAGATTTTGCATCTACACGAAATTACCCACATACTTGATGCAGATTTCCAGCCTACTTGAAATTTCCAAACCTCTGGTCCTCGTGGATTTCCTGCCCTTCAAAAATTCTCAATGGAACATTGTCGCAGATTTCTCACCTTCAGGAAATCCCTAACGGGTTATATCACCGTGATTGTGTGCCTACAATGCAATGATTTCTTGAAGACTTGTTTTTCTTGAGGTTTTCGAGGTATTTGGTGGTGTTCACAATCTGAAGAGCCTTAATAGGATTTTGATGTCCAAATTTCTCCTCCTACTAATGAAGATTTACACGATTTGATCTTACCCCGCAAATTTCTTGATCCTCGAAAATCTCTGAATCTTTGTTGTCATGGATTTTCTAGCACCTAGAAATCCACGATGAGCATCATCACTGATTTCTTGAACTCCCGAAATCTCTGGATTTCTTGAGTAGGCCAAATCCCCAGATTTCTTACATGAGTGAAAAACCCGAACCTATCTTCCTATAGTGAATTTAATGATTGTGCATATGAATCTTGATCATGTTCTTACTTCTTTGCAGGAGTAATATGATTTTAAGCATGGGATATTTATATTGTGCAATGGCAATTTAGATAACTTTCTATGAGTAATCTACGCAAGAAGACTTTGGATCAAACAATGTTATATAAAATGGGTGTGTTTCATTAGATCCTTGATTTAAATTCAATTTAAGATGAATTCCTTTAAATGTTTCAACTTATCTTATGTTGATTATTTTATGAACTTGCAGGAATAATACCATGCATACCATTTAAGGAGTTTGCTAAAGGAAGCTGCAATGTTAAAGATCAAGGACTTGAGAGATGTTATCACATGAAGGGCCGACATATGGAAGCGTGCCAATCTTGTATAATGGGGGAGGATTAAATTGTTCAAATAGACCTGCACACGTATTTGTGCCAAAGCTAGGCCACCAAGAGGATTTTAATTGTAATTTGAATTGCAATCTTAAATATTTAATAGGCACCTACATGAGAATCCATGCCCATCCAGCTGGGGGAGTGTTTCAAGAAGAACATGTGAAGCAATTTTATTCCTTCAAAAAGGGATATTTGTTTCTCTTTGGTCCAAATATGTAACAAATTCATTTGATTGGATGTCAATGAGGCATGTGTTGCCAAACTCAATGTAACTTCTTAGGGTTTTAAAGATGCAATATAGGCCCTTGAAATGGACTTAATCTTGGCCATTGATTCTAAATGTAATTTCTATAAAAGGTTAGTGCTTGCTCATTTGTAAGGTGTTAGACAAGGTTAGTTAGTGGGCTAGTCAGTAAGTTAGTTTAGGAGAGGATAGAACTAGAAATTGTTAAGCAAACGTTGAAGAAATTAATACAGTTAGGTCATTGATTTGGTGAATTTATGTATAAGTTTGAAAGTGTAATGGTTTCTTGCTTCTTATTCTCAAATGTTAGTTTCAGTTCATTTGTAATGATGGTGAAATGTTAAAGATATTTTGATGAATCTGTTGCTCATACCATTTGGGGTTTGCTAATTGTAAATTGTAGTGCATGGTTAGTCTGAGCCAAATATTGCATTAGTTCAACTGTGAGTGTTTGTTCATGTCATGACAGTAATTGGATGTATGTATGAATATTCATGGTCTGAAAACCTTCCAGTTTCCTTTGAAGATTGCACCATTTATGTGTAGTTGTAGGTTTGTCCTTGGTCAAACAGAAACAAGTTTCATGGGGATTTGTCAATCTACAGTATTAGCCATTATTATCATTGATTTTAGGTGTTAGTTTAGGATCTCTCTCTCAACCCTATATCTTTTGATCTTTTTTTGGCTTAGTTTAGAATTGAACCAACATCACCACATTGCCACATTTGATGATAAAATCCATTTTCAGATCTCATGAAACCCTTGTTTCCAGTCTTTGTTACCATAAATGCCCTTTGTGATTACTAGCAAATCACATAAACTACTGAGCCGTTTTTGCATAGACAAGACCTAACATCTAGAACCTTGGGGTTGTTTTATAAAGTTTTCTGAGGAAAGTTACCCTTCAAGAGAGATAGAACACTTGTGTTTTATCTATGTTGTGCAATGCAAAAACGCTCATCAACAATAAGTTAAAGACTACATTTGTGGTTAAAGACGGGGTGGGTGTATGCATGCAATCAGATGTCATTAGGACTGTGTAACGCTCTGGCCACCTTTCAAAGAATCATCTTGCACATTTTTGACAAAATATTAGTCAAGAATTTTAAGGCATTCCTGGATGATTGGTCGATCTACTGTGAGCAAGAGGCACACTTGAAAGCTCTCCAAGAATGCATGGAACAATATAAAGCGGCGCGATTGGCTTTGAATCCAAAGAAGTGTCGATTCATGGTATTGCAAGGTAAACTACTTGGGCATATAGTTTGTAAAGCTAGACTAAAGACCGACCCAAACAAGATAAGGGTGATTGTGAAGATGGAAGCACCACAAAACATCACGCAAGTCAAATCATTCTTGGATCACGTCAATTACTACAAGAGGTTTATAAAAATTATTGCTTAGATATCCTACCCACTTGACATACAAGGAAGGGCCAAGCATTCACATGGACCAAGGATCAAGAGAAGGCCTTCAATGAGTTGAAGGTATGCTTAATTAGTTCACCAATCCTAGCATACCCAGACTAGAGCAAGGAGTTCCACATACATGTCGATGCATTCAACTATGCAATTGGAGCAACGTTGGTACAAGTGGGACCCCAAGGATTGAATCACCCAGTTTTCTTCGTCAACCAACTATTGTCAAAGGCAAAAAGAAACTATAGCATTACAAAGAGGGAAGCGTTGGGAATGGTCTATTTTGTACAAAATTTATGAGCACACACTTATACTAAGAGGGGGGGTGAATCAGTATAAGAAATTAGAAAATCTTTTTCTTTTTCAAATTGATACTAACAATAATATCAATCACACAACTTCCACAATTAAGAACACAAAATTTACTTAGAAACCCTTAAAAGGAGAAAACCAAAGCAAAATATTGCTAATATAAAATTCTCTTACAAACTTTGTAGGCACCAACCTACTCGAGACACCAATGCCCGCTTATCTTTGTAGACACCAACCCACTGGAGACACCAATCCCCATTACTAAGCACCAACCCAGCAAGAGACACCAATCTCTTCTATAGAAAGGCACGAATCTCTAACACAACTTTCGTCTTCTTGATATTGCTTCTTTAAAGCATGAGAGTCTACTTAATAAAATATGCTACAAATCTGCTCTTAAGTCTGCTGCAAATCTTCTCTTAGGTTTGCTCTGAGCCTGCTATAAATCACCTTCAAGTCTGCTATAAATCTCCTTTGAAGATCTGCATATATTCTTCTTCAAGATCTGCATATATTCTTCATATAAATTTGCTCCAACCTCCTTCGATACAAATTTGCAATACTCTTCATATTTTCTGCTCTAGGTCTGCTCTTCTTCTCCTAAAAGGAATGATTTTTCATTTGAGAACTTGCTTTCTAACCTCCAAAATAACTTGTATTTATATCAAAATCATGCACTTCAACAAAAGTAGGTTGGCCAAGAACTTAAATAATAAAGTTTAAGTCAAACATTTAAATTCACCCAAGAAAGGCACCAAAGAGAAGGATGTTGAACAGCAACATAAGTATTATTTTGCAATGTGCAAAGTGAGCACCAAGGTGAAGGAAGGTTGGCCAGCACTTAGGAATTATAAACATGTTTTTTATCACCTTGAAATAATGTGATCTGCCCTTGAATGAAGCAACTAGTTCTACTTTGATATTGCCTTTGACATCAATGACAATAACATTTCGAACAGAAACTTTAGGCATTATCTCTTGGCAACACTTTTTACCTTCTACATCGATCACCAGGCCCTCATGTACTTGGTTAACAAGCCAATCATTCAAGGTTGGGTAAGTAGGTGGCTATTATTATTATTATAAGAGTTTACATTTACCATAATTGTTCGTCCAAGAAAAAGCCATGTTATAGCCGACCAACTATCAAGGATTAAGTCGAGCAAACCTCCCGAGGGGGTAACAGAGGATTTTCCAAATGCTCATATGTTCCAAATTGCAGCATTACCTCCTTGGTATGAGAATATTGGGGAATATTTGTCTACTTCAACCTTCCCTGAGGAGATGCCACCAAGAGAAAGAAGGAAATTAGCCCTCAAGAGTAAAACCTTTCAGCTCATCAACGGGTTATTGTATAAAATGGGATCTGACCAAGTCTTAAGGTAATGTGTCATACAAGAAGAAATACCAAGCGTTCTTAAATAAACACATGAAGGGCTTGCCAGAGGACATATGGGATTGGATGCCACAACCCAAAAGATTCTTTTGGCTGCTCTATGGTGGCCAACACTGCACACGAACGCCCAAGATTGGGTAGAGGGATGTGACATCTGCCAGAGCTTAGGAAAACCACTAAAGCAAGATTACATGTCACTATTTCCATTGCAACCACAAGAAATCTTCAAGAGTTGGGGACTTGACTTCATTCGTCCACTCAAAGTTAGCCAGCAACACAGGTGTAGGTACATTGTTGTGGCTACGAAATACTTAACCAAATGGGCAAAGGCTCAAGCACTTCCAAGCAATACGGTAGTCAATACTGCAAGATTCATTTATGAGCAGATTGTCACTAGGTACGGCATTCCTATACAAATTACTAGTGACCAGGGAGGACATTTTGTGAACCATGTCATTCGCTTGATGATGACTAAGTTTTGTATATTCCATAACCTCTCAAGTCCATACTATGCGAGAGTCAATGGACAAGCAGAGTCTACAAACAAAGTGCTTATCTCTATCATTCACAAGTTGTGGGGCATTGAAGAAGCAAATTGGGAAGAAAAGTTGCCAGTTGTACTTTGGGCTTACAGAATGACGTACAAGGTAACGACCGGACACACTTCTTCCCAATTGATGTATGGTCAAGAAGTGGTGGTCCCTGCCAAATATATGTTACCAAGTCTAAGGATTGCAATGAAGAACTAACTAGGCAATACAAAGAGTTTAAAAGATTGAGTCTTCCAACTGAATAAGCTCGACAAGCGAAGGGTGTTGACACAGTGGGCAACCGAAGCAATGTAGAAACAAAGAAAGTATTGGCATGAAAAATACTTCCAAAGAATGAACTTCCAACCTAGACAGTTAGTTTTGAATTATAACGGTCATAATGAAATCAAACCTGGTAAATTCAAATAAGATGGCGCAGACCCTTTAAATTCAAGAAGTGTCTAATGATGGAGCCATTAAATTATAAAATTTGGATGGCACTTTGCTAAAAGATAGCATTAACGGCTCAAAGTTAAAACCATACAAGGAAAGGAGAGTACACGATTGAGATCAACATGTTGGATTAGACGACTATCGGAAATGATGCAGTGTTTGAGCAAAACCCTATTGTTCAAGAACCAAAGGGAGTAGTTGTACCGAGGATTCACCCGCATTTGACAAATGCTTTCTTCGACCCACTAGCAAAATGTGTAATGTCCCCATTTTAGCCATACGCTCTTCTGTGTCTGATAGCCTATTTCCAAAAGCCCTAGGCCAGTCAAAAGTTGAAATTAGGGTTTCCACTTTTCAAGGAGGTTTTGAAAGCTTGCATGCAAGATTTTCTGATGCATCTCTAGTGGAGCTTTCTGGGTTTTTGGAGAGCTTTGGGATGTGGTTACATGCATGACAAGATATTGACTTGCATTTTTGGTTGTTTCCTCGGCAATTTTGGAGGCTTGCATGTTGGTATTTTATAGTTCTGATTCTAAATTCCTTCTGGGTTTTTAGAGAGCTTCACAGTGGTATGACATGCAACTGCAACGGAGGACTTTTTCGGACTTACTATTTTTAGTAAGTACGACAGCTGCTCGGATTGTGGTTAAAATGAGTTTGGAACAACTTACTATTTTTAGCAATATACTATTTTTAGTAAGTTCTATTTTTAGCAGGGTTTCTGCAATTCAGTTCAGTGGCTATATCTGGCAGGTCAATTTGAGCAATTTGGTCTCCAACACCCTTGGTGCTATTTTTGTCAGTGTTTCAACAACTTGGTATTATGGCTATTTCTGGCAGGGCAGCATATTCAATGGTCTCCAACATTTGAGGTGTTTATTTTGGCAAGTTGATATTTGATGAAAATAACATTTTAAGTGAAAACATTTCCTATGCTAGAATGGACAACTTTATAAGGGAAATATTTTAATTGCAATTAATAATGTTTTAAGTGAAATATATGCTAAGGCAAGGGGATGCCTAGCATAGGAAACATTTGAGGTTTTATTAAATAATTCACATATATCTTGGTGGATGCCTAGAAGATGAGATAGGTGTTTTTATTAAATATTTCACTTATCATTTGGGACGCCTAACCTAAGTGGTTATTTTATTTTGATAAAGTTTATTGCCTACATGAAGGGGGACGACTTGATAGATGAAAAAATGAAATGCAAATATGAAAGGTGAATTTGAATCTTATTTTGGGTGCCCTAATTGGAGGGAAAAGGTGGATTTGAAAGTTGAGAAGAAAGTTATAAATATCAGACTTGGCCTTCATTTGGGATATCTATTGTTGCTCATTATACTGTTATGCTGCTGAAATGATTTATGAGATGGCTTCGAGGAATGCATACCTCCTAGTTCTTTCAACCTTGGTTTCATGCTTGAAAGATAGCACCTAGCTGAGTTTTAGAGACTACTTCTCATTTAGGGAGTGCAGATAGAGTTTCACGGTTGAAGTTTTGAAGATTTTGTTGTCTACAAGTTGTTGGTTTGGCTTTGGTTGAAGCTTATTTCATTTGTAGATCATTGCATGATTTTTATTTTATTCTGGGTACTTGCTATATCCATTCCTAGGCCCTAGGCGTCCCATCTTGCATAGTTTGAGGATTTTTTATGAAGTTTCTGATTTTATGTAGCTGGTCGCCCCTCTTGAAGGTTGAGTTATGCCTGTCAATGTCATTGGAATTCGTGCAATAAATAATAGCTGGAGTTGGGTGCAGTTTCTTGGTCTTGTCTTGGTTGCCATCTTTCTAGGGGTCTTATGCATTTTGTTTCATGTCATTTGGTTATGATTTGAGTGAGTTATGAATATTTTAATGAGTTTTCTAGTTGCTGGTTGGAGATTTCAATTTGTTGGTCTGTCATATCAAATTGTCTAAGTTGGAGTTTTGGAGTGTGTTTTTCATATCTAGTGAGTCTTTGTTGATTGGAGATCAAATAATAATTTTTGCAGCATCTTGGACAGCTTAACAATTGGCTTCTTGCAGACTTATTCTAATTGTAAAGCTATTTCAGTAGTACTGATCAGCTCTTATTTACATTCTGCAAATTTATATTGTATTCCCACTTTTAGTGGAAGAAGGTTGGCCTCGCCACCTTCTTTACTTTCTTGCAACATATCTTTCCCACAATTGTGGAAGAGACAAGCCTTGTCATCTTTCAATTGTACTGTATTCCTCATTTGCTGATCGGTTGAGCCATCAATTTACTTTTTGTACTTGCATCCATACTGCTGATCGGCTACGCCATCAAATCACTCCCGTTGAATAAGTGGTCGAGTTGCATCTTTGTATTTCCAGCATTCAGTTTCAAGTTAACAATCCCCGACACCATATGCTCACACCTTGCCCAACATTGGGATCCTAGTGTACATTCTTGGTGTAGGGTTACTTTCAGCAGTTGATTTGATTATTGGCTAACGTTGACGGGTGCCATTGTTGAAGTGTTGATTGTGAAAAAATTGAGAAAAATTATAAGGGGGTCATTAAAGTTGTATGACAAGTGGCAATTACAAGCACCCTATTCAAGAGAAAGAATGGGGTATATCAATTATGAATTTAACGGAGACAAGGAAAACAAGATGAAGGCAAAAGATGAGACTAATCAACAAAAGAAAACTCAAAAGAATATCTAGACAAAGGACCCAATCTACAGCCAGTGATGACGGCTGAAAACTATATGGTGGCCGAATGATCAAGATACAAGGTCATCATACAATTGGCAAAAGAATATAATTTGGTGTCAACTCCGTTACCAACCTTCAACTGATTATGGCAAGCGGTGCACAATTCAGTGACAAGCTTAACAATTCAAGGGGACGAAGTCAAATGGCATCACCAAAGAGGCGAGAGATTTATCGATAGCAATCATAAGGTGAATAAAGGTATGGAAAATCCCCCTATGGTCAAAAAAAATTGGACTTGAATATATTGGCACCACCAACAGCAAAGAGGATAAGGCAGACATATCTCTCACCACCTCCACCAAGTAGAGATGACCGTGAGCAGAGTGGAGATGACCATACACCGAGTGCAGAGAAGGCCATCGAGTTGTCCTCTTCAGAGGAGGAGATGAGCATGAAGGAGGTCCCTCTGGTGGGAGATGTGGGCTCACAGGAGGTCGAGGAAGCAATTCCTGTGCAACTGGCAATGGAGCCATAGGCTGCCATACCAATACAGTCGGCTACACCAGCGCCCATACCACCACTAGTTGCATCAACAGCAGTGCCCGTACCACCAATTGCAGCAAACAAGGGTGCAAAGAAGGATGCAAAGCTCGACACAGGGTTAGGAGAGATGGGTGCACTGGTGGACACCCCTCCACCATCGCCAAAGCAAAGTGGAGATGATCGTGAGCAGAGTGGAGATGACCATACACCGAGTGCAAAGGAGGCCATTGAGTTGTCCTCTTTGTAAGAGGAGATGAGCACGAAGGAGGCCCCTCTGGTGGGAGACATGTGCTCACAGGAGGTTGAGGAAGCAATTCCTGTGTAGCTAGCAATGGAGCCACATGCCACCATATCAATACAGTCAGTCGCACCAGTGCCTATACCACCACCGGTTGCACCGACAACAATGCTCGTACCACCAATTGCAGCAAACGAGGGTGCGGAGAAGGATGCAAAGCTCGACACATGATTGGGAGAGATGGGTGCACCAGCAGACACCCCTCCACCATCGCCAAAGCCACCCTGTGATTTGACCGAGATGGAGATCACTCACCCGCTAGCTTCTCAGACAAAGCCATGGCCAAAGTAGCCAGAATCGCCAACCTCACGATCGAAGCAACCAAGTTCATAGCCAGTCCCATAGTTAGCTTAGCTCATCGTGAGGCTAGCCCAACCACCTCCACGACCATCTTCACAATAAGCCCAACCACCTTGACAACCCTCTTCACAATAAGCCTAACCAGCCTCATAGCCAATTGAATAGTCAGTACAGCCAGCATCACAACCAACCCACGGCCAGCTCACATAGTACCTCCATGACCGGCACAATGAGCAAAGCCAGAGGAGGCAAAGTCTAGTGAGGACGAGTCAGCAAGGTTATTTCTAGAGATCAACCAGCTAGACGCTCATGACCCTCTCGAGACAGTCCGGAGGTACTTGGGTGAGCTACAGGGGATGGCACAGGTAATGCACAAGGTGGGGGAGATAGGGCAGCAACTACTAACCAGGGTTGATCCTCTAGTGGCATAGGAGGTCGAGAGAATCTTGGCCTTTATGCAGCACGAGTGTGAGACTGAATTTTTCAGTGCTTCATTTCACATGGATGGCCAAGTGTGGAGATAGAGGAGATGATGGTTGCCTAGCAGTCGACCCGACCTACTGTAGTTGGGAGACAAGGCCAAGTGCTCACAGCACTCCATGGTATGGAGAAGAGTTACAGGGATGTGTTCCTCCATTGGAGACACCGGACGCTTTCCAGTGAGGAAGCTACTTAGGCAGAGACAGAGCATTAGTCTAAGCTGCGAGCAACAAGAGTTAGCAGATCAAATTTGCAAGTCATAGGAGCAATTGGCTCAAGTGACTGCAGCCGAGCAGATGAGAGTCACAACTCTCAAGCAGACAGTGGCTAAGGAGAGATTGTTGGCAGAGCAAGAGGCCCAGTTGGCCAAAAGAGACAGAATCATGGTAGAGAGAGAGAACCAACTAAAGGAGGAGGACAAAGAGCTAGAGGAAAGGAGCCAGGAGTTGGACAGGACAAAGGAAAAACTCGTAGAGGCAGTGCAAATGGTGAAGACAGCCAAAGAGAGGCAGCTTGCAGCAAATCAAAAACTTCAAAGTCTGCAGTAGTTGGTGACAGCGACCACTACCCCTACGTCATCAGTACATCCAGGGGCATCCTCTCACCCACCTTCTTCTCATTGATAATTTCTTTCTGTAGTCCCCATTTTGTATTCTGTCGTTTGGAAGACGACATTCTTTTTTGGGGGGGATGATGTAGTCAATCGAGAGTGATTATATTGTTTTATCAACCAATTAAAGTAAATAAATAAACTCTAATGTACACAGCAAATAGTTTATGTTATATGTTGTTTCGGGAGTTCAGTCCCCGACCAGTTTTGATTAGTTGTAACGAGTGGTTACCGACGATTGTTGTTCTCAACCATCGTCGGCAACTATATATGTCTTATTTTATTGTAGTCAAGGACACAGCACAAATGATTGTATATTGTACTTATTGCCATTAATGAATGAATACCATTGTTATGTGCACATGTTGTGCGTATTGGATATGTATGTTTCTTATTATGTTTCTATGAGTTACATTCTTGTTTACTCCATTAATCTGTCAAGACATTCCTATGAGTAAACAGAGGCAACCATTCAGTGTACGACATAGGCGTTTTATTCAGGCAGTATGAAGTCAAGGAAGAAAACGGATAAGATAGTCATTTACATTGTACGGATTTACATTGACGACATCAAGGACAAAGGAACAATTTCACAATACAATTGCGAGGGATTAATATCACCACACTGTTGAAAAATATTGTCATTGATGTCAAAGGCGGTTTGGTGGCATTGGCCAAGATAAAATTAATTTACTCTTATGTTGGTCACCCCCCTTGGAGATTGGAAAATTAAAAAATTAAAAAAAAAATTGCATGAGACCGACCCTCCTCATGGTACCACCCCAAGTTGGGGGAAATTCAATTAAAAATAAATTAATTTTATTAGGAAGAGGGAAAACCCCCTTGGCATGAGTGCCCATCTTGGGCATGTAAAACAAAATAAATAAAATTTATTTATTGTTAATATCGCCAACCCCTTTGGAGGAGTCGCCTCTCTTGGGTGAAGAGGCACTTTGGCAAGTACAAATAAAGGGCTGAAAGGGAGTTAAATGCACAATGAATTTTCAAGGAACATTATTTGTATGAAGAGTAGAAACAAGAGGTTATTCAAGCAAATTTGTAGAAAGTATTTGAGCAGATTTATGAAAGCTATTTGAGCCCATTTGTGGAAGACATTGGAGCAAACTTAAGGTAGATTTTAGAAAGAAGTTTTAGCAGATTTGAATGATGCTATGCAAGGATGTGAGGCAGATTTGTGAAGCATATTGTAGCAGAAATACTCAAGAAGGCAAACATAAAATTCATTTGGAGGTTGGAGCCTCCTAATTGAGATCAGGAGGTTGGTGCATCTCATTAGAAGAGATCAGTGCCTCTTGCTGGGTTGGTGCTCAATGGTGGGGATTGGTGTCTATTTGTAAGAAGGATTTATACAAGCAATATTTTGCCGTGGTTATCTCCCGTAAGGGTTTCCACGTAAAATCTTGTGTCTCATATGTGTGGATTTTTCTGATTGCTTCATTGCGATTATTAAAGTTTAAATTGGTAAAAAATTAGCTTATATTGATTCACCCCCCCCCCTCTCAATATAAGTGTGTGTTTCATCACGTACAACAAGGCCCTTGTCACACCGTACAACATCAAGGACAGCAATAGCATCATGTATAGTCTCCATTAGTGTATCACGTACGGCCTATCCATACCATACGGTAGGTACAGCCAACTCTTCATACTCTACGATGGAAAAATCATCACTTCCTATGGTAGGCTTTTGACATCGCACAACGTCATAGCCTTGACACTATATGGCAAGGGCAATTCTCCATCGCAAGGTCTGGGCATCTCTTTGTTGTACGACCTACACATTATAATGTACGAAATCCATTCTTCATTGTACGTCGTGCACACTATAATGTACAACGCCCATTTTTCAGTGTATGGCCTTCACTTGTTTGCATCATATGGCCAACTCACAACATTCCTAGTACCATACGACCTATCCACAGCACCATTATATAACACATTTGGCATACAGATTAAATTCTAACATTGTACGGCTTTCTCAATGCAAACCCTCCAACATGAGATCACTTCTTCTAAGAGTGTTTTGCTTCACCACTCAACGTTGCCATTATTTTCTCATCAATTGGCAACATCATTCCTTTAGTACACATGCTCTCACACCGCCAAGCAATTATATTAACTATTAAAAACAAGAGGTATGGCCTATTTAAATTCAATTGTGCATTTCCCAGACCATATTTTTGAAAATCTATGGATAGCAACAGCAGCAATGGAAAATGATTGATGGATAAGCACAAGTCGGGGATTGCAATAGGACAAGCAGTAAGGGGAAAAATGAGGATAACACAGTCAAGTCCATGACTTGGGAAAGTCTCATTGATAGTGAATGTCAAACATGGTGGCAAAATAATCCAAACAATCATGTGTTGAAATTGGAACTTCCAGCACGTGCAAGTGGACAAAGTCACCCAACTGCCATTCTTCAACTCCCGAGGCTTCGAATCGCAGTTAAAAGCCATGGTGACAAGTTACAATCAGCAACCACATAAATCTATGGTGGACTACATGGGTTGCCCGATTACTATTTCCTTTTGGCCAGTTGACTTCACCAAGGTATTCGGCATACCATCTACAGGAGCAACGGTGTGCAAACCAATAGGAATGATTACACCAAAACACAAAGAAGCATCCCTGTCGATTTTGTCGCCCAAACTTAACACAAGAAGAGGAGGATAGCATATAGAGTGCAAGGAGTAGAGGGTTGTGTAAGCACTTCTTGGCCAATGCAAAGTGGAAATGAGTGATGAACCTAATGAAATGTCGGTTGATAAGTGCTAGCCAAGCATCTGATTTTGCCATCTGGATGATTGATTTCATGATTGGACTCAACATAGGAAAGGTGTATAATTGGGGACGACTTCTATCAGAAAGGATAAGGGAATTCCTATCCTAAAAACACAAAACCTTTTACATGACCCAACATTCCATCGCTTTGTCCTTGGATGCTCTCTACACTCAAGTTCCTGTGGACAAATGGGGTTAAGTTCCAACCAACCCCTCAATCTGATCCTTCATGGTCGATCGTATTTTATTGGACAACTTTAGACATTCAAGCCACAACAAGGGAAGAAGCACAACTGGCAAGGAAGAAAAGAAAGCACAAGGACAAGTCGGGTGAGGGTGAAGATAGCACTAAAGATAATTATGAGCCCATTGAGTTGTCCTCGTCCATATCTGGATACATTGCCATGGCAAATGATGTTTCTCTAGTTGTCGATGCTCAATCCTTTGTCTCACTAGATATTGATATAGTGGAGGCCATTTTTGTCAATGCTACTACCACTTCCGCCACTCCAATCACTTTTCTTGTAGAAGCCACTTTGCCTATGGAAGCCACTGTACTTGCGGAAGACATCTTGCCTGCCGAAGCCACTATGCCTGTGGAGCGGATTGATAGTTGGTTGAAGGCTTGAAGCTACTTGGGCTTCTAGTTATTGTTCCAACATTCCCTCCACCTAGTTTACCAAGGGGCATAGCCAAAGGGACAAAGCAACAAGGAAAGAAGCAAAATGTGATGGTTCAATTGCCTATTGACAATACTCAGCATTGCCCTACACAAGCAACTCCAGGTACTATCGAGCACATCCAAGGGGAGGGTGATCCTTCTCATGCATAGCAATCACCCTCGGCTACACAAGAATTACCCATAGTCGTTCCCACTGCACCTACTCAAGACTAGGAGTGTAGTGATTCAAAGGGTATCATCATTGAGATTTCCAAACATGCACTTAATGATATGTAAGAGTGCAATACACCTATATTTAATGTGTGGATTTATTAAACATGTGTTGTACCTCATAAGTCACTTCTTTAGTAACATTATTTAAAGAGGACAAGAATGTAATGTAATTACATTGAGAATTCAAACTATGAATGAATGAAGTAAAAGGTACCTAATGTACTCATTTTGATCTATGTGTTTTTGCTTTCAACTCTTTACCGTTTTCCTTAAATTAAGAAAATTAGATGTGGAGTGTTATTTCTAATTTTCTACCATGGAATCAACATGCAGGTCCAAGCATGAAGACAAATTCCATATTCATTGTCGGTTTCTGAAATAGTGCTTGGTGTGGTGATACTTTGAGGGTATAGTTCATCAACCTTTTGCATAATTTGAGGTGTTTGGCATTGGTATTGATTGAAAGTTTTTTCATCCAATTACATTCCTTGTGTGCAAGTTCATGGTTAAGGATAGCAGAGTTGTCAACTCATTTCTTGCAGCTTTGGTCTGAGTGTCTTGAGCAGGCAAAATGGTTTGCACCTGTGGGGAGTGTTTTCATTGGCGCAGGTGATTTTACAATCCGTGGTACAAATTTAGCAATTACTACTTGATTTGGGCGAAATATGCATAGCTATGATGCATTTCTTTGGTTCAAACCCACATTTCCTAGTTTTGGTGTCATTTAGTTTTTGGCACTAAAACCATCTTTTTTCTTTGAAAGGGTCAAGCATCTTCAAAGTTTTTTTCTTACCTAAAGGGATTGGAAGTGGTGTGTCTGTATAATGGGTGCAGCTGAACATTGATCATTCATCATACAACCCACATATTAGTGTGCAGGTGCATGTCTCATGGTTTTCAATGAAAATAGAACATGCAGCAAGAGAGTTCAAGCTTAAATGGAGTTCCAACATGCAGATCTTAAACTGTAGCTGTGAAAACACAAAAAACAAAAATTACTAATTAAAAAAAACATGTAGTTTTTGATTGAGAGAGGCCACGATTCTTGTTTGTAGAGGCGTGTGGAAGCAGAGTATGGTGTATAAGGGTTTTGAGGGTGCCATGATCATTGGCTCTACAAACGGAGTGGAGAGATGTGAATAGGCATTGGTGCTTGGGAAATTGTGTAAGTCATGGGCACAGGCTAAATAGCAGAGCTGCTTTAAAATAAAAACAGTATTCCAAAATAAATCAAAAAACAATTTAAAACAAACAATAAAGTTTTTCTTAATTGATACGTCTAGTAAACTACTTCCAAGCCTACCCATCTACATTGGAGAATGGTCACATGATCCATAAATCATTGTATTCCTAACACTAATGCCTCACCAACTATGGATTTCTAAGTTATCTCTTCCTCACTACTCTCAACAACTACTCTTGAAAGGCATCATAACTCACTTGCAGTAGTATATAATTCAAATAACAAGAAGGAAACCAAATAACAGAGCACACAGAAAAGAAAAAAGTTCACATGACACATAGTTTCCTCTGGAAAAAACCCCAAAACGAGCAAAAAACTCCAAGAAAGGCATGCCTTCAGCATCCTATCAATACCAGATGTCATTACATGGAGTGCATTGCCATTATGATAATATTTTGGAGATCAATATTAGTTTCGCACTCCTCTAACTCCACTCTGCTCTTGCAACCACAAGAACTCTGTAAAACACACCTATTTTCTCTCCTAAGCCAACCAAACCTTTAGAATGACTCAAAGTCTTTCTTGAATCCCTTCTCTGGCTACATAAAACAAGGGTAAGATGAATGATTACACTGGAATGCATACAATTGCACATTTGCAATTGTCCAACCACCCATTCATTCACACTGTCTTACAAACAATCCACATCTCAAGCTCATTGGCCACTAGCAACAATTGAAGTGTAGCCCACTAGAGGAAAGTCACCAATCACAACCTCCAACAACTAAACTGTCTACCAATCCACATAATTGTTCACTACCTTAAAATGACTCTATGCGAACTTATAAACACAGTCGAACAAAGTCAAGCGGCTACCTGTAAAAGACAAAAATAATATTGTTAAAAACATTGACTTATATCAATACGAATGAATATCTAGTGCCCAAATCCATGTGTTGTTCTAGATCAGCACCAAGATGTCTACAAATCTAAACTCCAACCATACATTCACTGACTGCATTTCCAAAAATCAAAACATTGCTGAAAGCAATATAGATCACTTAGACCAAATGTCCTCCTGAAAATATCTCCAACATGTTAGCAATTTGACTGTAGCAGTGTTAAAGAGATTCTCCTTTGCTGCATGTAGTCTTACACCAATACAAAATACTTATCAACTCATCTAAGTGAATTTTCTCCTTGCTACAAGTATGTGCCCAATTGTTGAACCAACCTGATCCAAAGACCTAAAACAATTTTTGGATAATGACGTTAGCACACAAGGATAACTTCTCTTCAAATCAACAGGGAAAGCTCCTTGAGATCTAAACACTACTCCTAAACCTAAGGCTATGAACAAGTTTACAATTATGAACACTTTAAAAGATTATCAATGGGGTTTTGCATGAAAGAAGATAACTAAAAGTAAATCTGACCTATCTTTTTGATCTTAGAAGATAAGTACAAGACTTGAAAGGTACTTATCTCATAAACAAGATTTTTTTATGTAAGGCCTGCAACTAAACAGTGTAAACTGAAAGACAAACGATTACTAACCAGTTGAAAGTAGAGACCAGTAGATCCACATTAACAAGAGAGGATTAAACAAAAAATAATTCTTCTACATGAAACCACAATGCCAGATTTAAGAAAATTAAACCCTGAAAAGTACACAAAGTTATTGGCCAGGCAAAAGATAAGTGTTAATACAAAGCTTAACACAACTCTTTCTGATAATCCACAAAGTAAAGCTTCAGAATGCAGTCTTCAAGAAACTATTCTGCGATGCTTACTTTTTATATGGCCTTTCTCTGATGATATTACTAGTTGACAGTTTATAAAGAAAGAAATCTGCTTCATTGATAACATAGGAAAAAAAATCTATTAAACTTGCATTCTACATCATTATTTATAAAATTCCCTTCTCTTATGTGATTTGAGATTCTTTGAAAAGCAGTCTTAGGTTTAAACAGCAAATGAAGATGAAACCCTGCTGTGCTGCAAATTACAAATTTGAGCGGACAAGAAAGACATACTCTGGGGGTGGATTCATCTGCAACATTTTCCAATCCAGCATAAGATCATGGAAGGACTGCCAACTTAAGAAGAAAAATCCACCAAAGAAAGCATCCCGAAAAATGCTTGGCCGAAGGCCTCTCCATAACACCCTCCAACCCTCCAGGTATATGGAACTCATAGGCCCCTTTATATCACTGACAAGTGGAGACTGCCCAGAACCAGTAATTAGCCATGGATACTCTTGGAGTGCACTAATCATCTTGGGATGCTTATTAGGTAATGCTGAAAGAAAACTAGAAATCCGCTCCCACTGTCTTTTATCAGGTGAGAAACCAGGAAGAAGTTTTCTAACAATAAAAGGTGTTTGTGGAAGTGGGAGGATATGATCCATAGACAAAGTCCTTGTAAAAGATGAAACCTGTGAGCGTACTTTAAATAAGTCAAAAGGTGTAACAACAAAAGATTCCAATGCGCCAGCAGCAAAACCTGCAAGAAAGGCCTCATGTGCATATACATACTTTTCCTCCCGACCATCTGCAGCACCATTGAATCAAAGAGGAAAATTTTATAATCTGACTTCAAATCTGCCTGCAACCAAAAAGCTTTTTAAACAAGTGACACCATATCAATATACTGTAATCAATAATTGTTTCCCAAGGCAAGACACGTAGTCAACCAACTATAATACCAAGCAAAGTACTGACCATGAAGTTCTTTGGAGAAGAACCATCTGTAACTTCAAGAAAAAAGTTAAACTGCACAATAAAATTGATAATGCATGTGGAAGGCCAGAGAAGGAAAATCATTTCAGTATACTTGGATTGTTTCAAATTGTCCTTAGTGTTTGCTTATGTAAAAAGTATGATAGTTACCAAGTTAAAATGAAAAAGTATAACCAATCATTTGAAGATCTTGAGTATTTTTTTCTCTTAGAGCCAAGGTCAGTGAACAAGCTAATAATTGTGATCTATTAGTGATTATCCTATCCAGAGTAAAATTACTCAAGATCAAGATTGACTTAGCAAACCAGCAGTATTATTGAAATTCAATTTCTTGGAACTTAATCAGGAAATTAAAAAAACACTGAAATTTCATAAAACAAGGGGAAAAGTGTTGATTTTGTTAACTCAAGCCAAATAAATAAAATAATGGTACTTTTCCATCCATTGCAGCCCAAAACCACTTTAATCTTTTGCTTTTTAAGACCTTCACGGCCACAGGGACCTTCATGGTGTATGTCATTTTGCATAATTTTATCACTTTTAACCAAGCTCCAAACCCTACAAAAAATGTGCACATCGCAACAATAAAGCAGTAAGTAGGCCCTAACTGAATGAGAACAGAACAAATATTTATTGAAGAACAAGTGCCCTCGAGTGTGCTTTAATCGATCCAATATCTGTTACTTCATAAAAATCCAAATCCACTCTGGAAAAATAAGGTTTTAGCAGAAAATTCAAAATGCAAGCATTTATAGGCAAATTGAAAAATCGCAAATATCACTCCTGAGGAAGTATGGTCAAGGAGTCATCAGTAAGTACCGTGCATATTTTCAGTTGTGTTTCTTTTGCACAAATTCCTTAACAAATATAAGTAAATTAGACTCAAAAAAATAAAAGGTATATGTGAAAATATATAGTGAATCCACATGGGGTTCTTTTAAAGGCAGTATGGCTTCTGCCCTTCATGAACCATTTGGCCCTACACAATGTCTCTGTTCTAGATCCCACACTTGAGGAAATCTGTCAATTGAAGTATGCCCCCTGGAGCTGCACTTAAGGTTTCCTCCTCTATCACAAATCAGTCTCCTTATAGCCCTTTCCTTTCCTTTTTGCACTCTCAGCAGCATTATTTTTCTCTTGTTTTCTCTACCAAAAAAGTCTCTACAGGCTCTCCACATGGCCTCAGCTCAGGATCTGTGTCTAATATTCCCTCAATGTCTCCTTCTAAGGCTTCTTTGCTGCTGACCAGGATGCTTCCTCCCTAATCTCTTTGGATCAGTGAAATTTGAATCCTTCTTCTGGGCACTAAGATCATTCAAACTCTATATGAGTTATGGATTTTGGAGAGGAAATTCTGGAAGCAGAAATTTATCTTAAACAGCACACTCTGGTTTGTCATTTTGGGGGGTGATGTAACTAGAAAAAATTCACTTGTAACGTTTTGTTACTACTTATCAGCTATGGTTAGTCGCTATGATTTTTTATAGTAGTTCCAATGGCCTCATCTTAACTCACAATTATTGGCCCCCCTTTTTAAATTGCACTCTCGTAGACAGGAAATGTGTCTGATCTTGGCATGGGCTTCCTTGATCTACATGTATGTAAGCAAACTCTATGAATAAAACTTCCATTGTATTATATTATGTTGCTCTATCTGTATTAGTTTATATTATTGTATGTGATTGATAACTTAACTAGATAAGAGTAAAACAAATATAAATATTTCTGAGAGCTTTCCAACTGCTGGAAATATTATACAAGGCTGCTGAAAACTTCAAACTACCAACCAGGTTATGTAGAATCTCAACAGCTGGAATGCCACAAACAAATTATCAATACTGGTAAGTTGGTAACCACTGAGAACATAAATGCTGTCCGTCGTTGTCTATGCTGGCAGCCATGGAGAACCTCAGTGCCAGTAGTCATGGAAAACCTCAACACTAGCTTAATGATACAAGCAAATACAAAAAAACAATAACACAGGATTTGCAGACTTGAAAAGGCTCTATACATACATTTTTCCCAAAAGCTAAATTATACATCATTATATTTAACACAACCTAACTTGTCTTTCAATGCTAAATTTTTCTTGTATGTTGCCATCATAACTGAGATTGTTCCAGAATTATAGATTGCTGCAACTACAGAATTAAAAGAGCTATTTGATGAAGAAGACTGACCAATCATTTATCTACTTTAGATGGTGAATGCACCCATCAGAGATATTAAAACAGGCTTTTGATGGATCCTACAAACCGAATGAATTCTGGAGTAGAAGAAGATTGGATACTCTAGCTGTCACAATTCCCAACACCAAAAATGCTTTTGAAAAATGAAAGGTCCTATTCCCTGTTTAGAGCTATCTGGGTCCTCCCAAAGCAAGGTGCTCACCTTCTTTGCTTTGGCATATATTTCTTGAATTATTTAATGTGTCTTAGGAGGAAGCTTCAAAAGAGCGCCTGAGGTCTCTGAAGATATGTTTTGCATCTAACCAGTTTGTTTCATGATATTCAACATACAACTGATTGTTTCTTCATCCAATCTGTGATCCTTTTGAACTGTAATCTACAACAAAGATAATGATCAACAAGGGAGCTCAAGCTCACAATCTACCGACTGATTATCACTCCAAAACACTCACAATGATAATAGGGTGGGACCCAGGAAATTGTTTAACATCTGATCAAAATGCCATTTGAAGATTTCTAGCTTCTTTATGCAGAAACAAATGTTACTAATCTTTGTGAGATCAATTTGGTTTCTGATATTTATTTGAGCAGAACTATATCCTTAAGTCAAGAACCTCATTGTGTTTCCAAAAATAGGCAATAGAAAATTAAAACAGAAAATATCCAGTTCTTTTATACCACCAGAAAAAATTTGCCATAATGCTCCCCCAAATAAACACAAATTCCGTGATAAATTAATGAAGTAAAGACATGGGGAATACCTTTGTAAAATTCTGTTAAAAGTTCATATGCTCCAAAGCGTACTCCCAAAGCAGGAACTCTTCCGAGAGCCATCCACCCAAGCCCACCATAAAAACCTTTAGCATTTAAAATAGAAAATAAATTAACAAAGGCAATACTAATAAGCAAAAGAAGAAAATGCATGATAAATTTTGATAAACATGTTACTTTCACTTCCTTTTATGGCATGTCATTTTTGGCAACACATTAAGCACCAGAGTAGAAATATAGACAACATTTAAGTTCTGAAACCCGACTAGCTATCTAATTTGTCCAGTGATTCATAAAAACAACCCTCCATTGTCACCTGAAACTTCAAGATCTAGATCCCTAAAGAAAAGAATAAGAAAAGTAATGAAAATCAATATAGGAAATGCTCTTTTCATCAATTCTCATCCCCTTCACATAACTTGCCCGTGCCCCTACAGGCAAGATGAAGGGTCAACAGAATAACCATCAACCACTCAGCCAAATCAGAATGCACAGACACAATAAAGAAGCAAATATTCACACTTGAGGACAGTTATTTTTTGGAGAAATTGACACAAACAAATGAATGGCTAAGAGAAAACAAGCACCAGAATTTGATATCAAATTTACAACTCAAAACTTTCTTATATCAACTGTTGGGAAGAACAAATCAACAACACTCACTTATACTTTGTACTTTTAAACTCAGGTTACAAGAACACATTCTATAACTGTATGAGTTTTTTATTTTCTGGAGAGAAAAAATCACATTTAAAATTCCATAATCCCCTATCTCTAAGAAGCTGCACTTACTCCCTTCCCTGCAAACTTCCCTCATTTTTTCTAACTTCACTATTGTAAATTCCATAATCCCCTATCTCTAAATCAGAATGAATGCCTATCTTTGTGGTTCTTTTCCTTTAGTTAAAGGAAAACAATCATTGGGAAAGATGAAGCAATTCATCTTCTACGCATTGAAGATATCCACCATTGAGGTAACACTCAAAGCATACAATTGCAGAGTGATGAATTGAGTTCATAGTTGCCAGGAGACTGAGACTGGTACCGGTACTAGTACAGGAGATTGGTACTGGTAGCAGTACGGCTTTTTTTTTAAAATAGGAGACGGGGTACTTGGAGACGCCACCTTTTTTTAATATAATTAAAAAAATTAAAAATTAATAAATATCATAAATTATAATACTTCAACCTGAGCCATCGTGGGAAATATTATTGTCTGATAATATTGGTCGCAGCCTTTGGGGAAATGAAAATCTCAAAATTGTGATCTATGCTAACACTACAGCCATCGTGGGGAATGTTATTGTAGTTCTGTCTATTTAATTTAAATGCTCAAACCTTTGTGAAAATGACAAAATGCTCAGACTAACCTAGCAACAGCTGGAGATTTGGCGTGGCTGGAAACAGGGAAATATTTTGCTGCTTAAGTTTTAATGTTTTGACTTTTAATTTTATACGACTAGTAAAAAGCACACGGAAGATGCCATGTTTGGTGACGGGAGACAGCAGGAGACTCGAGAGATGCCGGCAGAAGTTTCCTAGTGGCAAGAGACGTTTCCAAAGACGTCTCAAGTACCAAAGACGCGTCTTTGTCTCTGGGACACGTCTTAGGGGGGAGGAGACACGTCTCCTAGTAACACTGATTGAGTTGCATGTCTATTTGATCTCTAACACAATCCTAAGCATCAAAATGTGTCACATGGTATGTCTCTACAATTGAATCAACACTAAATGTGTAATGTCCCCATTTTTTGAGTGATCACCCAACGGAGTCCACTAGCTTATTTTATCCCCATAAGCTAAGTTGGATAATTTGAGGGGATAATTTAATTAACTAAATATTAAATCATCCAAAATCACTTTTTGGACATTTATATTTACTTAATTGAGCTTTATTATTAAAGTGAGTTTAATAAATGTGACAAATTATTTAATAAAGTCACTTCGGGAAAAAGCAAAGTTAATTAATATTTGAAAGGTGATGAGGAAATAAAAGGTGGTCAAAAGGAATTCATTATTATCTTTCTAAAATTATTATCGAGAGTATTTTGGAGAGCTTGGCTTTCAAGAAACTCGAGGACGAAAACCCTTGGGTTTCATGGTGGATTGGATGAAAACCCAATACCATCTAGAGTGAATTCACTACAGAGTTCACACAAAGCTTCATTGATTAGTTTCAAAGATATTTGAAATTTGTGAAGTCTTTATCAAAGACAAATTTCAGAAGTTTGGCATGGTTTCAGAATTTGAAGGTCTTCCAGGAATGCCATTAATGGAAGAGTGATATAATATTGTTGGGCATAATCTTTTGAAGGTATTGAGTGCCATATTTAAATTATCCCTTACAGGTGGGCAGACAGACAAATGATAATTTGGCCGCCATGTTTTGATTATTTCGAGTTGTTATAAGCATAGTTGGAAGACTCGCACCAAAAAAAAAAACTCACCAAGCCAAAAATTGGAGAGTCAACAAAAACTCAGCAACTTTTTCAAATTTTTTTTGTATTTTTCGCATTTTTTATGTATTTGGAGAGTATTTTGTAAAGACTAGCAAGTTTTTGGCAAACAATCCCAAGTTTTTGGAAAAGACTTGGCGAGTTAAATTCATAAACACTCGCAGGGCAAAAAAACTCGCGAGTTTTTCAAGATTCACCAAAAACTCGGCGAGTTAAATTCATAAACACTCGCAGGGCAAAAAAACTCGCGAGTTTTTCAAGCTTCGCCAAAAACTCGGCGAGTCTTCCAAATATGGTTATAAGTATCTGTTGTGCATGGTAATCTATGTTGTTAATCTGCTATGCACTTGAGTTTATAAAGTGTGGGTGTAGAAGATAAGCCAACTCTGGAAGGACATGTCTCTATTGGTTGTTATCTATTCACAGGAGGTTGGAGCTTGTTGGTCGATAAATATACACAGGGAGACATGTTATTACCAGTTGCCTCATAGAGGGGCATGGATGATGTTAAAGGTGTGGAATATAAGTTGGTGACATGGCTAAAAAATAGTGCCACAATTACAAAGAGGGGGATGCACTATAGCAAGAGTCATGGGGAAAGATAATTGTTGCCACCAGTCTGCAGGGCGTTGACTGTCTATGAATTCTACTGCAGTCTTACAGTTGAAAAGAATGATAATGAACACTAGTGTCTGAGGAGTATTACAGTCATAGCAATTGGGCGAACCAGTTGGTGACAAGAGGGTGGCATTCCAATACTCCAATTTTTATGGAAGGTGATTCCTCTAGAATTTGAGGTTAGATCTTTTTATTCTTCAAGTCTTGTAATTTGCCAATACTATGTATATGAGCAATGATTATTGGAAAAGGAGTGAATTAATTTGTCTTTGGATTCCAAGCTATGCTAGCTAATTAGTTTATGAATTCCAAATCATTGATAATTTTTATGAAAAATCATATGCACCAATGTCATACGCCTCTGCATAAAAACTATTTGACAAATTGCCTATTGAGAAATAAGGAAAACATTTGGGAAAATTAGAGAGGAATCTTACAGAATGACAAATGACATAGTTATAAGTTTATAACCATGATACATGTCGATCATTTTACACTCCACATGGTGATCCAAAATGCATCAATAAGATTCGATAAGAACATGACTTAATACCTCATGCTCAAGCTCTACCTAAAATGATCGATTTGAAGACCAAAATGAAAAGGGGGGAAGTAAGGGGCTAAGACATTCAATCAAAAAACATGATCGAACGAAGACTATGTTCCACGGCATTTCGGGGACGGGGGGACGGTAGGGGACGCGTTTCAAGGACGGCAGTCCAAGGGCCAATTTTTGGGGACAGCGATATATATATATATATATGTATTTTTTTAAATAAATTATAGAGAGAGAGAGAAAGAGAGCAATCTGAAATATAATTTACAACCAAGAGAAACTAATTTACATCAATAACTGATAGCATCATAGCAACAATATCTATATGTGCATAAATAATGACAACAGTAGTATAAGAGCAATATAAATATTAAACTATAAAGTATAAACAGCAATAAGTTAGAAACGGCTCCCAACAAACAGGTATATGAGTTTATGTTCTATGTTTTTTCTTTTTAGGTATATGAGGGGCATGGGAGGATCTGTGGGACCCCCATGCCGAAGACAAACCAATAAAATTTAAAAAAAAACAATGAATTTTTAATTTTAACTTTTGTTTTTTAAGTGACGCAATGGGGGATGCCTGGACGTTTCTGGTACGGTCAGGGGACACCTAGCCATCCCCCTAGCCATTTTGGGGTACGGCTAGGCATCCCCTTTAGCTTGGCAAACATTTCCTAAATCGGGGACGTGTTTCCTAGCGTTTCCTAAAAAAGCAAAATTGGAGGGGACGGCAGGTGGACATCCCTTGACGTCCCCTCGTCCCTGAAACGCCTCAGGGGATGGGGACGTAGGGTTTAGGGGTGGGGACGTGTCCCCGTGTAACACAAAACCAAGATAAAGACTCTAAGGAGTATTTGGATCCCCTAGAAACCACTGACAAGTTTTAAACTGAGAAACAAAAGCATCTTGATGGGATTGGCACATGCCAAACTCCTCAAATGTTTTTAGCAGAATTTGGCAAGTCCATCCCATGCCAAAATCGTCAATTTGTAGTTGACAATCCTTTGAAAAAACAAGACTAACCCCACATAAAGACCCTACTTCTCAATGAAATAACCTTTGCATAAGGAAATGCATTCAGTCTGTGACTAAATCACCAAAATTTAGATGGACAAGTTTAGCTTATGTCAAACCCGTCCAATGCAACAAGAGCACCTCGAAGCAATGTGAAGTGATCATGGAGCTCGACTGTTGAGCTACAATTACCCAAGGGATCCTTCCATGGTTTTTTTTACCCTATACATGCATCAAAATGACATGTATGAGCCTTGGTAATGGCATCTAGAAATGCTTAGTAATTATAACTTATAGTCGTGCAGGTACTTTAATGGCATCTAGAGCATGCATCAAATCACTGAGAGCTAACTATGTGCCAGAACTTTAATTCTCAGTTTGACTAGTGAAATCACCAAGATCCAGCTTGGAGGTTATTATAGAAGCCTTTTTATCATCTCACAATGGTCTTGTGATGCTCCAAAGTTAGAGACTTGTGATCTTGCATATTGGTGATTAGAAAGGAGGCACAACCTCATCATCAACGGGGGTTTTCACTGTTGCTGTAAAGTGCCTTGCCAAATCTGATCCAAATTTTCTGTTTTGCTGCCTTAGGAATTTTGACAAACACTTGTCTTGCAAACTAGTAATTGCTGGTAATTGTTTTCTGTTTGATTTGTTCTTGTTTTGAATGTTGTAATGATGTTTGAAACACTTAACTAACAATGCTAAATGTCTACAAATGCAATAGAGATGAAATGCAAGTATATTTGTATTTTTCCAATGCATATAAATGACTGAGTTTCATGCAAATGTGCAGCTACAGCAAACTAGCATTTTGTCAAACATTTTGTATGCAAACCCAAACTGCATGATATTGCAAATATATGATCTCCAATCTGATTATAGACTTGTGGCAAATATAACTATGACTGATCTACAATGATAGAGATGATAGACATCAAATTACAATGCTAATATTGCTGGTAGGACAGCAAGCTAATATTAGACCAATGCAACTACAAGGCTGCTCTAAGACAGCGATACAAATGATGCCAAAAATGATTCTACAACGACTACAACATAGAAGAATCCGATTCGATGACTGAGAGAAGTTAACCAGCAATGCATAAAATCAGTCGACTACCCCCAAAATCACCATGTCTTGACTTCTGATTGCAGCACCTCTTCTCCTTAGTGTATTGCGACTCCCCTTCAAGCTTGGACGGATTTTAATCTGCCTTAAATATCAAGTTCGAACCTTCCCTTTGAGCGCCCAGTTTGCTGGTAAAAATCGGTCCTGAATTGCCTTCAAGATGCTACGCCTTATGTGCCAAGGAAGAGCCACGATTTCTACAATGCAACTGATAAAAAAATCAAATCTTTCTCTTTGACTGAAAATCAAGCTCCAATCTACAAGCTTTGGTTTCCTCCAATAAAAAAATGATCATCAATCAACCTGCAAATATTCTCCAAATCGATTTCTCTAAAATTTGGCCAAGTGCCATTAAATTTTTCCACCAATGGAAGACTGAAGTATCTCCCTCTCCAATCCAGCTAGGGTTGATGTTGCACAACCGAAACCAGTACTCTAGAGTATTCAAACCCTTGAGCAATGCAAGCAATCAAGCTTATACCTCGCAGGCATAAAAATAGATGAACTCGAGATATGATCAAATGGCCTACAATAAGCTCCTTATAAAGAATTTTCAATCACCTCCAAGAAGCTTCTAGAAAATAATAATATTTTATTCTTTAAGTGATGTTATAATATAACATTTTATTTTAATCACTTTATTAAATTAATTAAATATAAAGCTATCTTTTTTATATTATTTTATTGAGATAACTTTACAAATAATTAATTTAATATTTATTCCCTTATTTCTCCTTTTAGCCTTTTGGGAATAATTAAAGGCTAAAACGCTCTCCAGGTGGCTACTAAGAAGAGGACATTACTGTAATGTCCCCAATTTAGCCCTACGCTCTTCAGTTGGAATTAGCCTAATTCCAAAAACCCATACGCTAATCAGAAATGAAAACTAGGGTTTCCTATTTTATAGGAGGCTTTGAAGGCTTGCATGCGAGAGTTTTTGATGCATGTCTGGTGGAGCTTTCTGGGTTTTTGGAAAGCTTCAGGGTAAGGTGACATGCATGTTGAGAAGATGACATGCATTTCTCTCTGGTAACTTGCATGCAGGCAAGGTTTTTGGGTTTTTTTGGGTTTTCAGAGAGCTTCAAAATGGTGTAACATGCATCTCCATCTAACAACCTTTCCAAACACATACTAACATTTCTAGACACTTACTATTTTTAGTAAGTCATGACGACTGCCCGGCTTGTGCTAAAAAGCCGTTTGGGAACACTTACTATTTATAGAAGTTTGCTATTTTTGGTAAGTTCTATTTATGGCAGTGTCATCCTAATAGCCTTCCTGAAGACATACTATTTATAGTAAGTCATGTTTTCTGCTCAATTTGGCTTTCTATTGAATTTGAAGTGAACTTACTATTTTTGGCACTTGCTATTTTTAGTAAGACTATTTTTGGCAGTAGCATTATCAACAGCTCAGTTCCGATCATCATGCTCTTTCTAGCAGTCTGGCAAAATCAGTTTTGGGCGTTGGTTTTGGCTTTGGTTTCTATCTCTCCTTTGGACAGAATTTCAACACTTAGTCAAATTTATATTTTGAGTTTGTACCCCATGCCTAGTCATTGAACTTCAAGTTGTTTTAAAAATGGGGCCATGAAGTGGACGCCTCATTAATGCACTTTAATGTTTTATTAAAGTTTTTATATTTCTTCAAGATGAGACGACTTGGGAAAAATATTAAGAGTTTTAAAATATTTTAAAATGCTCTTTGAAGTGGACGTCCCTTGGAGAAGTTGGAGAGTTTCTTGGATGGAGTTACAAGTTGATTCATTCGCCCATTTGAGCTTATATATTGATGCTTTGTGAAGAGTTGGGGATCTTTTGGAAATTTGATAATGTTATATTGCTAAACTGAGTTCAGACATTGCTACAAGGGTTGCGTATCTTCTAGCTTTTTTATACCTTTCTTCGGGCCTAAAACTATGGCTTCCTAGAAGGTGACTAAAGACCATGCTTCACTCAGGAGTGTGGATAGTGCTCAATTTATGATTTTAATTACAAGCATGTTGTTGGTTTTATAATCTGTTTCTACTGCTAATGTCTATGGTTGAAGCGAATTTTTGTTTGTAGCTTCGCCTCTGAATTTTATCTAGTTCTAGGTTCTGGCCCATGCTATGCAACTGTGGAGGGCGCCCAAGTTTGCAAGTTTGCAGATTTTAATACTGAGGATTGGACTTTTGGTAGCAAGTCGACCTCCTTGAGGGGGCCTACCATTTCTGGCTTGATTTGGAATTTGTGCCTTTTGTTGATTGTTGTTTCTGGCTCAAATTTTCTGTTGGAGTTTGGATGCCTAGACTGGAGACTTCTCCTGTCTGAGCTATTTCTGAAGAGTTGCGTCCATTTTGGTGAATTCTCACCTTGCTGGTTTGATTTTCTGTTCATGTTGTTTCTGATCAGACTTGTTTAGTTTCATAATAATGCTGGTTTGAGCTTCATTTCTATATCATTTCATATTGTAAATGTTAAGAGGTTTATTACTCTAACTCTTGGTGGGCTTTGGAAGTATATTTCTATGTATTTGCAGCTGAAAACTATTTCTTTGTAAAGCTGGTTTAGTAGTACTAACATCTGTTTATTCATTGCTGCAATTTAATTTTGTTTTACTCCCACTGAGAAGTGGTTGAGCCAATATTTTATTATCAGCACTTGTTAAATAATTTCCCCCCACTGAATAAGTGGCAGAGCGGAATAGTTTCCCCCCACTGAATAAGTGGTAGAGCAGAACTCATGGTTGGTTATCCGCCTACTTTGTATTTACTTCATTCATGGTCGGCCAGCCGCCTACAATAGCTTTGTATTTCTCTTCCAGCTGCTAACAATCCCCGGCACCATATGCTATCACCTCGCTCACATTGGGATCTTGGTGAACATTCTTGGTGTAGGGTTACTTTTCCAAGCTGGTTATCTTTGGAGCTAACGCTAGTTAATGGTTTTGTGCTAATATTGTGTTGATTAAAATCAGAAAAAATTAAGGGGGAATATTACAATTACAGTTGCATTGGTATTGATTGTCATCGATGTCAATGGTGTTATGCTTGATGCAAAGGATAAGGTATGACAGTGTGTCATGTTGATGGTGTTAATGTCATAGCATAGCAACTGTACTTGTTGTCAAAGAGGTGCATATGTCTTTTCTTGATGCTTGTCATAGCATTGAAGGCATTGGTTTTGTATAAAGGCTTATGGTAAGGTGCTCTACATCATAAAGCATAAAAAATTCGAATGGTTCAAAAAGCTTCAAGAGCTTAGGATTAATTTCTTTATTAGAAATATTGATTCTGAAACCTCAGTGTTTGATTATTATGCAAGTTTATCAGCAAGGTTGATTATGTTTTATTTGAAAGGTGACTTATGATCACCAATCATCAATAACTAAGATGACCTGCTCAAGGTTCTTAAGTCATTCTTTAACCGGCCTCTCCTTTTGAAGCAACAGGTCGAGCAGGTTATAGTCCTTGGTTAAGACATTTAAAATGAAATCAAAGGCCATATTTGAAGTGAAATCGAGCGGGTTCACAAATCAAGGGTTCTTGTTTAAACATCTGAACGGTTACTTCAAGTGTATTCACTTTGACAGGCATAGAATCTGAAGTGTTTTTGCTGCTTTTTGTGCATTGTTTAGAAAAAAAAGTTGGTTATAGTAGTTTGAGGATGGCACCAAAGAGATAGAAGGAGTAATTCCTTTTGTTTTCTGTCTTTTGATATTCTGTCTTTTGATATTCTGTCTAATAAATGGATAGATGTTTCCATTTTTGTAGTGTGAGACATGCTGGAGGATGAAGAAAAAAGTATGTAAAACACTGGTTTTTGATTTACATATGCAGGATTATGATATTGATTTGTGTATGCAGATTTTACAATGTTTGTTAAGGACAGTATGAGCATTGAAGAGTGAAAATATTTGGAGTTTAGAAAAGTTTTCTTTTGGTATCCAATGGATTCAACACATAGTTTGAAAATTGCTGAAACATGACTGTAACCTGATTGGTGATTGAGCTTCTACGAAAAGAATGGTATCTGCAGAATGAAGGATTACCTGTTCAAGAATAGTGAGTTCAGAATTGCATGTTCTCTTGTATTCAGTGAGTGAAATGCCTCGAAATGAAATCAGTCTGGTACTTAAGGTGATGAATAAATGAATTATACTGAATTGTGCACTCAATATGCTGATATGAGGTTCTTTCTTTCATCAAAACAAGATTATCCTGAGGTTTTTGTCAGGGCTTAAAGTCTTGTCGACTGTATGTGAGATGACAGTGTGCAAGAAAGGTATTTGAGCAGTGATTTGGAGAGAAACAGAGAAACCCTCTGTAAACTAGTTTTTTTTCCTTGTTTGAAGATTGTAAATAAGACTTGTGGATTTGCCAGTGAGGCAAGAAAACTTGTCAGTAAGACAGGATTATCAGCCAGTGAGGCTTATTGTGTTGTCAGTGAGACACACAAATTGTATTCAGCAAAGTTTTGGCTAGAATAGCCTAATAAAGCATTGATTAAAGAGTGTTTTTTCACCCTATTTAGGGTTTTTCCACTCATAAAATTTGGTGTCTTATCTCTCTTTGATATTGTGTGTTTTGAATTCCTAATTTACACATCATATTGTAATCTGCACATCTCTGGTTTTTCCATGAAATATAGTATCCAAGATTTTTGTGTGAACAAGGAGTTTAAGAATTTTTGATTGATTTTATCTGACCACTGATTCAACCCCTCCCCCTTCCCCGCCCCCCCCCCCTCTCTCAGTGGTCCTGTACTCCAACACTCACCCACAGTGGGTTTCCTTATATTGAATTTGTATCTATGGCAATACGTTTATCAGTATTGATTTTTTCAGTGTTCATTATTCAATTTCCTTTATGCTCTTTTCATTTCCAACAATATGGCGAGCAAATAAATATTATGTTAATGCAGATTTCATAAGCAAAGAACTTAGGAACAGAAGAATTTAAATTATTTTCATTCAGACATAAGTTAGAATCTTTTTAACATAAATTAGGCATTGGTATCCAAGTTAATTACTAATCAGATAGCATCTCAAGTCACTGGTGTTTGTGGTGAGTGACCACAAAATTAGCTTAAATTGGTATCTCAGGTAAGTAATCACCAAACCAACTTCAACATGATGTCTCAAGTCAGCAACTAAAAAATCAGCTTCAACATGATGTCTCAAGAAAGCAACCATAAAATCATCTTCAATGTAGTGTTGCCGGCAAGAGACCACAAACTATAGATTTATAGATGTCAAAATTGTGGTACTCAATAAAATCATGCAATTTCAAAACAACAATACTCATTATAAACCAATATGACAAAGATATGGTCCATGCAAGGTATTGTTACTGCAAGACCACAATGTCAACTTCAACGTGGCAACATGAGCACAAGCCCACATTCCATGAGGATATATACATGGCACCCTTAAATTCCTTTTGAAATGTGACAAATGTGATGACAACTACAAACCTATGCAAGGTATTGTTCCCATGAGACCACAACATTGACTTCAACTTGGTGTCCAAGCAAAAGACCACGTATCATTGATATTTTTCTACCACCACTACATTCCTCTTAAAAAATTATGCAATTGCAAAAAATCAGAATCCAATTTCAAGTTTGTATGGCAAACTTACGACCTTTATAATTATTAGGTCTTTGCAAAATCTTATAACCATATCTTCATTAAGGAAAAAATTTAGTACCACCCTCATCCTATGCAGAAGCCTATAATAGGGCAAAGATAATATGTCATTTTGAGATAATAGAAAAACAGATGAAGATGACAATTCGGATGGAAGTAGCAATAATGAAACCGAGACAGTACAAGCATCAAAAAGGGACATGCTCTAAATGATGAAAGAATTAAACGCTGAGAAAGAAACAAAAGAATTTTGGTGCTCAAACAACAAAAGTGAGGGTCAATCAAAACCAATTGTCCAAAGAAGTTGATATGTGACATTCATCAAATTTTGCGTCATTCAATAAAAGAGTACCCATACAATCTGAAGAGCAAGAGCACACAAGTGTTTTTTACGCAAGGAGAGTAGTCCACTCCACCCAATACACCACCAAAGCCACAAAACAATAGCACATCTCTAGGAGGCTATCAAAATGGAAGAAGTAACAATAATAGATTCAATAATAACAATAATAGTGGAGGTCGGAGTCAAATACACTATGACTCCAAAGAATGCCCTATCATGCAATGTTAACAATGCAATGTATGGGGGAACTTTGCAAGAGACTACCAAAGCAACAACTAGAGAAAAACAAGACTATTTTGTAAATGGTGTGGACCAAGAGACCATAAGGACACTAATTCCCAAAGAAAAAAGCTAGCATCAACATGATCGGTATTGGTCTCGAGCTCAAACAAATAAGGCAATATACCTAGACCCCTGTATAGAAAAAAGAGACATACAGAAGCAAGAGCAAATATAGAACAAATCATGACAAAGGAACGATGGTGCTCTAATGAACAAGCAAGTACTTTTACACCATATGTACTACCCTATTATCATTGTATAGCTAATTAGGGTATCCTATTTTTTAGAAGGTTTCAGATGCAATTTTGAAGGCTTGCATGTAGGAGTTTGGAAGTGTGCTTCTGGGAGAATTTTGGGTTTTTGGAGAGCTTTAGGATATGGTGACATGCATGTTAAGAAAATGACATGCATTTTTTGACAGTTACTTTGCATGCAGCTGGGTTTTTCTGGGTTATCAAAAAGCTTTAGAATGGTGTAACATGCATCTCCATCTGACAACCTTTCTAGGCACTTACTATTTTTAGTAAGTCATGACGACTGCCCGGTTTGTGTTCAGAAGGCGTTTGGGAACACTTACTATTTATAGCAGTTCGCTATTTTTGGTAAGTTCTATTTTTGGCAGTGTCATCCTTGCAACTTTCCTGGAGACTTACTATTTATAGTAAGTCATGTTTTCTATTCAGTTCGGCTTCTTGTTGAATTTAAAGTGAACTTACTATTTTTGGCATTAGCTATTTTTAGTAAGTCTATTTGTGGTAGTGGCATCATCATCAGCTTGGTTCAGTTTGGCTAATGTCAGTTTGCTATTTTTAGCAGTTTATCAGTTACATTAGGGCGTTGTTCTTGGCTAACTCCTTGGACTGAGTTTCATACTTAGTCAAATTTTATGTTTTTCAGTTGTACCCCACGCCTAGGCTTAATGACTTCAAGTAGTTTTAAAAGGGGGGCATAAAGGGGGTCGTTCACTTTGAGCATTTAATATTTATGTTAAACGTTTTATTATTGCTACTTTAAAATGGACGCCTAGAGTGAGAATTGAAAAAGGTGATTAATATTTCATTTGCAAAGTTGAAAAAGCTGGCATCCCTTGTGTAAGTTGAATGCTTCGCCTTCCTGGAGTTACAATTGATTCATTTGCCAATTGAAGCTTATATATCAGCCTTGAGAAGAGTTGAGTATGCTTGAATATTATTTTGCAGAGTTATGCTACTGGACTGAATCCAAAACCTAGATAAGGGGAAGCTTAGTGAACTCACCTTTCTTCGGGCCTGAAACTATGGCTTCCTAGAAGGTTTACTGAAGACCATGCTTCATTCAAGAGTGTGGATAGTGCTCAATTCGAATTTCATTTACAGGTAGATTGTTGGTTTATGATCTGTTTGTACTGTTGATGTCTATGGCTGAAGCTAATTTTTGCTGACAACTTTGCCTCTGATTTTTATTTCATTTTGGGTATTGGCCCAAGCTTTGTAACTGTGCAAGGCGCCTAGTTCTGCAAGTTTGCAGATTTTATTATTGTGTTATGGATTTTTGGGAGAAGGTCGACCCTTCCTTGAGACTGTACCATTCTTCTTGGCTGCATTGGGATTCGTGCCACTGATAGGTGCGAGTTTTGAAGGTGTCTTCTTGCTGAGATTTGGACGCCTTTGTTCAAGGATTCATCTACAATTAGTTTCATGTCATTCGGGCTTTGTTTGGCGTAGATATGAGCATATTGGTGAATTCTTAAGTTGCTGGTCTGATTTTCTGTGTATTTTGTTTCTAATCACATCTGTTATATTGCTGGTTTATGCTATATTTTCTGTTCTATAGCATATTGTTTCAAATAGAGAACATTCTCCAATATTCTGAGGTTCCTGATGACATATCTCTACTTTGTTGTGCAGCTGAAGCTATCATTGTAAAGCTGATTTAGTAGTACTAACAGCTATTTCTTCTTTATTTGCTGCATTAAATAAGTTTGTAATAACTCCCATTGTGAAGTGGTTGAGACTAATAATTTACTTTCAGCACTTGTTAATTTCCCCCCACAAAATAAGTGGTAGAGTGGAAAATATATTCCCCCCGCTGAATAAGTGGTAGTGCAAAATCTTATGGTCGGTTATCTGCCTATTGTAATTACTTTATTCATGGTCGGCCAGCCGCCTACAATTGGTTTTGTAATTCATTTCAGTTGCTAACGATCCTTGGAACCATATGCTATCACCTCGCCCACACTGGGATCTTGGTGAGCATTCTTGGTGAGGGTTATTTACAAGCTGGTTTGATTTGGAGCTAACGTTAATCAGTGGTTTGATGCTGGTTTTATTGTGTTCAAAATAAATAAAAATTAAGGGGAATATTACATATGGAGATTCTTGGAAAGAATATTACACATACAATCATCGATGGAGGATCAAGAGTAAACGTACTTCTTAAAGATACCTAGAAAGGTTTGGCCAAACCAACCATCTAGCCACCAACTTTTCAACTTGTAGGTGCAAATCGACAAGGAATCAAGGAATTGGGAGTTTTAATGGCCCAAAAGGTACTGATCAAAACCTAACCATTTTTATTAAATTTTGTAGTTGTTTCTTTGCACAAAAAAAGCCTATGATGCATTGTTAGGTGAGGGATGGCTGATAGCAGCCAATGCCAACCATAACTCAAAGAGGAATAGCTTGTCCATTGAAACTAGAGGAAGGAAATATGAAATTGATTTGAGGAACCAAGGGGTGAGCGAGTAAGTGGCTTCATCGGGTTTATAATCAAACTCGGGAGAAACATGGGTTGAGGAAAAAAGAGGCCCTTTGGAGCTAAATGCTGAGAAATTTCTAAACCTACAACCTTGCTCCAAAGATGATACAAGTTCCTTCAAAGGATTGTTCTACTAGCAGATGGAAAATTATTAACTATTCCATCCTAAATGCAATATGATCCAAGTCATGGAGATAGGAGGGAAAGTGCAAGATTAGAAGGTGCAGGATGACTATTGACATCACCAACTTATACATTTCCACCTAAATATATGGAATACAAATTAAGGGTAACGAAATTGGATAATATATCTACTCACAAATTTGAGTGAGACAAGGATAAGAAATATAAGGAACCTACAACCATAAAAGTAAACTTGGGCAAAGAAGGTAATGCAAAAGCAATAATGGTTGGGGACATTTGGGATCCTATGATGAAAGCAACAACATTCAAAATTTTCTTGGAATACAAAGGTGTCTTTGCATGGACATACAAAGATCTAAAAGGAGTGACCTAAAAGTCATGTTTGCAAAATCCCCCTGGTACCTAGAGCACAACCGATGAGAAAAAGACCATATAGAATGAACCGAAATTACACAGCCAAAGTACAAGAGGAAATTAACAAAATGCTAGAAGAAGGAATTATCTTCATAGTAGAAACAAGTGATTGGGTGTTACCAATAGTTATTTCATTAATAAAGGAATCAAAACAAATCAAAATATGTGTGGATTTCCAAAGTATCAATGCGATAACAATCAAGAATCCATTCCCAATTCCATTTATAAACTCCATTTCTCGAATAAGTGGCAAGACATGAGATCTATTCCTTCGTGGATGGGTTCTCAAGGTACAATTAGATAAGTATAGCAAAAGAAGACAAAGTCAAGACCAAATTTATAGTGGAGGATAGAGTATATGCTTATAATAGAATGGCTTCCAATCTATGCAATGTTCCTGCTACATTTCAAAGAATTATCCTTCACATCTTTGATAAAATGTCTATAGGAAACTTCAAGGCATTCCTAGATGATTGATCAATTTATAACAGCCAAGGGACACACCTAAAGACTTGAGTAGAACGCATGGGGCAATACAGATCAAAACACTTAACCTTAAATTCCAAGAAAAGTCATTTCATAGTATTACAAGGTAAACTTCTTAAATACATTGTTTGTAATGTTGAATTAAAAACAAATTCTAACAAGAGTAATTGTAGAAATGGAAGCCCCAAAAGATCACGAGAATAAGATTGTTCTTAGGCCATGTGGGCTACTATCATTGATTCATCAAAAGAATTGCTTAGATCTCACTCACTTGACATGATCATAAGGAAAGGAATATCATTTGTGTGCATGGAAGACCAAAACAAGATCTTAATGAATTAAAAGTATGACTCATTAGTTACCCTATCTTGGCCTGCCCAAATTGGGATAAAGAATTCCATGTACATGTGGATGCTTCTAACTTTGCCATTCAGGCAACATTGGCACAAGTAGGGCCTAAAGGGCTTGATCACCCAGTTATTTTTGCAAGTAAATTGTTACCAAATGAGAATGAAACTATAGCACTACAAAGAGAAATTCTTGACATGGTCTATGCAATACAAAAAATTCAACACTATTTTTGGCTACACCATTAACCTTATATGCCGACCATCAAGCATCGATGCACTTGGTGAACAAAACAATCATCCAAGGCTAGCTAAGTAGATGGTTATTGTTACTTTTAAGAATTCACGTTTAACATGATTTGAGTTTTATAATTATACCAAGTATTGTAAATAGATTTATGTTAATGATAATGGTTGTAGAATCATTCTAGATGTTAGAAAAGGGGAAAAAAATATTAATCAAAGTGTTTAACTCCTATGACTCTGATTACATTTACTTATTAATTATCATAATTTGTTAGTGATTATTGGGTGGTTGTTGCATTGTTAAAGAGAGCAGGTTCTTCAGCACTTGAATCTGCAATTGCTTGAGGACAAGCAATTTCTAGAGGGAGGACTATAATGTTCCTTGTTCAACCTAAGTGTTGGGAAGAACTCATCACCTATTTAGGCTAGTTTGGGGGCTTGGAGAAGGAATATTTTAATTAATCAAACTTAAGTTGTCTTATATTATTATATTTTGGACAACTTTAGTTTAATTAATTATTTTATTTAAAAGATGACCATGTGTGTTAAAGTGACTTTTCAGGGACCCAAAATGAATTACAAATTAAAAGGGTCACTTCATGCAATTTTAAAATTAAGTTATTGAAAGATTGCAGGCAGGATATAAAAGGAGATGTAAAAAACGAAAAAAGGATATCTTGGTCATTTTTCACATATTCTTATTGTGAAGTTTGAGCAACTTACTCCAGCAAAACCTTAGGGCAAAAAACCTATAGGATTATTAGCTTCAGTGAAGAGATTTTTCCCTAGTAAATTTGAGATGGATTCAAACAGTCACATTTGGGCTGTGAATGTTTGTCCAGTAAGAGTTTGGAACAAATCAATTTATCTATTCAATATTACGAGGATCTGTTGGTAACAAATTTATTGAGATTTTCCAGCAAATAATAAATTTGTAAGTGCAATTTTTACGAGTGGGAAACCAAACAGAAATAGTAGTGGTGTGTGTGCAGTGGAAAATACAATTTAAAATTTCAGGAATTTTAATTTAGACTGAGTTTACCCCAGCCGTACATTTTTTGTAATCCATAAAGAGGGTCATAAACTTTTCAAAGCCCATAAAAGGGGGCTGATGCATGTGAGAAGGCATTTAAGCCTTATTAATATTCAACGCAGCCCCTAAAAGGCTTAAGAGACGTAGGTGCAGCATTTGTATTAGCTGTTGTACCATTTCAAAGGGGAGCTGCAATATTTTATGGGTGCCGTACATTTTCTGCAATCCATAAAGAGGGCCATACACTTTTCAAAGCCCATAAAAGGGGGCTGATGCATGTGAGAAGGCATTTAAACCTTATTAATATTCAACGCAGCCTCTAAAAGGCGTAAGAGAAGTAGGTGCAGCATTTGTAATAGCTGTTCTACATCTTGAACTCTCACACAACGGTGTATGTCACTGATCCAGCAGTCAAAAGTGTCCTAACTCAACAGGAGATGGGCACAAAGAGAGGTAACTGGATCGCAAAGGTTTAGGAATATGACTTGGAGATCAGGCCGACCAAACTCATTTGCAGGAGAGGTTTGTGTCAGCTAATAGCAAGAGATGGTGATCTAAAGCACTAGGCTGTTGATGGTGAACTAGAAACTAAGATTAAAGAGGACCTTCCTATGGTCCTATTGGTTGATTCTGCTGAGGAATGGTACAATAAAATATGGTACTATTTAACTTATGGAGAATGTCCAACCCACATGGACAAACAGCAAAAAAGAACTTGAGCTAATAGCAGAAGATGGTGATCTAAAGCACCAAGCTGCTGATGGTGAACTAGAAACTAAGATTAAAGAGGACCTTCCTATGGTCCTATTGGTTGATTCTGTTGAGAAATGGTACACTAAAATATGGTACTATTTAACTTATGGAGAATGTCCAACCAACATGGACAAACAACAAAGCACAGAACTATGTGCTTATAAATAATGTTCTATACAAGCGTGGGCTTGATGGAACATTCTTGTTATGCATCAACAAGGACCAACAACGTCGTTTGTTGGAGTTATTTCATAGTGAAGCATGCAGTGGCCACTTCTCATCAAGGGTTATAGCATTCAAGATCCTACGAGCACAGTTTTATTGGCCAACTACGTTTCGCGACACATACGATTGGGTGCACAAATGTCAAATGTGCCAACAGTTTGTTGGCAAACTCAAACTGGTAGCCATTCCACTCAGGTCGGTGATCATTGACGCTCCATTCCAGCAATGGGGTTTAGACTTTGTAGGTCTAATCAACCCACATTCCAGTAAGGGGCATGTTTATGTCCTTACAGCAACGGATTATTTCACAAAATGGGTTGAGGCGATTCCTACCAAGCAAGTTGCCTCTGAAGTTGTGTGCGACTTTCTCAAGGAAAACATCATTTCACGCTTCGGGGTACCACGCAATATGGTGACTGACAACGCAACAAGTTTCTCATCTGAGGAGCTAGTAGAATTTTGTTCTCATCATGGCATCGCATTGTCACATTTGTCAGACTATTACCCTTAGGGTAATGGACAAGCCGAATCATCAAACAAAAACATAGTCACAAAATTATATGCAAGCTGGTTAATTTCAATCAACAAGCTCGACATAAGAAATTGTATGACGCTCTCTAGGCCAACAGAATCACTCCCAAGAGAGCCATTGGCACTTCACCTTTCATTATTTTATATGGTACGGAATCTATGTTACCCATCACATTGGAGTTGTTCACTTTGCAACTGGCATCCGCAGTAGAAGATGGGAAATTCAAAGATCCAATCGAGAAGCGAGTTATGTACCTGATGAAGCTGGAAGAAGAAAGAGTTGAAGTAGTTGATAGAATCACTCAGCATCAAGAGCGAATGAAGAAGATTTTCGACAAAAAGGTTCGTCAGCGAGACTTTGAGATTGGAGATGAAGTCCTATTATGGGACAAGAGACATGAGCCCAAGGGAATGCACGAAAAATTTGATTCCTTGTGGTTAGGGCCATTCAAGATCCACGAGTTCGCAGGGGAGAATTCTTACATTCTCTCGCACTTGGATGGAAGGCTCTTTCCGCTGCCATATAGCGGGCAATATTTGAAACATTTCATCCCTTCGAGGGTGGTGTAAATTTTTGTAAATAATTTTCTTTTTGTTATGGCGTAATGTATTTCCCCGTTTCGTAAAGTTTTGTCGTGTTCTAGGTGATTTCTTAGACAGTCTTGTTTAGGTGATTTAGGAAAATTCCAACTATTAGGTGTTGATAAGATACTGGTTTGCGCTAAACTATCTAGAGATTCTTGGTTCTCCTATACCGAAAGTATCCAACATGGTCCCCAGACGGAGCCTAATGTTGTACCCAAAATAAAAAAAATTGCTTCATTAAGGCATTTTGATAAAAATGGTCAAAATCTTGTAAAATTGTAGTCAAAAGTCAACCAAAGTCGAAGTCTCTGAAAATAGCAATTGTCTATTCTTAGAAAATTTTGAACAACAAATGAAGCATAGGGATTTTGTGGGTTTATTGTCAAAAGAGAATACTTGCAAATTTGAAATTAGGGTTTCAAACCCCTATTTTAGAAAAACCCTTAAAATAGGATCTTTCCAGATATGACTCAAAATGATTTTGATTGGTTTATTCTTCGTCATGATCACACTGGTCCAGTCAGAATCACGAAAAAGTCAGTGTTGCTCTAGTGGGTCTATTTTGCTTTTCCATAAGAAAAGTTAGGACCTTTGAGGTCATCAATAGAGGATGGCCAAATACCAAGTGTCAAAATCTAAGCTTCAAACGCTTCACAAAAGAATCTATGGTGAAAGATGCTCGAAAAATGGCGAATGACGGAGGGGAATTTCAAAAGTTGAAAATTGCGGAAAATAAACTCAGCCTAGAGATGGATGCCTTACCTCAAAGAGGGTGTCTAGGCTTCAACGCCTTTGAATATTTTTCAATTTCTATTTGTTACACACGTAACGCAATCAACACGTTCACATCATCAACAAAGATGCTCAATGCAGTCAATGTAGTCAACGACACGGTGAATGTGAAGCGCAAGGAGAGTAAAATCATTGAAAATGAATGCGAACTGGAGCCAAAAGCACCCCTGCAGGCTAGGGGCGTCCATGAATTCAAGGGTCTAAATGCAGTTGTTGGGATTTGCATTTTTGGGGGTCCTCCTCAAAATTCTTCTAGCTTTGCGATGAATCCAGCATCCAGATCACAGGATTGGCCGAACACTCACAAACGAAGACCAAACCGAAAGTGCTGAAAGTCAACAAACTCAAAATTGATTAAGTCTGGAGAGCAAAAGCGCCCCTGCAGGCTAGGGGCGCCCAAGAATTAAAGAATTTAGAAGTCATTTTCAAAGTTCGCAACCTCCAAGCAATTCATCCCAGTTTCAATCCAGCTCTGCAATGAATCCATCTGTCAACTCAAAAGACTTGTCGAACACCAACAAATGAAGATCGAACGGACACCCAAAACAAAGGAAAAGTTGAAAACCATGAAAATTGGCTAACGCTGAGCAAAAATGCACCTTGCTAGCAAAAGGCACCCAACCTTTTGGAGCACCAAATGCAGCTTTCAAGTTTCACAACTCCCAAGAAGTCCTCAGTTACTATCAGGCTTCACGATGAGTCTGTCAGCAAGTTCACTGGAGCAATCAAACATCCAGCAACGAAGGTCAAACTGGAGCATTTCATCAAGGGTTACAAAGTGAAAATTGTGTCTCAGAAACATAAAAGCGCCCCTATAGGCCAAGGACGCCTAGGAATTTGAGCCTCCTAAAACAATTTTTATAGCTTGCGAAGCTAGTCATCCTTTACGGAATTCTTCCAACTTCGCGATGGATTCAACATCCAATCTGTGGGAATCGTCAATCACCAACAATTGCAAATCGAAGCACGGAAGGTCAAATTGAAGAATTTGAAAATCATCTGAAAATTGGTTAACACTGGCAAACAAAAGCACCTTATCTCAAGAAGGTGCCCAAGAATTCAAGCCACCAAAATCAGTTTTCAGGGTTTGCAGCTTCTAAGAACATCTCCTCAAATTTGATCATGCTCTGCAATGAATCTGTCAGCCAAACCTTAGGATCAATCAGACGTCCGGAATCAAGGGTCAAATGGAGGCAATTTATCAAAGAAATTTTGAAAATCTTCAAAAGAAATTCTAACACTAGCAAGGTGGTGTCCAAGTCAAATCCAGTTACAGATTTTGAAGACTTTCTCATGTCTTAGTCGCCCAAATTTTGAGGGGATTCTTTCAGTTAATAGCTACTCACACCAGATGACTCCTTCAATCAAGGTTTTTCACGAGTTGACTAATGCTTCCACCTCCAAGACTATTTATCAAGCATTTGGGCATCCTTTTTCATTATTTTTGCAGGTTGACTCCAAACGCCAAACACAAAATTTTATTCTTTACGGCATTTGAAGGATCAGATAGGGGTTTTCAACGTTCTTCATATTTTCAAGAAAAGGTTGCACAAAAGGACATTTTTCCAGAGTTCATATCTCCAGGCATCATTTTTCAGAGGCAACAGTTCATAATCTTCAGCGTTTGGCATTATGGGTTCTCTTCTTTTTCAATCTTCTCTAAAATTGAAAAAAATTCCCACAATTTCTTCTACTTCTATCTTAGGTTTTCTTGCATGTTCGAGCAAAATCAATCTTTTTACAGATCTAACCTTTTGGGTTCATTCAGCACAAGATTGACCACAAAACCCACGTGCCAGATTTTTTCAAAAAAGTTGCCCCGTTGCCTCCATTTTTTACGGTTTTTGAAAAAATCATGTTTTTCAAAGATAGAAACAAACAAACTGGGTTTGTTCAACACACAGGCACCTACAAAACCCATGTATCAAAAAAATTTCGAGAAAAAATTGCTTCGCTGCCTCTACCTCTAAGGGGTTCTTGCATGTTCATGAATAGGTAATTTTTTTCAAAATTTGACCTTCTGGCTTTATTCAAAAAGATATTCTCAACAAAACCCACATCTCAAAAAAAATCATAAAAATTGCCTCTCGGTGAAGCTATTTTTAGCCTCTGCGAAAAAGTTGTTCAAATATAGTCATGTGCCCAGTCATTCTTCTAGTTTTTCAGTATGCAGTTCTCTCAAGTCGAATTCAAGATCAAATTGGTCTTGATTCACAATTTCGTGAGAACACTCGACACCAATTTGCATCAAGTGCATCTGGTGGTTGATTTGGACAAATTGACAAGCATAGACACCATCACACTCCAGAACTTTGAACAATTCGGGTTACTTGAGACAGCCTCTTTCCCCATCTCGACACAAAATATCGAATTTGTAATCGCTTGTTTAAAGCATTACAACCCCACTTCATGGGAAATCCAGTCAGTAGATGGGCAAACAATTTGCAGCCTCAAGCCAAAGGATATAGAAAGGTGTGTTGCTATTCCACCATGTGCAAACAACTTGATTGTGTCGGTTGAAGAATGTGAAAAGGCGTTTAACACGCGAAAGGAACAATGTCATAAAAGAATGGTAGAAAGGTGGCTCAAAGAGAAACAAAACAATTTGCCAAAGAACGTTGGACGTGGGGAATTCAGGTATGAGTATGCAATCATGATTAGTCTACTCAACCATGTCACGGGTCAAGCAAAAGCGCACAGGTTTCAGCCATGGATGTATTACATCATGTCTCAACTCGTCAACAACAAAGAACATTACGACTGGCCTGCTTTGATCAGCGACACTCTTCAAAGCCAGATGATAGGATTCTTCAAAGCCCACGAATTCCATATGGTTTCATATCTCATATATCTAATAGCCTTTCAAGGCCAATTTAGAGGGTTGAATACCGTTGGAGCTCTAGGTGTGCAGCCAGTTCATGAGCATTTCTTGCAGCTAGAATTTTCACAGTCAAAACGACACTTCAAGCGAGTAAATGACCTTTTCCTAATGCACATAGTGAGGGACCTTGATCACGAGTTACATATATGCATTTCACCAGAAGCCAGATTGGCAATGGCAGATTGGGCCGATTGGTTCATCCAGTTCCCCACATTTTCCTACATTCGCGTATATGGTTTCTCAGGCAGTCCAGCAATGCTACCCCATTATCGATCAAATAAGGTGGTATTCATGAAGTTCCTAAGGCAATTGCACAAGGTACACACTTTTCTGCGTAATAAACGCAAGTCTGCTGCCAACTTTCCTTTTGAGATGGGTATATACAGGTGCAAATCAGCAACTGACGCCAAGTCAATGAGCAATGACATGGCAAAGCTTAATCTTAAGTTTCTCATAGAAAGGCACTCATATGACCCTTGGGGTCTTTTGGCAGCTCGCCTTGGCAGCAATTCTTCACATAAACCTACCATGGAGGATTATTGGTTCAGCTGTGAAGATGAGTTCGAAGTGCGCAAGCGCAATTACAGTAGATTCACTCTTCCACAGATCGCTGATTTCTTATCAAAGGATGTGGAAGGTTTATCAAATGGTGATGGTGAAGTCATACTTCCCACATATTTCAGAGATCAAATTGACTCGTAGCCACTTTGATTCGTTGATTGGTATGCCAAAGAGAGCACCTTCATTGAGGAAATGACAAGTCGGGTTGTAAGGAACAACATGCTATTCCTAGATAGCAAGAGGACGCGGAAGGTAATCACTCCAATTTCAAAGCCGCCATCGGTTACCACCACACTACCACTTCCAGATCAAAACCCAGGGTTAAAGTGATGAGCAATCCTCCAAAGGGTTAAAAGAACTATAGAGTGCCAATGAATTTGAAAGAAAAGATGAAGGTTGTTGATGTAAATCAGCAAGAACAACAAATGGATATAGCCACAGATACAGCTAAAACAGTGTCGTAAGTAGAAGCAGAGCCTCCTATTCCGTCACCACCGCAGCAGTCTCCAATTCACACTGACTTGGAGCCTAATTCACCAATTCATGGTATCTCTACACCAACTCACTCATCAGGAGTTGATGAGACGAGAACTAATCCTCCTAGCGAAGTTAGTTGAAAGTCTTCGTCTTGGCTTGAGAACATCTTGGGTAGGAAGAGGAGAAAGCCTTCTTACCAGTTGGACTTTCCAGAGTTTGACAATGTCTACCAAGACACATCTAACAAGAAACTCAAGAAGCAAGTCCGCGTGGAGAAGAACGCTGAAAATGAGGTGGTCATCGAGATTGCAATGCCACCAGTTGACAAAGACGCCAACGAGGTTGAGGCCGATGATTTCACATTGGTCGAAGCCAACCTTGGTAGAAGTACACAAAAAGCTGATGTAAACCTCTTTGAAGTTGCTGCAGTTACCTTGAAGGAAAGAGTGGTCAAAAATGGTGAAGACAAGGCAGCCCTCAAGGCTGAAAAATCAGCAATTGCGGCAGTACATCTCCAACCTCCTTCATGGTACTTCACACGTCACCGCCTTGCTCCCACAGATGCTAGAATTACTTGCAGAACAAAATCAACTAAGTCAGTTGGTTATCTATGGGAAACACCTAAGAGACTAGGTAGAAGATTTTATCACCAGGGGCCAATTCATACTTGCAGAGATGTACCAGTTGAGGTACAACGCCAACGATCTTCACTCAGAAATTCAAGAGTCAGAGCTAAGCATGGCGGAAAGGAAACCCAGGGATGAGATCACCATTGCTGACTTGAGGATGGCATATGATTCAATCACTACAGATGAAGACAAGGAGAAGCTTTTTACTTGGAGAGAACAACAAATCTTCAAGGTAAAAACATATGAAGCAATTTCTGTAGAAATGATTGAATTCAAACAAAAGGTGGCAAGTGCTCTCAAGTTTGTAAGAACTATCGTGTCACAAGTCCCTTGCCAGTATCAACGTGAGGATGGTGAGTACATTGAGCTCGGGGAAGTGCAAAAAGAATTTCAAGACCTCATCCATAGTAGTTTCAACAGTGACCCTGTTGACTGCAAGATGAGTCAAGTTGCAGCCATGTCAACGAAGTTTGATGATGCAGCTTAAAGGAGAAGGGATTTTCAGAATCAGATTGTGGATGGCGAGGAGATGCTGCGAAGACATCACATCGTTCAGAAGAGTATCAGTGCTCCAGATGATGAGGCAGTTAACAACTTCTTGGAGGATATGATTGCTCGAGTTGATGAGGAGTGAATTGCCAGTTGAGGTGTATGACTTTCTCCAAAGATAGAATTTTAGATCAGTAGTTAACTTGACGCTTTTTCCAAGTTAATTGACTGTCCACTTTTCATGCATGTCTATCCTTGGAGATATTTCTTGTACAGTTGGAGTTAGTTTTAGTTTTAGATCAGTTAATTGAGGTAGTCTTTCCAGTTAACTGTTAGTTACCTTTGTTTAGACATAGGAATAAATCTTGCAGATTGGCAAGAACTGTTTGTTAACACAAGGAGATTTTAGGGTTCCCTACTCCTGTGTTTGTCTATAAATAAGAGCAACCTTGCTCATTGTATTTTAACCGTTATTACTATAACAAAATTGTTGAGCCTTAGTGCCTTCAAGCTTTGCTAGTCAATATCTTTTCACTTTGTTCAGTGTATTTTGGTTGATTGTATGTTGTATGTTTGTCTTCTTCATACAATTTGCTGTCCCAACCGTGTAATTATTGTTGGAGTTTGAGGAAATAAATGTTATGCCGATAGTGCTTTGATCCAAAGTCTCAAGATCTTTCGGTATTGATGTTTTTATAATCTTTATTTTGATCTGCACCTCAAAAGTACAATGAGTCTTTGAGGGAATTTTAAGATCAAGTTTATCGTTTCATGTTTTACTTTCATGAACTTTCTTTCAACGTACATCTGAAAGAGCAATGAGCCTTCGGATGTGTTTTGGAAACAAGTTTGTCTAAGTTTTGTGTTTACCTAATCATTCCCCGTTTACTTCTAAATCCTCTTGCTTTGAATTTACTCGGGGAGATAGAAGCATTATAAGTTTAGGCCTAGTTGTAGTTGAAGTTACAAAACCAGAGAAAACCTCATCTGCAACGCAAAGAGTTTTATAACCTTGTGCTCTCAGCTGAGATAAAAAGACAGGAATTTAGTTTACTTTTTCTTTTTACGCATAATCAGCAAAAGAGGGAGCTTCCCCTCCTAATTTGAAGAGCAATCTAACTGTGCATAGCTGTTTGTTTCCAATCCGCACACCAAAGGTGCGAATTGAAACGCCAACACACTACTACATAAATTACTACTACAAGTTCAAGTACGAGAGTCAGGTGTGGGGTTCATCTTTTTTTGGACCTCAAGTTCAAAGCGGCTTAAGTGGTATATCACTACAAAAAATAATAGAAATACTTTATTATATAGATATAAACAAAATAAACCATAATATAATAAAACAATATTAATAATTGATAATTTTTTATTTGTTGATAATTCAAACTATTGAATAAGCCGTGGCATGATAATTGATAGTTCTTTATTTGCTGATAATTCAAACTATTGAATAAGCCATGGCATGATATACTGTAAGGGTTTATATTATTTAATACTTATTTAGAATAGGAAAATAGTAAATGGAGGTAGTCAAACTTGAGAACTACGTGAATAAATAATCATACTGCTTTTTAGAAGGAGCATCAATTCAGAAATTAGTTCCTTAAAACCAAATGCAATATAAATAGCGGTATTCTAGCAGTGTTTCTTGGAGCCTTGGGGACAGGAGGGGCAGGTTTTGGGACTGCAATATTTTTCCAGATTTTGGAACAGTGGGAGGATCATGAGGGGTGGTTATTAAAATAATATATAGAAATTAGTATTCAAAAAACTAATTAAAAATAACTGTAAAAGAAGTTGCAATTTATCATTTAAGTTAACAACAAGAGTAAAAATAAGCTGTGGAATACATACAAAGATTGAAAAATTAACAATTAATTGATCCAATCACAATGATCAACAACAAGCATCTGCAGTCTAATATTTATATTACTTATCAAGTTCAAGATACAAAGTATAAAGTAACACTAGCACACAAAATACAATAGCTACTCTAATTCATTGTCCATGTAAAATGTCACGACATGCTCCTCATCTGGACCTGCTAGACTATTCTATTCCTCTTCTTCTCTTTGGATGAATGCAAAAGGGCATGGGTTACAATTTTCAAAGGCTTTTTAGGTTGGGTAGGCTAAATAGGCACCCTTTTAGGTTTAAGTTTAAGGCGGACATTTTTTTCTTTAATCCCAGGGACAGCAAAAGTCCCCCCAAAAAGAGAGAGATCCCCACCAGGGATGTCCCCTTGGTAGGGTCCAAGCACCACAGACTGTGAAGGGACTTTTTGTCCCTGTCCAACCATCTCGAGGACATACGAGATGCCTATCTTGGGGCCAAATATGTGTCCCCTTCAACCCCTTCATTATAGTTAGTTGCATAGTTCAAAAAGTCAGACCCGGGAACCAAAAGTTTTGACTCAGACTCAGGACTTAGCAAAAAAATTATAATAATAATTACACAAAAAATAGAAACTAATACATTTAGAGAACAAACAAGTCTATTTTGATCATCAGTTTGTCATTATTCAAATATTACTAAGTCATATGACCCTCAAATCAATAAATGACAAAAGATGTCTTCTGGACAAAATAAGACCATAAAATGTCAAAAAATGAAGTGAATCATAAAAAATTGTGCGGTATCTGTTTTATCCCATCCCCAGGCAAGTCCATGCCAAGAACTCAGCATTGTCACAAGGAAAACTCAGCCAAGTACTCACCAAGTTTTCCATATATGGTTAGTTGTATCATGTATGTTAAATTTATATCTTTTTTCATATGTTTTATAATGGCAAAAGTTTGACAGTCAGATAATGCTCAGGACCCTGAGTCATACTACTGCTATTCCTGAGTAAGATCTGGAAAAATAGAACCCAATATTTACCCTGGTGATATTTGAAGCAACAACAATACCAAAAGCATACCAGTATGAATGCAGGGTTCTCCAGGGAAGTAACCAGTAATGCATTCTATGACTTTTCTAACTAATAATGCCGATATGTTACAAGCAAGTTTATGTATTTATCTGAAACTGTTCTTATTGACGATTGTTTGACTGGTTCCCTTGTGCAGGATATAAGCATCATTCCATAACATCAGATGAACTCACGACCTGGAAAAGAAGCCTCACTACATGCCCAAAGAAATACTGAAGAATAAACAGGAGTAGATATTGTCCACAGCCATGCCCCAAAAGAGAGGCTAGGAACTAAAGTTGAACCAATGCAAACAAAAAGAACTAATTGAGGAAACAGCACACACCTTAAACATGATGAAACAGAAAATAACAGTGTAACATAAGCATGAATTTTTAATGCTTGTATGTATATTGTATGCAGTACGAACACAAAAGTGCATTCATCTCCCTTGCTCCACAATTCAGCCTATCCTTCAATGGACTATACTAATAAGTTAATATTCAGCACCTAGTCTAACATGTAAGTCTTATATAGATTATAGAAATGATCAAAATGAATGATCAAGGATGTAACTTCTAAATGCAACCAAATAAAAAACTATAAGGTAACACTAAATCTATATAAAATATTAAAAACTTGTAAGCATACAAAATTTGAGCCAAACTCTCAATTATTACAAGTTCAAAAAGGTGAATTAACTTTTTCCAATCCTTGAAACCATGAAATACAGTTGAAAACTCAACAATGTCTTGCCCAACTAGATAACATTTCGATCAAAGATTGGAATAAATCATCGTATCTTTGAGCCATAAGCTACAAATAGAATCATTGTCAATTGAAATTATCCTGACACCCTGAAAGCCATTAATAACTAATAAGAATAAAAACTAGGCATTTTAAGACACCACCCACATCTAGAAATGCTCAGATACTTCTGGCAAAAAAATACCTGTCAAACCAAATGTTGATCTAAGTCTGGCCACAATTGAAGAGATATCCCTCTGTTGCTCCCTACCTGCACTCACCTGTTGCACTAACTTAAGCAATTAAAGCTCATAACTTACACTAATGCCCACAAATAACTAAAAAATACGAATCATACTATCATGTTCATACACATTAGCATATATCAAAAGAAGAGTGCATTATTCTAAACTAATACTGATAATATTGATCATTAAAGAAATAAGAAAATCAGCTCATTATAATATAAAAAACAGAACAACCAACAACTGTTGGCTCCCCTTTTTTAAGTTGATCTCTCATAGACAGGGACATGTCTGATCCTTGGCTAATCATAAAACTTCATATGAATAAAGATATGTGTCTGTAAATCAATCTGATATGATTGTGTTTTATGTTCATTTATTCAAATACTAGTCTTATCAGATAAAGTTAGAAACAAACTGGCATTCTGCAAATTAAAATCAAATTCTCTTTTGGAATTGTAGATACAAGATATATATACATAAGGCTACTTCTTGGGTTGAACATTTAGCTAAATTCAATGAACAGATTCATGATACATTATTTAAGACTCAAAAGCAAAGATGGGGAGAACTTCATGATCAGCTTCAAGTCCCTCCATATTTTGAGATTGTTGATAAGGTTTGGCTCTACTTAGATAAACAAAGATTTAAATGTCAGCAACATCATAAGCTCAAGCCTATTCAATATGAACTTCATTCAATTTTACGACAGATTGGCACAATAAATTTTATAGTGGATTTCCTTCTTAGCTTGGTAGGCATGACTTTGTCAATGTGAGGCAACTTAAGCTTTATTCTTCAAAATCGAAGAAAGAAATTGTAATCTTTCATCCTATAGACACTATTTCAGATTTTCAGCCTCTTTTCAGTTTTCAAGATATTCTTCTTGATGTTCAAACATTTACTGTTAGGCACAACTCCACTAACCCATAGTTGGTTACAAGGATTCATCGCCAACTCAAACTAAGTGGATGTCCCTCATATACTTATAGCAGAAAGGAGGGACAACTTCCTCTAAGCAGGGAGGAAATGATGAGACACAGTTGCATGTGCTATTTTATACTATCAAATATTGCACACATACTAATTACTCAAACAGGCTTATTGTTTATTTTAATTACTCTGGACATCTCTATATATATAATTTTTCTCTTAGACACTTCCTGGTACATTATTGTAATCTTTATAAATATATAAAATACAAGTGTACAAAATGTATAGTTGTTGTTAGCATTTTAATTTGTCTCTTGCAAGACAACTCAAATTGGAACAGTATGTGAGGTAAAAACCATCTTCAAATTTAAAGGGGAAGCTCCCTAAGATCTAAAATTAGCATGGACACTAAGATAGGGACAAAATATAAAATTATAAACGCTATACAAAATTTTCCTCAGGGATTTTGCATATAATTAAATAACTACCTATCTGTCTATCTGTTTTGCCTTGGGTATGTCTCGCAAGTGATATTTTCAGTTATTAAGAATAAAAGCAATTAATTCTAAGCACACACAAAGCAAATTCCTACTGGCTAAATCAGAGACCAATAATTAGATGTAAAAATGATTCTAGAAGGAAAGACAACTGCAACACAAGACAACAAGTAATTCCAAAGAACAAATAGTTAAGTCAAATGCAAAGTTACAACCTAGACAAATAAAACAATATAAATACAAAGAATGACACTTATTATTTAGTTTCAGTCTAATTGAGTAATTACCAACACTAGTAAACCAACTTGTATAACATTTTTGGTAGCATAAGTATAGCGTCAATCATCATTAAGAGTTTCCATGTTCAAAGCACTTATTTCTAAGATTACAAGAAGCCCAACTTTTGGTACTTTAGAATAATCATATTTTATCCCAAAAATCAAGTTTTAATGTGCAAACACTTAAAGCTCTTGAAAAATCAAGAAAGAAAGAAACTTTAAAGCAAACATACTACTAAACAAATAATAAAATAACACTAACTAAAGGCAGCCTAAAAATGGGCCCTCAGCTCCCCATCTAAAAACAGAACCACCAAAAACAGTAACTGCTATAAATAGCCCTTGCTAAAAATTGCAATTTGGCATATGAAAGTGCCCTATGATTCTAAAGCAGCTTCTTCTTTGAAACCTATCAGATCCTCTTATAAATACTGGAACCCTAACCATCATTGACCCATCTTCCCAACTAGGAAACCATTGTCCTAGGTTTTGTCAAGATAGAAAACTATGGTAGAATCTTTGAATGAAGGGACGATCAAACCCTAGCACAAGCACTAACAAAACTGGCAATGCACATATGGAAAGGCTACCAATGGCAGGCTGCATATGGTCATTTACATCAGAAAAATCCTAATACCAAATCTGCTGCTATCTTCCATCATGGCAGCCAAACAGCAAGTAACATGTAGTCTCTCCAAAGGCATATTGTAAACTGATAATTCTGCAGCCTAAAACAGACCCAAGTGCACTTTAGTCATTCCAAGTTACAACTGACTTTTACATTTGCCACTTTTACTGTCAAGCGACTTTTTCATTCACTTACACCACTTTAACCGCTCGTCCTTTGTCATGTCCATTTCCATGTAGCTCATGCAATGGACTGAAATTCCCAAGTCATGACTCTCGTGCTTTCTATGATCCCATTTCGCATGCAAACCCTTCCCCTTCATCTCTTAGACATTGGCCTAAGACCCCATGGATCTTGAGTGTGAAGGCATAGGAAGGCTAATGAGTCCATGTAAGTGGTCAAATTGGCAAGGTTACCCTTCTCAACATGACTCTCTTCTAAAGTCCACTTCTCTCTTTCTTTCCATCAAGATGTTTGACTACCCTCTACTTTCGTGCCTTTCGACCATCCCTTGCTTCCACTACACTCCTTATTGAAACTTTAAAGTTCTACATACCACCATGCCCCATCACCAACCCCAACCTTCAAACCTTTGCATTCCCACCAATTTTTATTTTCCTTGTCCACTTACCACCTTGCATGAGGAGAGTACCATTAACACACGGAAGGTTGTCGCAACTCCCCGTAGGATTACACATGGCATTGCCATTCATCCCAATACCATTGAAATCAAACCATGTGGGCATCCAACAAGGCAAGTGACAAGGGAGCCAACAACCGCCATTAATGTGGTAGATATGGTTTTGACCCCAAAGGGACTCCTCACCAAAGTCATTAAGGACAATTGCAAGTTGCAAGGGACCCACTTCCATGCCTTCCAAGCCTATTTCCACACAGGAGGACACCATGGCCAGCTCGATGCAAAAGAAAACTGCAACCTACTGGTATAAGAAGCCAATCCCGCATAACAAACCTAGGACAGAGGGCATTGTGGAGATTTCGACACTTTCTCTAAACGTCTTAAGATTGCAGTCCACAAAGACATATGGAAAAGGATCTTTGAAAAATCCACCAAAAACCCTAATCCAAAATCACAACGTACACTTGTTGTTTCAACATCCAATTATGAGAACAAAAACTCACGGATCTTGGAGGTTGTAGGACAAAAACCCATAGATCTAGCAGTGGAGGATAAAACCCCTTTCGACAGTCAAGGCAGCCTGACACAAAGGACATAATCAAGCTTTTATGGTGGTCAAAATCAACAACAACGAATCTGCATGACACTTCTAGTTGTCGTACATGTAAATTTTGTATTTTAACCATCATTAAGGCAATAACTAGTCATTGCAATACCAAATAACTATGTTCTTCTAGAAGGTATTTTGTATTTGAAGCTTCCATGTACTTAGGGTTTGTGATTATTGCCATTAATGGCCTTTGTTGTGATAAAAACCTTTTTATAAGGGTATCACTAGCCCATTAATAAACACATATTTACTATTTATCTCCATTTGCAAGCTTGGTATGTAATTTGAGTGTCCCATGCAAACACACAAATGTAAAGAATGCATTGTCAATTTATAGTTTTCATACAAGTGTGTTCTAAATATCTTGGTGTATTAGAGTCGGTCAGTAAGTTAAGGTTTATTGTTTTTGGATTAAATTACAAAAGCCAAAAGCACATTTAGGGTGGATAAAATTATTGTGTGAATATTGATATTTTTTAGGGTCTTATAAGGTTATGGCTGCAAATAAACATTGTTATACATTTTAGGGTTTGTATAGTTACCATTTAATCTATGTTACCCCAAGTTTATGGGATGGGGATGGTAGGTGACGAGGGGACAACTTTCAAAGACAACTTTTTCCCAGGCCTTTTTTGGAGACAGCAGGGGGCCGGCAAAAGGGACAGCTATATAAAAACAAGGAAAATTTCTACAAATATATAGGGAAATTTCAAATATTCATATGATAGCATTGATAAAGCATTCATCGTATACATTATATTTGTGTTGAATTGAGAGTTTACATGAGAGTCGAACAAATTAGAAAATGCCAAAACTTAATTGCTTGCATAATTCATTGTCAATATTCATGTGACATTAAAAAATAGAATACATGTTACAACAAAATGCCCATGGCTTGCAAGTTTCACTTTCAACTATGATATGAAAATACAAAAAGAAACAAAGTTTCATTTTATTTCCTCCTCATTTAGGGCGAGTTGGGGTGTGGGGATTGTTGGCATGTGAAATCAGTTTTCTTTATCCAACATTGATTAAACAATTGATGACGAGTACCATGGAAGTGAATCATATGCATCAAGTGCAACCAAAGGCTTATTAGTTTGGGCCGAAGACTTGAAGGCTAAGGGGGTGCATGGGGGCTACGTGTAGCCCCCCCTACCCATGCCAAAGGCAATTGGTCAAGCCAAAGAAAAAAAATTTACGACCTATTTTTTTTAAAACATTACTTTTTTATGGGTATGGTTGGGGGATGTCACAAACTTCCCTAATCATCCAAGAGACAAGAGGTCATCCCCTTTAATTTTATGGGACGTCCCTTGCATTTTTTCATATTTGGGGATGGCATACGAACATCCCCTTGGCATCCCCACATCCTCGAAACGTTCAAGAAATGGGGAAACCCAAAAAAATGATGGGGACGTGTCCTTAGGTTTCCCTACATTTAATATTTCAAATTTGTGAAAATTATTTGCCCTAAATCTAGCACAAGACATTATAATGGTATCTAAGTCGGTTTTCTTGCCAACCGATAAGCCATGCGATTCCTAAAATTACTAATCTTCAGGAGCCAATAGTAACCAAAACAAAGGTGATGAAAGACGTCTTCGACCCACTTTCTTGCAATCAAAACAAAAAATCTCTTGTGACAGAAGCTCCAAGTTCAATGAAGGAAGATATTATTGCCTTTTATACTAAATATAAAAATCTTCCACCAAGGATTCAAGAAGCAATGCCTTTCTCAAATTTCATGAATATGAAAAGTGTTGGAGGTATAGCTAGACAAAAGAACCAAATTGAATGTATCAAGCTTCCAAAGCAAAATCTAGTTCTAGCTGAAACATCACATAGAGAGGAGATTGTCAAAATCTTTGAAGAGTACCAAGACAAATCAAGAGCTTTCAAAGTTGCACTACATTTTGACAAGTACTTAGTGTTTGAAAGAGACCTCTATAACTAAATAAGGAGTTCAGGAAAGGAAGAAGAAAAGTCAAAACTGAAAGAGGTTGCTAAGGAAAAGATTATTGGGCATGGGGAAGAGAAAACGTTTTCGCAAAAAGAAAAACAGTTAAAGCCAACACTTCAAAAAGCCATCAAATGCACTACAATGCTAGAGCAATTAGTGCCTAGAAAAAAAAATCATTTTAAGGCACCTCCTTCCAGTTATGAACAAAATGAGGGCTCTCATGTTGCAAAAAAAGAAGAAAACAGCAAACATGAGCTTAGAAGACAAAAACTTTGTTTCTCATGCAAAGAGTCTTGAGAACCAAGCAACAAATGTTGGAGCACATGAGAGGTAAAATCAGATGAAGTGAAGGTCCAGGAAAGAAGGTGGTGGATACCTCTAAGCCACTAGCTAAACAAGTAGATATTTATTCAAATTCAAACACGTGTGTGAGTTCTAGTAGAACAATGATAAAGTCAAGAAAGAAATTGTAGAGCATAATCTAAAAGAAGAAGAAACGCCAAAACCAAACTACCAAAAATTGAGAAGGAACAGATCAGTAAGCAAGAACAAAAAGATTGTGCCATATAAGTTGAGGGTGAAGGGCCCTTTGTAGAAAATGGTATGCTAACAAATTCTAACAAACAAAATGTTTGTGTTGATGAAGTCAAGGGGAAACAAACATTATAGATTGAATGTAAAATGTCTCTAGTTGAAAAGAATCTTCTGTAGTTTCAGCCCCTAACCAATACAATAGAATTTCAGAATCACCATATTGATAGGCATGTAATTGAAAAGGTTTTCGATTCTAGCACTGAAATTCTTAATCACAAGGATGGTTGTATTGAAGTAAATTTCTCAGCTAAAGAAGGTAGGCTATCTAGCTACCCTTATAATTTCAGCTCAAATAAGAGTACAAACTTATTGCAGTTATTCCATTAATTTCCATCATGGAAGACATCCTAAGAAGTTGGAAAGAATGACAAGCATAAATCACAGTGAAGGGAAGAATGATCTTTTGGTTCAAATCCAAAAGCATGGACGCATGAGGATTTGGGAACCAAGTAATATTTTGTTTTGAGAAAATGTAGAAATGGCAAATCGCTTTCTTCGAGATTGGTTATGCATTATGGGATGGGATCCAGGCAGGATTTTGAGGCAAGTAAAGATTCATTTAAATAAGTTTATTATAACTGTTGCTGATAAGTTCACCAACCTGTACAACTGACCAAGAGGAAGGTCGGAATTGATCATAGATGAGCATAAGGAGAACATTGTGAATGTGTAAGAACCCTTGTTCTACTGCTGACAATAGATATGCACTGCTGAACCGATTTCCTCTGAGTTTTGTAGGTTTTCAAGGGTTTTTTAATCTTTTGTGGTTTTATGCTTTTTTGTATTTTTGAAATAAAATGCTTGAAATGGAAATAAGTGAAATATGCAACATCTGAAGCAAATATCTAAACAACTATAGGAGCCAATCAACACTAGCAATTCATTTTTTTATTGCAAATAAAAATGTACATGAGTTCCCTTCAATATCTCATACCCGGTAGAGATAAGCTTCATTTAATGAAATTCTGAAAGTGATTGCAGCCGCCTGGAAGAAACCCTTTGTGATCATATCAGCAGCAGATCGGAACTAATCCACCTCCAAAATGCTTCAATCTACAACCTTCAGCCTAGCCGTCCTCATTGATGGTGAAATGCAGCCAGGGAGATAGGCGTTTCTCCTTCCAGCTTCACATGCCTCTGACCAGGAGATGTACAGACTGCTGAATGGAGTTTGTACGGCCTGTACCAGCAGTAGTACGGCCCAGCAAATGGATATTATGTTGTTCTCAATCTGCAATGAATGCCTTTAGATTTTGTCACTATTTTCCCTTCAATCTCTTCACCAAAACTTAACAAATCTGCACAATGTTGACTTTGGGAAGCCAACTCACTGAGCAATCTTCAGCTGATATCTCACAACCTCAGAATGCTGATTGACAAAGATACCACGTTCTCCATTGTCAAGAAAAGGTAGAAACCCTAGGTCGCGTTTCAATTAGCACCTCTGGAGTGCTTATTGGAAACGGACAGCTATTGCAAGTGTGTTAGTACATGCTCTTCGGATTATAGAGAGGAAGATCTCTCTTTGCTGATTTTATACTGTAAAAAAGGGGTGTACTAAGATTTCCTATCTTTTTTACTCAACGGTAGGACACAAGGGTGCATAAACCAATGCGCCGTAGCTAAGCTTTTTCTCTGGTTTCCGCAGATCTTAACTACGACTAACTAAACTTCTAAACTATCCTACCTCCTCAAGATAAACAGAGCATGAGGGCGTAGGAGCGAAATGGTATGGTTGGATCACTTGAATCCTCCGTCTCAATGGAATATGGCCGAGGCTCTGAACCTTCGGATATATACCAAGATAGGGCTCGATACAAGCAAACACTCGTTACGGTAAACTGGATCTGAGACTTGCCAAGGAGGAGGAACCCCTATCCGAGGTATAGGCTTGGAAGCAGCTCACTGGAAACAACAAGGAACGATGGCCTTTCTAACAGGATTCCCGAGGAGGTGACGACACCTGTCCAAAGTCTAGGCTGCAAGAAAGATCATTAAACAACATCAAACGATAATGATCGATGACAAAATATCCAAGGAGGCGACGACACCTGTCCAAGGAGGAGATTGAAACAATGCACTATTTAAAAACAAGACTTTGAATAACTCAAATAATTAGATCAATCAAGCTTGCACCATCTGATTTATTTCTTCAAGATTCTTCAAAGAATTACAAAGGTCGGGACAGCAAAGGCACGAAATCATGCACAATTGCGATCAACCAACGAACTCTCATCCAAGAGTGAACAGATATAAACAAGCGAACTCTGGCAACAGTGGCGCAGCAATTTTGCTAGCAAATAAAGGTTAAACAAATAAAGAACCTAAGGCTCTTATTTATAGAAACTCAAAGGAGTAGGCAACCCTAAAATCTCCTTGAGTTAACAAACAGTTCTTGCCAATCAGCAAGATATTATTCTATGTCTAAAAGTAGGTGAGCAAACAGTTAACTGGAAATCTACTTCAGTTAACTGAAACTAAACAAAAGTCAAACTGGAAGTCTACCTCAGTTGACTGACACCTAACTAAAAGTGAACTTATGTTACAAATGTGTCTCCAAAATAGACATCCACCTTTAAAGGAGATCTAAGATCCACAAATCGTGGGAGTCAATTAGACATCCTAGATCAGTGGGATCTGACATGCATGATCTGTGGAGATCTGGAGTCAACTTGGAAAGAGGCATCAAGTTGACTTCAGTCATAATTAATGCTATTTGGAGGGTAGGACGTCCTCCCTTGGTGCTTTACACCTCTTCACCACTGGTCAACAAAGTCTCTATCCAGTCATTGACCTCTTCGGCCTCCGGGCAATTAATGCTCTTCAAGATGACTATGTGGCGTCTAAGCATTTCTTCACCCGTCGTAAGCTGCTGATGATAGGTTATGCATTGGGCAGCTGCTTCATCTAACTGGACAGACATGGCTGCAATTTTGGCTAATTTGCAGCCATTGGGATCTTCAAGGAATGAAGATCGGATGACATCCTGGAATCGTGTCTGCATGGTTTCAAGTTCCACATATTCTCCTCCTTCCCGCTGATATTCTAACTCAGGGAAGGATATTACCAACGTTCTTGCGAAATTGATAATATTGGCGACGAAGCATCTATAGTCAATCAGCTCCACAGAGTTGGCATCATAGGCTCTCACCTTGTATGCCACCTGTTCTTTCCACTCAAAGAGGTGGTGTTTATTTTTTGTGGTCATAACTGATTCATATGCTTGTTGCAAATCAGCAACTGTCACCTCCTCTCTCGGCCTCTCTTGAGCTGCCTTTATATCTGACTTCTGGATTTCTTCTGGAGGAAAGCTCATCTTCTTCTGTCTGGGTTTCCTCCTAGACGTGGAAGGTAGTGTAGACTGAAGCGCTGGCGGCTCTGATCGGAGAAGTACTACCTTCCTTGTCCTTTTACTGTCCAGGTAGAGTTGACTGTGTCGAACTACTCTACCCGTTCTTTCCTCAATAGACGTACTCTCTTTCGCATACCAGTCTACTTTGCCGAGTGGTTGTGAATCCACTAAACCCGTGAAGAAGGAAGAAAGAATAACTTCTTCTTCGTCCTCAGATAAGCCCTCGATGTCTTCTGACATGAATTCTGCAATCTGCGAGAGCTTGAATCTGCTATGGTTCCTTCTTCTCACTTCAAACTCATCCTCGCAGTTGACCCAAAAATCTTCCATGAAAGGTTCATGTGATGATCTTTGCTCAAGGTGAGCTGCGAAGATGCCTCTGGGGTCATAGGATGGCCTCCTGTCGATGAGGTACTTGAGATTAAATCTCACTATTTCTTGGCTTATCAACCTTGCATCGGCTGCAGTTCTGCATCTGTAGAGTCCCATCTGAAGAGGAAAGTTCACTGCAGCCTTTTTCTTTACGCGAAGGTAAGAGTGAACCTCGGCCAATTGCCTCAGGAATTCCATGAACACTACCCTATCTGAGGGGTAACGTGGCATCATGGCGGGGTGGCCATTATAGCCATACACGCGTATGTAGGTGAAAGTGGGGAATTGTATGAACCAATCCGCCCAGTCCACCATTGCTGCCTTAGCTGCTGGTGAAATACGCACGTGCATCTCATGGTCTAGCTCGTGCACGGTGTGCATAGTAAAAAGGTCATTTATCCTTTTGAAATGTCTTTCCGCTAGAGTGAACTCCAAGCGAGGAAAGTATTCTTGTACCTTTTGCACACCCAGGGTTCCCACAGTGTTTAATGTTCTGAAATCGCCTTGGAAGGCTATCAGGTAGACCAGGTATGAACACATGTGGAAATGGTGCTCTTCTAGAAACCCGGTGAATTGTTGGTGGAGTGTGTCACTGATCAGGGAGGCCCAGTCGTAACGTTCTTTTCTGCTGATTATCTTGCCAATAATGTAGAACATCCACGGCTGGAAGGATTTTCCCTCCTCTTGTCCAGTGACTCTGCTGAGTAGGGTGATTAGCACTCCGTACTCGTCTTTGAATTCTCCTCTACCAACCAATCTGGGCAAGCTGGTTCTCTTTGTTTTCAGCCAATGTTCAGCCATTATAAGCGAACACTTGTCCTTCGAAGCCTCGAATGCCTTTTCGCATTCTGTCACTGATATGACCTTCTTGGTAGGGCATGGTGGAATTGCAAAACAAGTCTCTATGTCCACCGGCTTCAAGCTGCAAATCACCCTCCCGTCTACTGACAGGATCTCTCTTGTAGTCGGGTTGTAATGCTTAGTGCAAGCAATTACAAGCTCGATGCTTTGTAAGGTGATTGGAATAGATGCTGCTTGAAACAAACCGGATTCTTCGATGTTCTGCAATGTGATTTGATTCATGCCCTCCAAGTCTTCAGAACTGACCTCTGGATTTTTCTGCCATAAGTCTGTATCAGTCGTTTTCAGGTAATCATGGTATAAGACCGTTTTGGTCTTGTATTGTACCTGAGAGTACTGCATTCTGAAAACCTTGAATATTGACTGGGCACTTGACCCTGTTCTGACACTTTTCTGGAACTGCTAAAAATAGCCTCGCCGGGGGTAGTTTTTACGAAAAAATCTGAGACATGGGTTTTGTTAAGAATGATTTTCTAAACAGACCCAGATCGTCAGAAATTCGAAAAAACGAGTTTTTCTTTGACATGCAAGAGCCCTTCGGTGGCAGAGGCAGCAAGGGCACCAGAAAGTGATTTTTCTCGAAAAAATCTAACACATGGGTTTTGTTCGTGCTTCAAAGCCAAACAAACCCAGTTTGTCCGTTTTTCAATATTATGACTTTTTTCCGGAAACCCTAAAAAATAGGGGCAGCAGGGCTACTTTTTCTGAAAAAATCTACCATGTGGGTTTTGTTGAAAAAGCTGTGCTGATCATACCCAGTTGGTCAGATCTGTGATAATCTGTCGTTTCCTGTGACATGCAAAAGAAATATAGACAGAAGTAGAGGAAGTAGACAGAAGATGGATTGGAAGTTATAAACTGCCACTTTGCAATAATCTGTCTCTGGAAGCAATCTTGGGAGAAGAATGCTTTTACTGCCAATGATCTTCAAAAATATTGAAGATCCGTTCAAAACCCCTGCCAGATCTTGAAAACTTGTTCTTGGGAGCTACTTGATGTTTTATCCTTCAACCTGCAAAAAGAATAATGAGGAAAGGGACGCCTAGCATGAATATAAGGCAATTAGGGTTAAGATCCACAAAGTATGGAAGATAACTCATCATTCAGGCCTGATTTGGAGTTCCAAAAGATGATTTCCACTGATTGTGGAGTGTTTTTCTCTTTTTTGGCTCCAAATTTGCTAACTCAAGTCAACATTTCTGTTTGACTTTCCTTTAGGCGTCCAACCTTGAGTTTGATCATTTTTGTCTATTTTGCAAGCTGAAGTGCTCCCGTTTGATCTTCGATTCAGGTTACTCAGTTGATCTCAGCAGTGTCCGACAGTTCTGTTGTCGAGGCGGGATCAGTATGATTAGATATGCCTGGGAGAGATTAACTCAGAAAACTGAGTTTAGGTCTCCAGAAAGAAGGGCGCCTTTCCTTGAAAGGGGCGCTTTTGACAATGCCTTAGTCAATTTTCATTGACTTGTTCTTCGTTTTGACCTTTTCAGACCCTCTTTGCTTTGATCTGACGTTCCCGATGTTTGATGAATCAGATGATTCTGCTTGACGATGTGTCGGGTAGCTGGTTCAGTCTTGTTCACGATGCCTGACTTCTCAGTGGAAGCTGGCAAGTTTTGGGCCTCCAAACTAAAGGGCGCCCCTGGCCAGCAGGGGCGCTTTTAGCTTTTGCTTGGTTTCATCTTGGTTGTGGACTGCCAGTCTTTGACCTTCTTCATCAGTCGATTGATTTGTCGGAAGTTCTTGCTGATAGTCTCGCTGACGAGATAGGTCATAGCTGAGAAGGTCATCCTGGGAGGCAGTGAAGATTCCGGCTGAATCTGGATACCTTTAGGAAAGGGCGCCTTTCCTTGAGAGGGGCGCTTTTAGCCATGCCTTAGCCATTTTCTGGCTTATCTTTCCAGTTTTTCAAATTTGGCTTTTTCTGCTTGATCTCACTCGTGATCGTCTGGTGTGTCTTATGGACTTGCTGTTAGATTGATCACGTAGCCGGGAGGAAGCTGGAAAGATATCATGTATAGAGCTGCAACTTCTGGATTCATCTGATGTCTGCAACTGAGGGGCGCCCCTGGCCAGCAGGGGCGCTTTTACCTTGAAGCTCTCTGATTTGGCACTTCTGTCGTCAATGGATCCTCCATACTTCGCTGACGGTTGGTCAATGATCCCTGAATCAGATGATCTTGCTGATTGTTTCGTTGTCGAGCCAGTATGAAAGTGAAGAGGATGACTGTTTTGACAATGCCAAATGATTTGATTTGCCCTCTGAGGTCCAAGGGCGCCTTTCTTCAAGAGGGGCGCTTTTAGCCACTGTAGACTGTGTTTTGCCTTGGTAGACAAAACGTGCACCTTCCAGACTTAGCCAAATTTTGGCCTTTTCCGTTTTGAGAATCTCCTTCGTTGAACGTCATCATTTTCATCCTTTTCCGCCATGGTTTCTTCGTTGAAGCTTTTGAGGTTTAGCTTTCAGCACCTGGTACTGGCCAATCTGCCATTAATGGCTGCGGAGCTCCTAACTTTGTTCCTGAAAAATAGAAATAGACCCACCAGAGTAAAACATATTTTTTGATAATTCTGACTTGATCAGTGTGATCGTGAAGGCAATTAATCCTATCAGAATTATTTTCAATCATTTCCGGGAAGGTCCTATTTTTTAGGGTTTCCATAAAAATAGGGGTGTAAAACCCTAATTTTCATTTTTTCAGAATTTTAACCATAGGTTCCTTGACAAAAACCCACAAAGATTTCATATTTGGTTTGACCTAAAACATACTTTCGATGGCATTTTTACGTTGTTTAGCTCAATTTAAGCAGAATGCCAAAAATTTCATTTTGGGTATAACACTCTTCTTCTCATACGCCAAACTCACAAGAGCCAAGTTTTATAAAATGCATAATGAATGAATCGAAACCCTTCTTGGCTGCTTATATAATTCTCTTCAAAAAGCACGACTCCCCATGAAGGCCTTTTAAATCATTAATATATTATATAAGTTTGATGACTTTAATAAAATCATATTAAATGAGCGCCAATACCAAGATATATTAAAATGTCCTTTTTAAGTCATTAAATGCCCCCCCCTTGACATTAAGTTATAATATAACTTTATAATGCGCCTTTTGAATAAATAATTAATTATTATCAAAGATTAACTTTAATAATAATTAAAAATATCATATCTCTCTTAATAAACATTTGTTTTCCATCCCGTCTGAACTAGGGGGTCGAATACTGCATCCACAACCTGTTCAGGTGCCTTTCCATAAATAGCAATATTGGACTTCAACCTCGAGGTGACTCACTATAAATAGTAAGTGTGTACAACTAAGCCTTGAAACACCAAACAAAGGCCAATCCTGAACCACCCAAAGCTCTGGAGAAGAAAACACTCTGATATTTTCCAAACAAGACCCTCAAACCATCTACATTAGCCTACGAGGGTCGAGTAATAGGCTAATCCACCAAAAACGGCAACGAGCCAAAAAGGGGACATTACAGAATGATGACAAAATTCAGTGGTTGCAAGGAATAGTGGGTTGTCACCTCCTATTTGACAATGACAATGAAACAACTCTGAATTCAAGTAAGCGAATTCATATCACCCAAGGTGGCTTCAAATTTGATATCTAGACTACGGCAAATGCATGTGACATGGTGGTTGGTGGTAATTTGACAATTGGTTGTCTTCTACACAAAGTCAAGGGTATGCTAAATAGAACAGCAGTAGTTCTCTCTTCTTACATTGATTTTGATTCAATTGCTAGTATTGTTGATGTTGGCATGATATCCTCCACATGTAATGAGTTGGATTTATGTGGAAATGACAAGTTTAAGAAAGAGAACGTTAATGATAACTTGATGCACTTGTAGTATCATGATCTGCCATGTATGGCCAAAGGTCAAGGAAATAATTCGTTAAATGCTTGCTGGAATGATTCAAATTTTGCACAAGCCTATAAACATAAATTCTCAAACTATTGTCATTATGGGAAACATTTTAATATGAGAAAGGTAAAGAGGTAAATAGATCCTTTTATCCAAAGTTGCCTATACATTCTAATCCAAGATCCTAGAGATATTTTCAAAAATAAGGCTAGCAAGATGTTTGGTAAATTCAATATGGGTGGTAGGTTCATCATTTCCTGCATCTAGAATTTAAATCTAACCTAGGATGAATATGAAATACATATTGTGAATGCTGACAAGGTTATGGAAGTCTTGTGTCTATAGTTCATGAAGCTACACTCTACACTTGAAGACAAAGTCATGCTGTTTGAAATAATCTATGATTTAATGTGAGCAAACATAGTTACAAAAAAGCATCATAAGAAGCAAGCAAACAAGACAATCAGAGACTTTAGTTTGGAAGGTGATATGCAAAGTAAACTTCATTTTGATATTTTCAATTTCCTACATAATTGTAGTACAGCATTTAGCCAATTGTTCCAAAGATCACAATTAGGCAAAGGACCTCAACAAATCCTAAGTTTGAATTAAGTTCCAAACATGATCATCCCCCCGAGATACAGATGGAAGAAATGCCAGTAGAGGGTACACTATAGAAGAATCTTGTGACTCCTTTGGTTGCAAAATTGGAAGTTATTATTGTTAGAATAATATATTATCTACTTATTAATGGTCATATTGTAATGTTTTGTTTTGTCTTTTACTGTTGCTACAGTGGTCGGCTGTTAGACATTTAATGTCTACAGTATTTTGTTACCTCTTTATATTTTGTAACCTTCTTTTCATTTTAATGAAACTTAGAAATTCTAGTTATTTCCAGAACATGGTATCAAAGCCTGTTAGGGTTTCTAGGAAATTTCGTGAGCCTCTTTTTGGCTGTAATTTCAAAAAAAAATTTAGTGTGCCTGTGGGTTCTTGTTTTCTGATTTTCGTGAGTATTTTACTCATTAAAATCTAAACCCTCTTTCTGCATTTTCGTGGGCTGTAATTCAGAAATTTTAGGGCTCTTTTTTTTATTCGTGGTCTCTCTACCTGATCAAAAAAAAAAAAAAAAATCGCGTTTTTTCAGACTTTTTAAACCCGAGTTTTTTGAGGATGAATCTGAGCACATTTTTTCAATTTTCTAACCATTCTTGGACGCGCTTTTTTTCTTCTTCCTGGTCGCCTAGGGTTTTGCCCTCAATGTGCTGTGTTTTTAGAAAATTTCGTGCCTATTTTTTGCAATTTTTCTAGTCTTCAATGGCGGCCTAGGGTTCTGCAAACTCGTTTAGGGTTTTGACCTGTTTGTTCCACTCGAAATTTTATTCTGCTTGCAGATTCCTTTCGGGTTTTTCAAGATCTCAACTGGGTTGGTCTTCGTTTTTTCTGGGTGTCTCGAAGTTCGTGCCTCGAAATTTGTGTACGTGGGTGGAGCTGAAATATTTTGGGTATTTCGAATTTTTTTTGGGTTTTCAGCATTCTTTTCTGGGTACTCTTCAGATCTTTTGGCTTTTGTCATCAACGTGCCTCGAAATCCGTGCTAGGGTTTCATCTTTGAATTTGTGCGTTTTTTATTTTCGTTCTGCCTTCACCAGTTTGAGCTCAGGGTACGTGATGGCATCTCTGACGAACATAATGCTCGAAAGCAGCCAGAAGTTCAACGGGAAGAATTACAACACCTGGAAGCAACGCATGATTACGATCTTCGAATATCGTTGCCTCAATCAGCTCGTTTTGGGGAACTCAGCTCGTCCCACTGTAGTCGGAAAGGACCAGGACAAATGGGATGAACGCAACCGGGAAGCCGTTATGCTCATCAAACTTTTAGTCACAGATGAGCAACTACCTCAAGTACCGTCTGGCAAAATTGCTTCAGAAATTTGGGATCATTTGAAGGCACTTCATGAAACCTCCAACAAGAGCAGAGCATTCTTTCTCAAGAACATGCTCTTTTCCATCATGATGGATGAGAAAATGTCCTTACAAAAAACATCTCACGAAGATCAAAGACATTCGTGATCAGTTGGAGGCGATTGGTCGAACAATGGAGGAAGAAGACATGGTCGTCATTACTCTGAAGAGTCTTCCGCGTTCGTATGAGCATTTCATCGAGACGCTGAATATCACCTCCACTAATGTTGATCTCAAGTTTGACGATCTTTGCAACAAGCTCTTGCAGCAGGATCGCTGGCGACAATAGTTTGGAAGCAGTACCAGTTCCACCTCCACAGAGCAAGCGTTCTCCGCCAAATCTTCTGCTAAGAACAAAGGGAAGGCTCAATCTTCTCAGCCGAAAGGCTTTGGTTCTTCTCAAGACAGCAAGAAGAAAAAGAACGTTCAATGCAATTATTGCCATAAGTATGGTCACATAAAGGCTGATTGTCGAATTCGGATTGCTTCTGAACAAAAGAAGCAGGGAGGGTCTCAACAAAAGGCAAATGTCGTGGAGCACACCGAACAGAAAGAGTCTGCATTCTATGCATTTATGGCCAAGCGAACTGCAGATCCAGTCCAATCTTCTGCCTGGTATATTGATTCCGGGGCTTCTCGGCATTTTACTCATCGTCGAGATTGGTTCACCAAATATGAACCATTCACTGACTCAGTGATCTTTGGAGGCGGCAAAGAGTACACAATTGCTAGTAAGGGCAATGTTTAGATTCACTCTGGTGGAAGAAATTTACTCTTTCTTGATGTCTACTATGTTCCAGGCATGGAACATAATCTTCTCTCTGTCAACCAGATCATGAAGCATTCTCCACAGTTGGATGTCATTTTCAGTTCGTCCACTTGCAACATTGTTGATAAGGCGACACGCACTACAATTGCTATGGGACTTGAGGATTATGGTCTGTATAGACTTGCTGATTCCGGTGATTCTCAAGAGCACGCTCTGGCAGCAAAAAGTACTTCCATCAGCAAACTTTGGCATCAACATTATGGGCACTTGAATGTGCACTATCTCTCTCACCTGTCACGGGAGGGTTTGGTTGCTGGTCTACCTGAGATCCAAACTCAAAATCATGGAGTTTGTGGCGCCTGTCAAGCTAGGAAGCAGCATCGGACACCATTCTCGAATGGTGATTCTTGGCGAGCCTCCAAGGTACTTCAATTGGTTCACGATGATGTTTGTGGACCAATGAACACTCCATTTGTTACTAGGTCCAAGTACTTTTTACTATTTGTTGATGATTTCAGTCGCAAAATGTGGGTATACTTTTTGAAACATAAATCAGATGTGTTTAGTACATTTCAGCAGTATAAGGCCTTGGTTGAGAAAGAATCAGGTTCTCACATTGTTACTCTAAGGTCAGATAATGGGGCGGAGTTTTGTTCAACTAACTTCTCTACTTTTTGTGCTCAACACGGCATCAAACGACAACTCACCACACCATACACCCCTCAGCAGAATGGTGTTGTTGAACGTAGGAATCGCACCATTACTGAAATGGCTCGTTCTACGTTGGAGTACAGAACTGTACCTAAGAAATACTAGGCTAAAGCAGTTTATACTGCAATCTACCTCCTGAATTAGTCACCTACACAGGTCGTTAAGAAGATGACTCCAAAAGAAGCCTGGTCAGGACGTAAGCCTAAAGTGGGCCATCTGAAAGTCTTTGGTTCTACCGCTCATGTATGGATTCCAGAAGCCAAGTGTGCCAAGTTGGACTCCAAGAGCCAGAAACTTATGTTTACTGGTTACAGCGACAATCACAAGGCATACAGGTTGATTGATGTGGAGACGGATCGTCTCATATTCAGTCATGATGTTGTAATTGATGAGACTACTGGTCCATTTGTTCCTACTACCAGCCCTGAGGATCAGCCTATGCAGGTTCCTGATGATGGTGTTCGTCTTCCTCTTGGTTCCCCTGATGGGAGGGCTTTAGAGCATTCTGACTCTGAAGATGAGGAGTCTACCGGTCATGATATAGTACCACCTGATCTTCCTCAGGATTCATATCCAGATGACGTTGTTTCAGCAATCCCAGAAGATATTGTTTCTCCTACTCCAGATGTTGGTACTTCTACTCGTCGGCCTAAGTGGTGGCTCTAGACTATCGGAGATCTTCATAATGATGAACTCCTTGAGGGTAGATCAGCTCGCAGAAAGAGCAAGCAGCACAACACGGTCAATTTTGTTCTTATGGCCAACATCCACAGCATCTATGAGCCTTAGACATATTCAGAGGCTAAAAGAATTCCAGAGTGGGAAAAGGCTATGGAGTCCGAATACCATAGTCTTCTGAAGAATCACACTTGGGATCTCTTTGATCTTCCTCCTGGGAAGAAACCTATTAGCTGCAAATGGGTTTATAAGGTCAAGTATCATGCCGATGGCACTTTGGATAAATACAAGGCAAAATTAGTTGCTCGGGGATTCACACAGCGAGAGGGCATTGACTATGAGGAGACTTTTGCTCCTACTGCAAAGATGAGCACAATTCGTCTTCTTCTCGCTATTGCAGCCCAATTCGCATGGACAGTTCATCAGATGGATGTCAAGAGTGTCTTTCTCAATGGTGAGTTGCAGGAAGAAGTCTACATGACGCAGCCTCCTGGTTTCAAGGTTGCCGGAAAAGAACATCAGGTATGTAGGCTCGTGAAAGCGCTCTATGGACTGAAATAGGCTCCCCATGCATGGTACATCAAGATTGATCAGTACTTGGTTGATCATGGTTTTCAGCGCAACCCTTCTGACACTAATTTGTATGTCAAACACTCTGGTGATGATGTTTTGTTTCTTGTTATCTATGTTGATGACTTGATCATTACTGGCAGTTCAACACACTTGATTGCAGCAATCAAACAAGATTTGTGTCAAGCTTTTGACATGACAAATTTGGGGCTTCTCCATTATTGTTTGGGTATTGAAGTTTGGCAGACCGCTGATGGTATCTTTATCTCTCAGTCTAAATATGCTCAGAGTCTACTTGACAAGTTTCGGATGCAAGACTGCAAACCTGCCTCCACACCTATGGAGAAGGCGCTGAAGTTATCAACCAACTCTGATTCACCTTTGGTTGATAAAACGACATTCAGGCAGCTAGTGGGCAGTCTCATGTACCTCACTGCCACTAGACCCGACATCAGTTTTACAGTAAGCTACATTTCTCGCTTCATGACAGCTCAGAAAGCTGATCATTGGCTTGCAGCGAAACGAGTGCTGAGATATGTTAAAAGCACTTCAGATTATGGCATTCTGTATGGCAGATGCAAGGATCCAAAGCTGATTGGTTATACAGATTCAGATTGAGCAGGTTTCGTGGATGACAGAAAATCTACTTCTGGATATGTATTCAGTTTGGGTACAAGTGTTGTAACATGGACCAGCAAGAAGTAGCAGGCAGTGGCCCTTTCCTCGACTGAAGCAGAATATTGAAGAACCGTCAAAGCAGCATGTGAGGCAGTTTGGCTTCGCAGGATGCTTACTAACATGCACATGTCACAAGCAAGACCTTCTCCCTTGTACACTGACAATCAAGGGGTGCTCAAACTCGCCAAAAATCCAGCCTTCCATGAACGTACCAAGCATGTCGAGCTTCATTGTCACTACATCTGCAAGCTGGTAGAAGACGAATCAGTTCAGCTGCAGTATGTTCCAACAACGGATCAGACTGCAAATATTCTCACCATGTCTCTGAGCCCGGATAAATTTGTCAAATTCAGGGGGCAACTTGGTGTTTTTGACAGATTGACCATTAAGGGAGGGTGTTAGAATAATATATTATCTACTTATTAATGGTCATATTGTAATGTTTTGTTTTGTCTTTTACTATTGCTACAATAATCGGTTTTCTACTGTTGCTACAGTGGTCGGCTGTTAGACATTTAATGTCTACAGTATTTTGTTACCTCTTTATATTCTGTAACCTTCTTTTCATTTTAATGAAACTTAGAAATTCCAGTTCTTTCCAGAACAATTATTTGCAACAATGTGCACACTTAAAAGAAGATAAAATTTACAAATCTAGACACATATTGTTAAAGATTTGACGAAAGGTATTACTTTCCATATCAAGTTACACTTTGAATCTTTGCAGTAGATCAAGCTGATTTGGTTTCAAGAGCATCTCAGAGAATTGTAGGAGCAGAGGTTATTGAGCAAAGTAAAGATCACACAACTTTGACTCTTCCTAAACAATACACTAGATTCTTTGGATTTCTCATTAATAATGAGACTAGTAGCAAGATTGTTGTTGTAACCAATCGGATCCAGCAAAGGGTAATGGAAGGAGATGTTGCAAAGATTAAACAGATTCCCTCTTATTGAGAGAAGGGAAAGTGGTACTAGAACAACCCATAAGATTTGAGGAAAGAAGAGCATGGCAAAGACAGGTATTGGTAATTATGAGGAAGCATGTTACATCCCACCCTAGATGCTTAAAAACACTTTTACTTTTTGCATTTATGACAAATGAATGATGCAAGTTTTGATTGACTATTGCATGACATGATGAGATCTTTTGTGCTTGAGTTATGTTCAAGCAATAAGGAATTATGCCATTATGATATGAGCTATGATTTATTTCAGTAGGAATAAATTGTGTTAATGATGCCCTAGAAAAAGAAAAGTTTATTTTCACTAAATGCATAGATAGAGAATATGCAATGGAGATTTTATGATATTTAGATGTCAAACTAACTTCCATTTGTTTGGAGTTTGATGCAAGGTAGCACGTACCACAATCTCTGAAGGAGGGAAAGTATCATCTGAGTAGAGAGGTAGTGTTGGGATGATCTGGAAATTTCCATCTGAGTCAAGGTTAGGTAAAAAGGATCTAGGAACCCTAGAAGAGTGAAATAGGAGTTCTATGTTGAGGTAAGTATTTTGTGTGACCTTTTGGATGTGGTTTTGTCGTAAGTGGAATTATGGTTTTGAGACCAATTTTCCTACTTTCTAACTATCAAAGAAATTAAACCAAGCAAATGTATATGCACATGTAAGAAGAACCTGCATACATCACTGCGGGTATACGCATATGGGGTGCAAGTGCATGATGGCCAACGAATTTACGAGCTTGTGATCGTGCATATGCGCATACGCATATTGACGCATACAGGCCTGACGTGTGCATGGACGACTGTTCAGTTTAATTTATTCCCTTCCTGACGGGAAACCTATTTTAGCATCGTGAACTAATCGGTAAGGTACTACTACCTTTTGAGTCCGATAATTGTGCTAGTTGGCCTTGCTATATATATACTGCCATTATTAATACTTCTACAGGCAAAGTATAACAATGATGCATGGTATTGCTTGGAGGTGTTTAATTAAGTACTTGAATACCTTCTTAAGTTTGACAGACCAACGTTTTAAATATATAAGTATTTAAGTGATTATATTTTCAAAAGCGAATGTTTTATTAAAATTTAAAAGAGAAACTTATATTTGGTTTGCCGCCAAATTTATAGAGGTAAAGATTTAAATATTTAAAATATGTAATTATAACCCTCACATTTGAAAGGAGGAGGTGGGGCCATCTTGAGTTGGTGGAATGAGTTATATTCTTATTGAATTTAATTAAAACTTATATTGCCACCTTTCTTGCACGTATGGCTGTAGCAATCAAAGGTGGTTCCTTGTTTTTAGCCACAAAGGTGGCATAGTAGTTAGGAAAATATTGCATGGCTTTATCCGCCACTTATAAACTCATCCTTTGGTTTTATTTTTAGGAGATATCAAAGTTCAATTTCCTTATTGTGGAGGAAGTTTGAGAAAATTTAGGAGGTTACTACAACCACCTTGCAACCATTCGACCTATTTTAGTAATTGTTTCTTTTGTTTCTTTTGCAAAACAAACTCATAATCTTGGCTGGGAAAAGAAGATTTGATGTTTTGTGTTGGGAGGAAGAGAATAGTAGGCTGAGATTAGAAGAGCTATCTTAAGCCACAAATTTCTTATAAAAAGAAGAAGAATACAGGCGTTTACAGCAGGGGCTAGGTCTGAGCTAAGGAAAACTTGAAGTTTTTGCTTTCTTATTGCTCACTTTCAGAATTTTCAGTTCCAGAATTTCATATCAGGCATGTACTACTTTTGAGTAAATTATTTATGGGAAATAAGTACTTCCTTGATAAAAGAAAAGTCCATGAGAATATTGCAGGATGTGTTTCCATTCTCTTAAACAGATAGAACTGTTTCTTACTCGTAATCTGTTATGTACAGTATGATTAAGGTGTGCTTGAAGTAGCAAGTTGTTTATTATGTCTTTGTTAGACGAAATCCTTAGCTACAGCTTCTTGGCGCCAAACCTTCTTATTGGTTATTCTGGAAAGAGCCTCTGTAGGCCAAACCTGTAGCATGCATTTAATTTGCCATTGTTTTTCTAGCAAGAAATGATAAGAAATCAAGAGGGTTAGAATGGAGCTTAACCATGAACAATGATATTATAAAGAATGGCAAGAATTAAAATACTTGAATGAACATGCAAATATTTAGACAATAAATGGAAGAGATTTTCAGTTAAAGGAAAACAAACTATTGCTGCTTGATGCAAGAATTAATTTCTAGTTTATGTCTGCATGCTGCTAAGTATCTCGTCATGCATGCCATTTAGATGGTCAGTATGTATTAAGTGCAGTATGAGCACAGGAATTGTTTAGAGGGTTTTAAAAGGGTTCTGTTTTTGCCTTCTTGGTATAAAAACCCTGTTATTTGCTCTACTAGGAGTGTTTGTTCTAAGCTGAACTTTCAGCCATGGGAGCCTTGATGGGTTCGTAAAACCCTAGTCTTATGTATAATGGTCATACCTGGCAAGTAGCCAAGTAAGAGTGTGTTTTTCTTGTAAAACCTAAATTAGGTCAAGAAAGTTTGCCCTAGGACGGGTGTCCTTGTATGAGTAAAGGGCGGAGAGAAGGTCTCTTGAATGCCCTAGGTTAGAAGAGTTTTCCAAGTCGAGCAGGGTGGGTGAGTTTGTGCGGAAGTACAAAACTATGGCCATAGTAGGTGCAGGTGCCACTGACTGCACTTTAGTACTCATAGCAACCCAGATACCTAACTAACCAGAGTTGCAAACTTAGTAGGAAGGTATCCTTAGTAGCATGGTAGAGTTAGATAGGTAAGGTTTACCACCAGAGCTCAAATGGCATTTTTAGAGGGTTTCCAACATTGCCTTTTGTAAGAAGGGAAGGGCTCCTTCCAGTTAGGAATTAGGAAGGTGTGCGGGGGACCGCACAAGTCCGTGGTTGGCGGAAAAGCACTCGAATGATGCTTTCCCTCACATGCAGATGGCGAGCTGAGTCTTGGAAGACGCAATATCCAGATGAGGACTTCTAATCTTTTACCTTTGTAACTCTTGTTATAGTACTTGAATTTATGAATTCAACTTTGCTCATGTTCTTTAAATAGAATACTATCTTAATTGTTGTCACAGCAGCTAATGGTTAGCATCTTACAATGTTTCCTTTCAAAAAAAAAAAGTACTCTAGTTTGAGTGAGACATCTTATTTGTTTTAAGCTTCGTGAAATCTAGATGTTACAAAGCATATCCCATAAAAGTTGTAAGAAGTGATATGATCAAAGACTTTGAGTGCTTCCTAATAAGTGCATATCAGGCCCCTGCTCATAATGTAATCTTCTTTGTGACCAACTCTCCTGAAGAGTTAGAGCTCCAAATTGCCAAAGATGGGCTCCAAAAGAAGATTTGCAGCCATGTTCAAGCAAAGTTACAATCATCCATTGATCAGAATTTTCAATTAAACAAGACGGCTCACGGGACAAGATTCCAGAACATTCAAAATATTTTGATAGAAAATTATTAAGTTTTCAAAGTAGTCAAGGATTTTGATTTCCTAAAGAGCAAATTTGATAAATTCTCTGTGAAGACTTTTGTTTCTCAACAAGAAAGTTTTATAGAAGCACAAGATGTTCCTATAGTTGTCAACCAACAGTGGCTGCATATCCACATTGCAAAATTGTTGATAATTGCAGAACCAAAAGTGAAATTTGCCAAATCTGTTAGTAAATCCATGATGGATGTATGCAAAATTAGACGAGGCTATTGTAATGCTTTCCTCATTATTCATTAGGAAGTTTCAGGTAAAATATTTTCAATCACAATGAAAGCAGAGAGGGATTCGAATTTGCAGTTTATGTTGAGTCATTGATCAAATATGACCGGATATGATTCATAATGAGCAGGAAGATGAAGCAGAAATTATTTTCCTCACCTCTCTTCATTCAAAGTCACAACTTGCAAGAGAAATTATGTCCTATGAAAGAAAGAATTTGACAAAAACTTTCATGGTGGTAAAAATTTCTTCAAGTGTAGGATTTCCAACCTCCAATTATATCAAAGAAGTGCAGCAAAAGCATGGAAGTGAGAACATTCGGAACGTAAAGCACCCCAAAGAAAGATTAAGAGTTGCAAGGATAGAGGGAGAAACCAAGTTGAGTATCGTTGTAAAGGCTCTGCAGAGAACTATGGATCGACTAGCAAAACCATTTTAAAATGAGAAAGTTGATGCATCCCACAAATAGATAAAAAGAGCTTCAAGGGAACCACATGAAACGACTCTCACAAAATTCATTCAATTGAATAAGGATTTAAGAACAAGGATTTATAAGTTCTCAAGGATGAATTGGGTTTGTGGATCTGCATTGCTCGAGGGCAAGCAAATTCAAGCAAGGCAAACTTCTTGTGTTCCTTTTCCATGTAACCCATGCAATGGACCAAAATGCCCAAGTCATTACTCCCGTACTTTTTGGGATCCAGTTTCACATGCAAACCCTTCGCCTTCATCTCTAAGACTTGGCCTAAGTACCCCATGGATCTTGAGGGTGAAGGCATAGGAAAGCTAATGAATCTATGTAAGTGGTTAGAGTGGCGAGGCTATCCTTCTCGACGTGACTCCCTTCTCAAGTCTGCATCTCTCTATTTTCATTAGGATGTCAAACTTCCCTCTACTTCCACACCTTCCAACCATCCCTCACTTCCACTATGCTCCTTTTATAAAAACTTTGAAGTTCCGCATGCCACCATGCCCCTTCAACAACCCCAACTTTCAAATTCTCCACCTACCACCTACACGAGGAGAGTACCATTAATGCGCATAAGGCTTTTGTAGCTCCCCGTAGGCTTCCACCTGGAGCTGCCATTCATCCCAATATTATTGAAACTAAATCACGTGGACATCTAGCAAGGCAACCGACAAGGGAGCCAACAATAGCCATTAATGCAATAGAAAGGATTTTGACCCTAGAGAGACTCCTCACCATAATCACTAAGGGTGGTTGCAAGTTGCAAGGGACCTGCTTCCACACCTTCCAAACCTGTTTCCACACAAGACGACATAGCCAACTAAATGCAAAAAAAATTCCAACCTACTCGTACAAGAAGCCATTCCCATATACCAAACCCAAGACAAAGGCCACTATGGAGATTTTGACACTCTCTCTAAGTGTCTTAAGGTTGTAGTCTACGAAGATGGATGGAAAAGGATCTTTGAAAAAACCACCAAAAACCATAATCCAAAATCACAACGAACACTTGTTCTAGTATCCAATTTTGCAAATGAAAACTCACAGATCTTGGAGGTCATAGGAAAAAAAACCCCTCGCATCTAGTATCAAAGGATAAAACGCCTCTTGGCAGTCAAAGCAAACTCACACAAAGGACACGATCGAGCTTTCATGGTGGTCGACATCACAACAAAGAATCTGCAATAAACTTCTATTTGTTGTACATGTAAGTTTTGTACTATAACTGCCATTAAGGTAATAACTAGTCATTGCAATACCAAATAGCTTTGTTCTTGTAGGAGGTATTTTGTAATCAAAGCTTATGTGTACTTAGGATATGGGATTATCGCCATTAACAGCCTCTACTATGATAACAACATTTCGTAAGAGTATCTCAAGCCCATTAATAAATACATTTATTGTTTATCTCTGTTTGCAAGCTTGGTCAATGATTTGAGCAACCCATGTAAATGAACAAATGTAAAGAATGTTGTAGAGGAGGAAATTCAACACCTCGAAATGACATGATCTCAAAGGGAAAATGTTCCTCGGCTACCTCAGGGATCAAAGCTTAGGTGATGAGATGAGGAAATAAAGGAGTTTATTTATATTTTATGCGGAAATAAAAATAAGAGAGTTTCAAGAATCGAAAGAGCAGGTTCCAGAGGTTCTCTACACAAACTAACAAGCTCTCAGCCAAGGTCGACAACACAACGCGCGGACATCCCTATGGCACGTTGTAGTCTCGTACAGACGAAAACCAAGTTTATCACAGAAAATCACAAAGAACCTACTGACTATTCGATAACTAAAATCTCAAGATTGCACTAAATTAACAAAATAACAAAATAATAATAATGAACATAAACTAAATGAAATGGAAAGGAAATGATAGAACGAAAAAGAAGAAAGGAGACACTCACAAGAGGTCCATGAATGAAGCCTCCGGTGAAATGACAACTTCAATACCTACACACATAGAAATGAGAAAATGGTTGGGGCTGTTTTAAGGGCTTGCCTTAGTCAAACCCCCGCGTAGGTGTTCCCACCTCCATAGAGAACCAGATAGAGAAAGAAAATAGACGAGATAGAGAAATAAATAGACATGCTAGAATAATATGCTATCAAAGTAAAATAGATAATCCAATAAGGAAGCTACAGTTACCCTCCTTTAGCAACTGAGAAATGTTAAAAGGAAGAAGATGGAACCTCCAAGCTTGTACAAGATGTGCCAATAGTGCCAAAGCCTTGATGTAGAGAGCCAATGTGTTGTGAAGGTGGTAGAAAATGGTGTAGAAGTGCAAGAAAGAGCGAAAAGAGTGAAAGAAGAGTGAAAGAATGAAAGAGTAGATAGAATGAATCGTCAAAACAAAGTTTTGAGAGAGTATATGCATGTAGGGGGTCGTTCCTAGCACGATTGCAAGCTACAAAGGCATTACACTCCCAGGAAGGCGGGAAGTATAACGTCCAAACGGCTACTGTTGTCAGGAATCTTTTTGAGATGTTCGTGCGGCATGCAGTCGTCTACGACTAAAATTCACCTTAACGACCAAAAATGGACGGGTTAAGGATAAAATTAAGGGATTATTGCATTATCAACATAATTTATCTAAAGGGGAGGTTTATGGAATGCAAAATTGCATACGATGCAATTTTTGGCATTACATTTTGCCCCCACTTTAGTGAGCATATGTATTCTAACAGATGTGAGCTAAAGTAGAGAGAGAAAGAGGTTGAAGGGAATATACCCAGGATGAAGAGGATGCAGGTCTTCAATCCGGTGTATACAATTGAAAAGTTGAGCCAGGACACAAAGAGGACAAGGGTCTTCTATCCTGCAAAGCTGACTATAATTTCACCACAAACATGTTAGCTGCAGACAAACACGTTAGGCAAAAAAGCGAAAAGTACACATGACAAATCTGATCAAATATAAAAACGACGCTAATAGGTATAGCTAGCAAGCTGTGGTATTCTAGAGACCATATGGCAAGCTGATAAGCCTATGGCTACTGCAAACTGCACTGCAGGACAGTCATAGAAAATACAAGTCTAATCAGGTTGCCCCCACACTAGACGACGAGATCATAAGACATCAAAATTTTTAAGACATATTTATGAAAAATAAGAGTTGATATGATAGCCCCCCCTTAGAATGATATGTGCTACACAAAGGAGCACAAATCATTCTAAGGAGAAGAAAGACAAACAGAGAGATCTTGTGTCATGACATACATAATGAGACGTATCCATGGAATGTTATCACGCGAGGGATAGCACATAGAATCCACAACATCAAGAAAAAGCAAAGATAAAGAGATTGAGAGCACAAAGGGATCTAAGTATTCGGGGTCAGAACTAATCATAAATGTATGTATATGGTGTAAATTATATGAACAATCATTAGCCCCCAAATAGATTGGAACAAGAAGAGCACATAAAGACAAATAAAAATCTGGGTCAACATGGAAGAGGCATGAATGCTCTGAAGCTTTGCATTGTCCCCAACGTGAAATTGAATCAATTGACGACAAATAGAAGAATGATGAAACACATAGAAGAAGTTTACGATAGATTTTCCCTCTTGTATCCAAGTGCCTACAAGGGTATCAAGCATCCTCTAGGAGAGAGCACAAACATAAACAGACAAGCATAGGGGAACACAAACAAACACACAAATCTACTCTAAAGATAAGAAGAGGTACTGCTCTAGTCCAGCACCTCTACCAAGTCATCCCGCTCCCAATCTAGATCATTATAAGGGGAGAGAAGACAAGCTTGGAGAGGGAGGATAGCAAGGGCAGCACCGACCGACTCACCCGCAGCAAGAGCTAAGGAGGAGGTCACCTCAACGTCCCCATCGACAAGCTCCTACGAGGTCAACAGCATCGGTCTAGCAAAGATAGATGAAAAAGTCAAAATATCCTCTGAGTCAAACATGCACTTCTCCGAAGTGAAGTGCAGTGACTAAACAAGAGGAGGCTAAGAAACCAGTCATTGCCGACCTCAAGAAGAGGGGCAGTGACAAACTGCGGGGAAGGAGGCGACTTTTTCGTCACAAGAATAGCACAAGCCAAACTAGAACAAGATGAAGAAGACGAAGAAGACTTTTTGCGACCATCATTCAAGACGAGGTCGTGCTCTAACTTACGTTTGCGAGGAGGATGTAGAGTCCTCGCATCAAAAGCAGGAGGGGTAGGGGCGAAAGGAGACACGGTAGACATAACCTTTGTGTGAGGCATATTTACGAGCTTGGAAAAAGGAGGAAGATTAGGCAAAGAGGTGATTAAGAGGAGGCTCCGAAGGAGCGATGAACACTTGTACTCGCTTAGGGTAAGGTTCATCAGGGTCCATCAAAGAAGCCAAAAGCAACACTGAAGCAATGGGAACAAAAGCAAGAATGGAAGTGGAAACAGAGACAGAAGTAGGAACAAAAACAAGAATAGAAGTATTGGTAGAAGACACCCTCGGTCTTCTGCAAGGCCTCACACTCCCAGGCCAATGTCTGTCTACGACGCTTACGCTCACACGCAAGTCAGTTTCGACAACTATGACTACCAAGAATAGCATGCTCAGAAGAAGTAAACTCCTAAGGAGAAACAGGAGGTGGCACAAAAACAAGAACCTAGGTCTCAACCATAAGCTCCTTTCCTTTTTCTTCTTTAGAGGTAGGTGGAGGAACGGGAGGAGGCCAAGAGGGCCGAGAAGCAAGAATAACATGAGAAGGGCCAACTCTGGTCGCATGCTTTCCCTTACAGTACAAGGTAAGGCGACGGACCTTAGGCAACACTAGGAGGTGGAAAACTTGAGGCCTTCAACACAGGTGCCTTTCCTTTTCCTATGCTAGGCATAGCAAAAGGAACAAAGGACACCACTGAAAGTTGCGAAATCCCAAAAGAAGGTCTACCCACGGGAGCATGCTTGTTTGCAACCTCTGAGGAGGAAGCACAGAGTACAAAGCATGTTGTTGCACACACATAGAAGCCTTCATGGAAATGGCATGGGAAGGTAGAAAGGTAGAATTAGGGGCCACGACTCATGTCTTGTACCTAAAGTAGGCCCTGTAGAACAAGTCTCCACGGGGCGGTAAAGGTCCAGTAAGAACGGGCCAAAAATGATCCAAGGAGAAGCCCCCACGCGACACAAGCGGCTTGTATCCAATGTCATGAAGAGTATGCACTAGGCCATCGTGAGGGAATTTCAAGCATTTATGGACAACTGATGCGACCGCATTCATGGAGACTAGCCATGGGATGCCTAGTCTTACTCTGAACACGTCGAATTGAGGAATCACGACAAATGGGACATCAACAGATTTAGGCCCAACAAGGACCGACAAAGAAATAGAACCAATGGGAGGTACAGAGAAGCCATCGTGAGTACGGATCGTGGCTTTCAATTCCTCATATTCCTCCTTATGTAAATTGTTAATAAAAAGTGTTTTGTTTGTGATAACATTGACCCGACTGGCAAGTTCAACCATAACTCCAATCACGATGTTACCGTTGACTTGACCTGGGATGTAGAGAGAAGGTTCCTTGTTAAGGGGTAAATCATGCGGTGTGAAAGTTATATCAAGAATTTTATCCACATGACTCATACAAGGAATAGGAGTGAATGAAACCATGTTCACAAACTCAAAGAGCTAGGTTCAGAAGATAAAGAAGCAAATGTTATTAGATTGTCAAAATGAGAAGGGAAGGGATCTGTGTAGATTTGTAGTTGGTTGTTATCCTTGGCTACAAATTTGTTTGAGTTTTGTTTTCTATCATCAAGTCGGATGGCACCACTATCTATGTGGTCTTGGACTACATGCCGAAGATGCACACAGTGTTCAGTGTCATGGCCAAGGACTCAGTCATATTGGCAAAACTTGTATGCATCATACCACCTAAGATATGGTTTGTCATTGAGTAGTGGTTTGATTTCTGGGAGAGTGATTAAACTATCTTTTAATAACTTTTGAAGAACATTGTGTTGTACCCCAAATTAAAAAATTTGCTACACTTAGGCATTTTGAAGAAATGAGTCAAAGTCTTGTTAAAATTGTCAATGAAGGTCAAAATTGGGGATTTGCATGTCTTGCATGAAGGTCAGAAACTCAGAAATTTCAAAATCTGACGATTTGGGTCGGCTCAGAGCAACCAAATCTACAAATCCCAAATTTCAATTTCTCCGGCCCTAAATTTTAGGAAAATTTATATTTTTAGCAACTTTCTAAACATAGAACTTTTTCTGGGTTTTTTTGGGTTTCTTTTGAAACGGATGCTGGCAAAATTTTCTAAAAATAGAAAGTTTGGCTTCTAGGGTTCAAACTAATGTTGATTGGCTCAAAATACTTCCTCAACAAGCTGGTCTAGTCAAAATCACAAAAGATCAGTTTTGCCCTAGTGGGTCTATTCTGCTTTTTCAGAAGCTTTTTCAAGAGCTCCAAGGTCATCAATGGAGGACATTCAACTGCCAGGTGTCAGATTCAAACATTCAAGCACTTAACAGAAGATGAGAATTGATGAGCATGCACGAAAATCGAAGAACGGAGAAAGGAAGCTATCAAAATTTAAAAATACAAAATTTTGACTTAGTCTGGAAATTCAAGCGCCCCTGTCAAGCAAAGGCGCCCAAAGTTTTGTGCCTTAGAAAATTTTCATCTCTGATAGTCAAAACAAAGGCAAGCATGTCGAACGAGGGAGAAAGTTGAAAATTGCAAAATAAAAACTAAGTCTGCCGGCCATGGGCGCCCCTGGAGGAGATAGGCGCCCAACTTTTCAAGAGATCAAATGATGAAATTAGGGTTTGTGCTCCCAGACAATGTTGTTCAGAATCTTCTCAGCTCTGCAACGGATCCACCAACATAGCCATTTGATCAACTAGTCATCTGAAATTGAAGATTGAACGGAGGAGTCTCAACCGAGAAGCTGAAGGCAAATCATGAAAATCATCAAAAATATTCTAAGTATGAAAATTTTGGGTGCCCCAAAGAGAGATAGGCGCCTAGGGTTTTGAAGCACCAAATCCAGTAGTTAGGGTTTGTAGATATGCTCAATCCCTTCAAAATCCTGCCAGCTTCGCAATGAATATCTTGGCACAATCATCGGATTTGTCAGTTGTCGGCAAATTCAGATCAAACAGAGGTCATAACATGAGGTTCTCAAGCTTCAAGGTGGAAACGGAGTAAAAATGGCCAAGTATGAAAACTTGGGCGCCCTAGAAGGAGATAGGCGCCCAAGCTTTTGAGGCATCAAATGAATGAATTTGCAGTCACAGCCTCTAGCATGATTTCAACAAACTTGTAGCAACTCTTCAACGCAATCGTCAACAAGCTCATCAAAGTTGACAATCATCAAATATCACCAACTAAGCTGAGGGGTAAAACCATGAAAATGTCAGAAGTCAAAAGCAAAATAAAGATCTCAAGAAAATTTCTCTGTCTGGAATTCCAAGTGCCCCAGGTAGCCAGAGGGCGCCTAGACTTTCGAGGGCCTGAAATCAGTTTTTAGAAGAAATCATCTCTAGAAAACCTCCTCAAAATTCATCAAGCTATCCAGCGAATCTAACAGCCAGTTGATCCGATCAGTCTAGCTCCCGAAATCATAAATTCTTCAGAAGGTCAAAAAACATGAAGAGAATGAAGAATGTTAAAAAAATGGCTAACACTCGTAATGGTGGGCGTCCCAGAAGGAGATGGACGCCCATGATTTTGAAAGGTTAAAATGAAGTTTTTAGCCAAAGTTGTCTCTAGAACAATCTCGCCAGATTCAATCAAGCTCCGTGATGAAACATTTAGCTCGTCCGTAGGATCAATTTGGAAGCCGGAAATCAAAATCAAATAGAGGTCAGAATCAAGCAAAAAGTTGAAATTATCAGAAAAATGACTAAGTTTGAAGAAGATACGCGCCTCTAGCCAAGAAGGGCGGCCAAGATGCCATGCCTTAGTCAATTTTTCCAAGATTTATATTTCAACATCAAAAAGTGTCTACATTGACAAACCTGCTCAAGATTGGCTTCAAGGAGTTTTAAAGCTGGAAAATAAAAGCAGACCTATTTAAGAGAGCTTTTGTCTGAAATATACTCTCTCAATTTTTTTCTTGATTTTAAATGACAATTAAAAAGTAACCAAGCACCCGTTAAGGTTAGCATAACCCAAAACGTACATGAAAGAACTCTAACCAAGAATGCACCCTAAAACCACTTAAGGAGGAGGGGCAGGCATATGGTTAGAGGATCCCTAGGATCTACTGAAACAATGCGTACGAGATTACACTGAACGAGAGATATTAAACTCGACACCAAGAATGTGCACTCAAGATCCTTTGACAGGAGAGGTGCTAACATATGGTGGAGTACTACTGCTGAATTGAAATGAAAACAAGGCGGATAACCAACCAAAGAACTTTCCACGCTACCACCAAACAGTGGGGAGAAAAGATTACAAAATCAATACTTCTTCTGCTGCGGCAGGCATCCATTAAAGAGTGGGGATTCACCACTTGAAAATGGGCATGAAAGAGATTACAAATCAGATTATCCACACTGGCGGTAAATCATCCAGGGGTGCTTAATGTGAAGCTAATTGAAAATTGCAGCAAAGCTAAAAACTGAAACAGTACTACTATTAACAGTTTGTACAATTGAGAGAGCTGCAAATTACATTGTTTTTCACCATTTTCCAAAGCACCACATTATACAATGTTTCCAAGTTAGAATATTATAAGAAATGAAGAGAGAAGATGGAAACAACAAATGAGTTAATTCTGTATCAGCAAACTGTAATTCTGGAAATGTCAAATCAGCAACTACAAAAAATTATCAAATGCTCACAACTCAACCGAATTACCTCCGAATTGCATGATTCCAAGTGCATTGATCAACAAGAAGATAGGCGCCCCTGCTGAGATGAAGAAACAACCTCAAAACACCCACTATTATTTATGGCCCAATTCCCAATGCAAGCTGAAATGTACGGCCCTCCTTGAGGGGCGTTTTTGACATATAAAATCAAAGGCTCCAAACTAAAATCTGCAAACTGGTAGGAAGGGTCGCCCCAAGCATAGAAATAAACTGCTTCAATGCCCAGAAGCAAATTAAATTCATACAAAAAGCTGTATATAAAAAACTCCTTCAGCCAACAATAACCAGCAACTTGAAAACTGGAAATATCTCGCCAAAACTCCACAGTAAGGCTCAATATGTACTTCTGGATGAAGCACACTCTCAATCCATCATCTAGGGAACCATAGTTTCAGGCCCGAAGAGTGGAATAGAATTGCTAAGCTCTCCCTTAGCCGGATTCTAGATTTCAAACCAGCAGCATAACTTTGTTTTTCAAAACATAACATAATCAGCTCTTCACAATGCAGCAATATATAAGTTTCAATGGGCAAATGGAACACTTTGAATTCCAAGAAGTTGAATCACTTCAACTTCCCAAGGGACACCCTTCAACCATTCACTTTATTGTGAAATAATAAAACATTATTTCTTTTCCCTTTAGGAGTCCATTTCTATTTGCAACAATAAAGCATTTTAATAAATCATTAAATGCTCAACATGACCCCTTAATGTCCCCTCTTTAAAACAACATAAAGTTATCACTCCTAGGCATGGGGTACAACTTAGAAACATGAAATTGACTAAGTATAACACTTAGTCCGAGGAGATGACCAAAACCAATGCCAATACTGAAACTGAAGGATTACCACAAATAGCAAGATGACCTGAGCTGAACTACAGATGATGATACTACCAAAATTAGACTTACTAAAAATAGCCACTGCCAAAAATAGTAAGTTCACTTCAACTCAACAGAAAGCCAAACTAAACTGCAAAAGATTGAGTTGCTGCTAGAGTGATACTGCTATAAATATACTTACCAAAAATAGCATATTGCTATAAATAGTAAGTTTGCCAAAACCACATCTGTATGCCAACTGAGCAGTATCATGACTTACTATAAATAGTAAGTGTTCCCATTCTTCTTAGCCTACGAGTTTCTAGAAATAGGCTAAATCCAATTATAGAGTGTACGGCTAAATCGGGGACATTACAGTCCGCCCTTCCCAAAATTGCTTGTCCTCAAGCAATGTAACCACACTCCAAGGTAACTATTTGATCCATACTATGCCAAGTAGGATCCCGGGGTCCCAAATCCATCTCTGAGAGAACCCACCATGTTGATGTTGCATCACTTTGATCACACAAGAATTACCAACACTCCAAATCTGCACTAACCCTCCTTGTAACCCCAAAGAGTCACCATATCTGAGACCCAAACTGATAGACCTGGAAGAACTGATGTAAAAAATAACTTGCAGCATCTCATGTCCCGAAAACTCTAAGGAGTCAAAAACAACAAGACCACAATCTAACACATTCATGAGCAGTAAGGCAAATAATTTCCTCAATTCAAATGCATGCTCCATATCATAACTCCTCATAGCACCAAGCAGAGTCACGACAACATATGTGACTCTTCCAACACTTCTTGCAAAGGAAAGAGCAACTCCTTGCAAGAGATCCCCCATCACATCCTCAAAAATCTGTGAATATATAATGCCTTTTTTGAAAAAAACTGATATAACTGAGATGACTCCATGAAAAACTTACAAATTTCACCTCATGAGTGTCCAATTGGTGGACCAAATCAATTTCTAACTTACTGCCCCAAACACTGGTATAGGAGAAAACACAGAGAAGGTCACTATTGAACATTAGAAAACATCCCATACATGAATTATGGCTACACTGTAACAATCCTTTTCTCATTTGAGGCTCAAAATCAGTCCTAGTAGTAGACTGGAAGGTCAGAAAATGGAAATACCAACCAACTAACAGGTCTGATTTAGACAATTTGAAATCTGATTTATGAAAAATCAGCATCCCCAACAATCTGCAGCAGCTGCAACAAAAGAATTTCTCATTAAAATTGGCATAGCTGCTCATGAATAAGGCTGGTGGCTTCTTCAATAAAGGTCCCAATGCCACCACAAACCATCTTCCAATCATATTTCCATCCGAGAACACCAATATATGATCAGAAATAAAAATCCAATAACAGGAAAAGAAGGTAGTAGCAATCATAGAACTGAAATTTTTACACTTATCTCTCCAACCAACCTTCTTTTTATGCTTACCATTCTTCATTAGAAAATACTTGGGATCCCAAATTCTAACTTTCAATTGGAGACAAGTCCCAACACAAGAGCTGATGATCTCAACAACATTTTGAAAACAATGTGCTGGTTTATCCCTTTTAGAATTTTCAATAGTATCTTTTTGCCAAGTAATGCCAGGATCCCATACTATCAACAATGCAGTACCATTTCTGAAACGGAGAATTGTTCTCACATGAATCATTTGATTCTCTCATTTCATCTGAATAAACATTTCTTGAAACTCCAAGAAGTAATTGACAAACCTATGTTCGTTGAAGAAATGAGACCCAAAATCTTCTGTCATATATTGCCGGAAAGATTCCATGAACCCTTCATCAAATACAATTCCGAAATCTATCACTCTAAGAGAAGATGGTGATGAACTAAAATCTAACAAGAGTCTCACAAGCATCCTCATCAAAAAATAAATAAAACCTTCATCATCATGACCATCAACTCTTTGTTGATGAGCAATAAGAGTGTCTTCATTTCTTTGTGTTTCAAGAGTTACCAATTCTTATTGAGTGGGTGCACTAGGAGCAGCAATATATTCAACTTCATGCAACTCTCGTATCAACTCTCCAACGCCGAAAGACAAACTCAAATTCCCTCCTTCAGTAATCTCTGAAGAAATTCCTTCATCAATATCAAAAAGAGGATTTACATAAACTTTACTAGCACCTTCTTCATACAACAAGTTGTCAAAAGCCTGAAAAACTTGTTGATGATAATTTGAATACTTTGGTTTCTCAGGACAGCATTCCAAATCATATGTTTCTTGTATGAGATCAAGCTCATCAAGAATTACCTTAAGCTCCTCAGCTCTTCTTTTGTTTTCTTACTCCCATGAATAATGAACAACAGAAATCTGATTCTCTGCTTCAATTAGAGTCTCATGCACTTCTTGCAACTCGGCTTTGGTGAGCTCGTTACACTCCAATGCCTTGTTGGCAATTTTGGCCACTTTGTCTTTAACACGAATGATGTGCAAAAGACCTGATTTGATTTTCTCCAAGGCAAACTTAATGAACTTCATATCAGCAATGAAAATGCAACATACATCCTCTCCTCTAGGCACAACATAAATCAAATTTTCAACATGCTGATGCAATTCATCAAGCTGTGACAAAACTTGAATTCCATTTTCAGCAGTTTGTGAGCTTGAACTGCAATCTTCATATATTGGCTGAGATGTTGTAGGATAGCTTTGATGGACAAAGATTTCAAAAATCATTTGAGCTGCACTTCCCAACTTGTCTCGCATGTGATGGACACTCTTCATCATTCCATCCATAGTGCCTTCCAATTCCTTAGCTTTTTGCCTTAGCTTGTTTTCAGGTGAAGAGAAATCTGCCTTATAACTACTAGAAGCTTCACCTTCCATGTTGTCTTCTACACTTGATTCAAGAGAATTGATCAAATCAGCTTTGAAATGGGAAGTGATTTCAGCTTCCTCTTTCTTCTTCTCCTCCTCGACTTGACTTTCAAACCAACATTCTTTGGAATTGTGAAAAAGCAATTCGCTGGTTGAACACATATCTTCAACTAACCGAACTTCTTCATTTGAATCTGCACTTATGGCCTCTTCTTGCATCTCTGTTTCAACTTTTGTTTACAAAAGTTTTTTCTTTGAATCTTCAATATGAGGCTTCTTCACACAAGTCAACTCACTGTTCTCCTCTGTAGAAAACAAGAGTACCTCACTAGTCTTCAAAGCTTCCACTGACACATTACATTCTTCTACAGAATGCTCAGATGAGTGCAAATCCGTAGATACCCATTGAACTTTTGCAATGTCTTCAAAGGGATTCCAACTTTCATCCTCCTCTTCAGCTTCGGAAATCTCCTCTTTGTCCTCAACAATCTTCTTCAAAAATGGCTTCAATTTTTTTTCACATTGACTGAAAAGTTCTTTGACTAACAAATCAGCAGTAGGAGAAATCTGCTCTTCACGTTCATCGGCATTCTTGAGAAGGGATTGAACACTTTCAGGAAGAGTATCAACTTCTTTGATGATGTCAATTAGAACATTTTTAATAGCTGCAAACACCCCCTCTTCCTATTCACTCCAAGTTGAAGTGAATAGATAATCAAACAAATGGTAAATCTGATTATCCATCTCTAATTCTATCAGAAGGATGCAAGATCTTACTTCTGAAAATGTCTTCAAAACAGCAACTCTTCTTGGAAACAAACCACTGTCAGTTTCATCCAAATCTTGAAAACTCTCCACAATCATACTTAATATGGTCTTCATAGTTTCTTCATCATAGGGTAATTGTGGTTCCACAATTCTTATCACTTCCATGAAACAAGAAGAAATCAGCAGCCTAGTTTCTTCATCTGGATGCATCAACCAATAGGGCTGATTCAAAACATTTTACTGCAGGAGTTAATGCCAACTCCATTTCCTTTGAAAGTGATGGCTTCACTTATCTCAAACATTGTTCTAACAAATGAAGAATATTCTCTTCATTTCTTCTTGACTGAAATTCTTTGCCAAGTCTCTTTCCAACCAAAAAGAGAGTCTCTGCCAAGTTCCTCTCTTCTTTATTAGCCATGCCTTATTCTGACAAGACAAGGTTTCACTATCCTCTGAAAAAGTGTCGACTTCAAAAACTTCTGAAGCTGAAACTAAACTTTGTTTTTCTTTTTGATGTAGTATCTGTCTTCTCTGATTCTCATCTGATAACTGAAGCACTGAAACTCACAGAATGGCAAGAAAACAAGCTCTGATACCACTGAAATATACTCTCTCAATTTTTTTCTTGATTTTCAATGACAATTACAAAGTAACCAAGCACCCGTTAAGGTTAGCATAACCCAAAACGTACATGAAAGAACTCTAACCAAGAATGCACCCTAAAACCACTTAAGGAAGAGGGGCGGGCATATGGTCAAAGGATCCCTAGGATCTACTGAAACAATGAGTACGAGATTACACTGAAAAAGAGATATTAAACTCGACACCAAGAATGTGCACTCAAGATCCTTTGACAGGCGAGGTGCTAACATATGGTGGAGTACTGCTGCTGAATTGATATGAAAACAAGGCGGATAACCAGCCAAAGAACTTTTAACGCTACCACCAAACAGTGGGTGGAAAAGATTACAAAATCAATACTTCTTCTGCTGTGGCAGACATCCATTAAAGAGTGGGGATTCACCACTTGAAAGTGGACATGAAAGAGATTACAGATCAGATTATTCACACTGGCGGTAAACCATCCAGAGGTGCTTAATGTGAAGTTAATTGAAAATTGCAGCAAAGCTAAAAACTGAAACAGTACTACTGTTAACAGTTTGTACAATTGAGAGAGCTGCAAATTACATTGTTTTTCACCATTTTCCAAAGCACCACATTATACAATGTTTCCAAATTAGAATATTATAAGAAATGAAGAGAGAAGATGGAAACAACAAATGAATTAATTCTGTATCAGCAAACTGTAATTCTGGAAATGTCAAATCAGCAACTACAGAAAATTATCAAATGCTCACAACTCAACCGAATTACCTCCGAATTGCATGATTCCAAGTGCATTGATCAACAAGAAAATAGGCACCCCTGTTGAGATGAAGAAACAACCTCAAAACACCCACTATTATTTATGGCCCAATTCCCAATGCAAGTTGAAATGTACGGCCCTCCTTGAAGGGCGATTTTGACATATAAAATCAAAGGCTCCAAACTAAAATCTGCAAACTGGTAGGAAGGGTCGCCCCAAGCATAGAAATAAACTGCTTCAATGCTCAGAAGCAAATTAAATTCATACAAAAAGTTGTATATAAAAAACTCCTTCAGCCAAACAATAACTAGCAACTTGAAAACTGGAAATATCTCACCAAAACTCCACAGTAAGGCTCAATATATACTTCTGCATGAAGCACACTCTCAATCCATCATCTAGGGAACCATAGTTTCAGGCCCGAAAAGTGAAATAGAATTGCTAAGCTCTCCCTTAGCCGGATTCTGGATTTCAAACCAACAGCATAACTTTGCTTTTCAAAACATAACATAATCAGCTCTTCACAATGCAGCAATATATAAATTTCAATGGGCAAATGGAACACTTTGAATTCCAAGAAGTTGAATCACTTCAACTTCCCAAAGGACGCCCTTCAACCATTCACTTTATTGTGAAACAATAAAACATTATTTCTTTTCCCTTTAGGCGTCCATTTCTATTTGCAACAATAAAGCATTTTAATAAATCATTAAATGCTCAACATGACCCCTTAATGTCCCCTCTTTAAAACAACATAAAGTTATCACTCCTAGGCATGGGGTACAACTTAGAAACATGAAATTGACTAAGTATAACACTTAGTCCAAGGAGATAACCAAAACCAATGCCAATACTGAAACTGAAGGATTACCACAAATAGCAAGATGACCTGAGCTGAACTACAGATGATGATACTACCAAAATTAGACTTACTAAAAATAGCCACTGCCAAAAATAGTAAGTTCACTTCAACTCAACAGAAAGCCAAACTAAACTGCAAAAGATTGAGTTGCTGCTAGAGTGATACTGCTATAAATATACTTACCAAAAATAGCATATTGCTATAAATAGTAAGTTTGCCAAAACCACATCTATATGCCAACTGAGCAGTATCATGACTTACTATAAATAGTAAGTGTTCCCATTCTTCTTAGCCTACGAGTTTCTAGAAATAGGCTAAATCCAATTGTAGAGTGTACGGCTAAATCGGGGACATTACATTGTCTTTCATTATTCATTTTTGCAGGTTGGAGTCCAGAGCAAGAAGATTCTCTTTTTTCCTTAACGAAGATTTGAAGACCCAAACAACATGCTTTTTCGGTGTTCTTCGTGTTCCCGAGATCAATGAGCAAGGAGGAATGTTTTTTTGTGCTCCAAACTTCTAGGGCATTGCTTTTTCAAAACAGCCACTCAACTTTTTGTGTTTTTGATCACATGGGTCTCTTCGCTTTTTCATCCTCTTGAACATTGAGAAAATTTTCCCTCTTCTAGAAACTGCTTTTTGGCCGTTTATTCAGGATGGACTTAGCTTTTTTAATTTCTGAGCATTTGCATTTCTCCGAAATGTGATTTTCTACAAAACCCAGGTCCCAGCTTTTTTTGGAGAAATTGTTTTTTCAAAGCAAATCGACATTCTATTTTCAGCAACACTCTCCACTCGAAAACAAGAAACAAATCAGCTTTTTGGCAGATGTGATCGAGATTTAAAGCAACAGTCATCTAGAAGCTTCCTTCAAGCTTTATTTCTATTGTTGTCTTAATTCTTATCCATTCTTTGAAGAAGAAGGAAATCAAAATGTAATAGTTGGTATTTTCCTTGTTTTTAGGTTTTCATAGGTTGTTAGATGCTTCTCTTGTTTTAGGTTTAGAAATAAAGCTTGCATGTTGGCCAATCTTAGTTGTAAAAGCAAGGAGATTTTAGGGTTCCCTACTCCTTTGTTTGTGTATCAATAAGGGCAGCCTTGCCCATTTATTTTCAATGATGCTCATGATAACAAAACGTTGAGCCTATTAGTGCCTTCTCATTGTTATTCAGTATTGTTCACTTGGTGTTAAGAGCAAGCTTGCATGCCTCCTTTAGCTGCAAGATATTGTTCAGTCTATGTGTCTTGTGTCAATATATCTTGGTTGATCGCAAAACTGTATGCCTATTTTGCTAGAATCCTACTGTCCCAAGAGTGTAATCTTTTGTTCTTGAGATTTGAGAAAATAAAGTCTTGTGCCTGCTTTGCTGCCCTGATATAATGTCTCAAATTTATGTTTTATGTGTTACGCTTATACGATCTCTATTTCAGCTTGCATTGAAATTTCAATAAATGTGTGTTGGGATAAAGTTTGTTTAAGTATTTGTGTCAAATAATCATTCCCCGTTCATTTCTAACTCTCATGCTCTGCATTTACTTGAGTAGTTAGAAAAGTCATTAGTGTAGGCTTAGTCATAGTTAAACTTCCAAAAGAGTAAACCTCAGCTACGGCACTTGATTTTTATAACCTTGTGCTCTTAGTTGAACAAAAAGATAGACAAATTAGTTTTAATTTACTTTCTTAAGCAACATCAGCAAAGAGGGAGCTTCCCCTCCTAATTCGAAGGGCAGTTTATCTGTGCATAGCTATCTGTTTCTAATTAGCATCTTTTTGTTTATTGCTTTAGTTTGCTTTTGTTAATGATTGTTTATTTTTAGAAACATCATCTTGTAATTTTATTCATAATGAGCTTTCGTCTCCTTTTGTAATTAAACAATTATGAATATCAATAATTTTTTCATAGTATCAAAGCTCAGGTTTGAACTTGATTAGTTTTATCTGATTTTTTTAATAATAAAAATAAAAAATCGAAGAAATTTTTGAGAGTCAAAAAAAAAAATTTTAACTGTTTTTTTTAAGAAAATTCCGTGGTTCTTTTTGAAGCAGATTTTCGAAGGTTTTGTTGAAGATTGGAAGGTTTTCACCTAGAAAAAATCGTGGATTATTTTTTTGCATAAGGATTTTGAGTATTTTCTTGTGAAAATCGCGGGCTCATTTGCTTTCAAAATCATGGGTTTATTTGCTGAAAACACAAGGATTTGTGACGCGTTGTCTTCTACATTTCGCAATTTCTCTAAAATCGTGGGCATTTTTTTCCTGTTTGTTGCAGGTTCTCTAAGAATCGCACAACCTTTATGCTGCTTTTCCACGCGCAAACTGGCACATGATGATTTTTTCTAGCTACATCTAAGTTTTTCAACGCCAATTTTTGCGATTTTCCGCCGGACGACTTGTGTGCCACGTGAAGATTAGTCCTTGAAATTTGTGGGTTTTCAAAAGTGACATTCTTTTGCCAAGATTTTTTGCAAGGTTCTGGCAATTTTTTTGATGGGTCTGAGTCGTAATTTTTGCTGCTCGTGGGACAAAAGTTTTTGACAAGTTTTCTAAATTCATGGTCTAAAAAATCCAACCTGCTCCTTTAATGCATTTATTAATGGGTATTTTTTGGTTTGTGGGTATGTGCATTGTGTCGAATCAGCGCCTAGAGTTTTTTTGTGCTGAGTTTGCGATGAATTTCTGAAGTTTCATGGCAGCCTGGAGGGTTGTTTTTTGGGCCAGTTTTTGACAAAAAAATTCTGCAAAGAGTCTTTTGTACTAAGTGTTTTTTATGAAGAGTTTTTTGACGATTTTTTCCTATCTATAAATATCGTGGGTTGCTGCTAGGGTTTGCAAACTAGTTTTTGAGCGATTTTTTTCTGAACAAAAAATGATGAGCTTGAAGATTTTAAAGAGTTTTTGAAAAAAACTCTATAAAAATTTTGCACTTTTTTGAGGATAATCTTACTTTTTCAAAGTTATTGAAGGTTTTTCTGAAAAATTTTACAATTTTTGAGCCTCTTTCTTAGACAAAAGTTGTGCCAACTGATTTCCAGAGTTTGTGCTAGCTAATCACAGAGTTACCTTGTTTTTTGTGCATTGGAAAACGGGAGGGATGGCTACTTTGTCCAACGTCATGTTGGAAAGTATGCAGAGGTTCAATGGGAAAAATTATAATACCTGGAAGCAGAAGAAGCTCCAGCTTTCGAGTGTCGGTGTCTTGATTTGATTGCTCTACGGGAAAGGATCTGTAATCGCGAGGCAGTTATGCTTCTCCGGTTATCAATTACCGATGATATGTTTCCAGAAGAATATGGGTAGACTAAGTTTATGTTTTTAGGATGACCATTAAGGGAGGGTATTAAAATATTTATTGTAATATTAATGGTCATCTTAGCTTTAATTAGTTGTCTGTTTACCTTTAGTTAACTTAGTCAGTTTTAGTAACTTTTGTTTATGCTTTAGTTCGTTTTAGCATCTTTTTGTTTATTGCTTTAGTTTGCTTCTATTAACGATTGTTTCTTTTTATAAACATCGTCTTGTAATTTTCTTTATAAGGAGCCTTCGTCTCCTTTTGTAATTAAGCAATTATGAATATCAATAATCTTTTCACTATGTTGGTAATTTAATGCTACTGTTATTATTACGAATGCAAATGGTAAAAATTTGATTTATTTACATTTAGAGCAAAAGCTCAATAAATAGTTTACAAGGATTTACAAGAATGGCAAGTTCCTAAAAATAAACTACAGAAGATCGAAGAAACGATCTTATCTACAATATTATACAACATTGAGCATTAATTAAATAAATACCAAATATTATTTTAATACCCTCTCTTAATGCACAATCTATCAACTACACCAAGATGCCCCCTGAATTTTACAAACTTATCTGGACTGAGCGACTTGGTGAGAATATTTGTTGTCTGCTCCTTTGTCGGAACATACAGCAACTGAACTGATCTGTCTTCAACAAGCTTTTGAATGAAGTGACAATGAGTTTCCACATGCTTGGTTCTTTCATGAAAGATTGGATTTTTGGCAAGCAAGTTTGAAAACTCCCTAATTATCACAGAACAAGGGAGTCAGACTTGCTTGAGATATTTGCATATCCACAAGCATCCGGCGAAGCCAAACTGCCTCACAAACTGCCTTAACTGCTCCTCGATAATCTACTTCTATCGAGGAAAGAGCCACGGCCTGCTGCTTCTTACTAGTCCAAGTGACTACACCAGATCCCAAACTAAAAACATACTCACATGTTGATTTTTTGTCATCAACTGAACCTGCCCAATCTGAATCTGTGTAACCAATGAGGCTGGGATCGTGACTCCTATTGTAAAGAAGTCCATAATCAGAAGTGCCCTTCACATAACGCAGCACATGCTTCGCTACTACCCAATGATCAACCTTGGGGGCTGTCATGAAGCGTGAAATGTAGCTCACTACAAAACTGAGGTCAGGTCTAGTGGAAGTGAGATAGATGAGGTTGCCCACTAGTTGCCTAAACAAGGATTCATCCACTACAGCTGAGTCTAATTTAGCTGACAACTTCAGCCCTTTTTCCATGGGTGTGGAGGCAGGTTTGCAATCCTGCATTCGGAACTTATCCAATAGACTTCGAGCATATTTGGACTGAGAGATGAAGATGTTGCTCTCTGTCTACCAAACCTCAACACCTAAACAATAATGCAGAAGTCCTAAATCTGTCATGTCAAATGAACTACACAAATCATGTTTGATCGCATCGATCAAATGTGTCAAGCTGCCAGTAATGATCAAGTCATCCACATAGACAACAAGAATAAGAATATCACTACCAGTGTGTTTGACATACAAATTAGAATCAGATGAACTCCTCTGAAAACCATGATCTGTGAGGTACTTGTCAATCTTGACGTACCAAGTCCGAGGAGCCTATTTCAAGCCAGAGTGCTTTCACCAGTCTGCACACCTTGTGTTCTTTATCGACAACCTTGAACACTGGAGGTTGCGTCATGTAGACTTCTTCCTTCAACTCATCATTGAGGAAAGCACTCTTAACGTCCATCTGATGGACTTTCCAACCAAACTGGACTGCTAAGGCAAGGACGAACCGAATGGTACTCATCTTGGTTGTAGGAGCAAAAGTCTCCTCGTAGTCAATGCCTTCCTTCTGTGAGAACCCCCTAGCAATGAGACGAGCTTTGTACTTATCAAGGGTTTCGTCAACTTTGTACTTAACCTTATACACCCATTTGCAGCTAATGGGCTTCTTCCCTGGAGGAAGATCAAAAAGCACCCAAGTGTGATTTTTCTGAAGACTATGATATTCAACCTCCATAGCCTTTTCCCACTCAAGAATTCCTTTAGCCTCTGAATATGTCCGAGGCTTATAAACACTGTGAATGTTGGCCATGAGAGCAAAATTAACTGTATGTTGTTGTTTGCTCTTGTTTCTAGACAATCTACCCTCAATGAGCTCATCATCATGAAGATCACCAATAGTCTTAGCCCACCATTTAGGCCAGAGAGTAGAAGTGCCAACATCAAATATAACAGGAGCTGGAACGGATAGTGGATCTGAAATGGCTTCATCAGGTGGAAGATCAATATCATCCGAAGGAAAATCAGGTTGAGCATCATCAAAAACAAAATCTTCATCATCCCTCCCATCACATGGACCTAATGGAAGACAGACACCCAAATCAAAATCCTTCAAAGGTTGATCCTCAGAATGTCGCACAGACGAGGAAATGTGAAAGGGTCCTCATTCTTCATCAAAGACAACATCCCAACTAAAGATGAGACAATCAGTGTCTACATCAATCAACCGGTAAGCCTTATGGTTGTCACTATACCCTGTGAACATAAGCTTTTGACTCTTGAAATCCAACTTTGAGTGCTTGGCATCTAGAATCCATACATATGCTAAAGAGACAAAAAAAATCAAATGACTGATCCGAGGTTTGCGACCAGTCCAAGCTTCCTCAGGAGTCTTCCCCTTAACAGCTTGTGTAGGAGAACGATTAAGGAGATAGATGGCAATGTAGACTGCTTCTGCCCAAAATTTCTTAGGAACATTCTTGTGTTGTAACATAGAGCAGGCCATCTCAGTAATTGTGCGGTTGCGCCGCTCAACAACATCATTTCGTTGAGGGGTGTAGGGTGTGGTTAGTTGGCGTTTGATGCCATGTATATCACAGAACTTGGAGAAATCAGTAGAACAAAATTTCCCCCCATTATCTGACCTAAGAGTGATTATCGAACAACCAGACTCTTTTTCTACTAAGGCCTTAAACTTTTGAAATACAGTAAACACATCTGATTTTTGTCTAAGAAAGTACACCCATATTTTACGATTGAAATCATCAACAAAAAGCAAGAAATACCTGCAACCAGTAACAGAAGGTGTATTCATTGGCCCACATACATTAGCGTGAACAAATTGTAGTACCTTGGAGGCTCACCATGAGTCACCATCCGTGAACGGTGTCCTGTGCTGCTTCCTAGCCTAACAAGCTCCACAAATTCCATGATGCTAAGTCTGGATCTCAGGTAAACCAACTACAAGTCCCTCCCGAGCTAGCTAAGAGAGATAGTGCACATTTAAGTGCCCATAACATTGATGCCAAAGACTGGTGATGGTAGAATTTCTAGCTGCCATAGCTAACTCTGGAGAATCACCTATATCCACTAGTCTATATAGACTGTGATCCTCAATGCCAACAGCTACAGTGGTGCGAGTCTCCCAATCAACAATCGAGCATTTATGTGCACTGAATACCACATCCAACTAAGGAGAGTGTCGCATAATCTGACTGACAGAGAGAAGGTTCAATTCCATGCCAAGAACGTAGTATACATTGAGGAATATGAGACTCCTCCCACCAGAATGAATCTGAATAGTGCCCTTACCGACAACAGTATACTCTTCACCTCCTCCAAAACTAACTGAGTCACTAAAGGGAGAGAAGTCTGTGAACCAATCACGCCGATGGGCGAAGTGTCACGAAGCACTTGAATCAATGTACCAGGCAAAGGACTTCACATGATCTACATGTCTTTTAGCCATAAAAGCCTAAAGGCAAATTCTTTCTGCTCAGTGTGCTCGACAACATTTGCTTTTTGCTAAGACCCTCCCTGCTTCTTTTGTTCAGAAGCCAAACGTTGATGACAATCCTTCTTCATATGACCATATTTGTGGCAGTAATGTTGATGTTATAGCAGTGGGAGATATCTTTCTCTCAAATTTAAAAATGATAGATAAATAATACCAAGGCAAGTCGAGCTTGCTATATATAATAATTTTATGAAGAGTCACCTTGTTTCTTAAAAGAGGCCAACCCAAATGAAGAGTCACCTAGTTTTGTATAAATACAAGGTGATGATCATTCATTTGTTCATCAAGTTCATTCATCATAATTCGCATTCCTAGAAGAAGTTCATACTTGAGCAGCAGATCATCATCTTGTAGCAGCAGATCATCATTTTGCAGTAGCAGACAAATTTCAAGGAGAAACATTTTCATTTGTATCTTTGCATCTAGGAGAGGTGTTATTATTCATTGTATCAAATTCGGCATTGTGTTAGGCTTGAGTTGTAAACAGATTTCTGCTCTTATTCCTTCAATATATAAGAGATATATTTGCTGGGTTTTTTTCTCCCTCGAGTAGGAGCGTTTTCCCAGGGTATCTTGTTGTGTTCATTGTCTTTTGTGTTGCATTTTCTGATTGCTTTCATTTCTGATCCTAAATCTAACATGGTATCAGAGCGGGTCTAAAAAAAGATCTGATCAGATTTGTTTAAGCAGTCAAGTCAACTTTTCATCTAGGGCAGATCTTGAAGTATCGCAAATCTAAGGTTCAAATTATTTCTGACCTAAGGGCAGATCTTTGAAGGTGAATTTGTGCAGAAAAAGAAGATGGTGAGCGGTGTCAAGGTAGAAGATAGGCTTGATGGAGCTTCAAACTTCAACTCTTGGAAACTGAAGGTACTCATTGCATTAGAGGAGAATGATCTTCTTGATTTCGTGGAAAGTGATATGCTCGAGCCTTCCGATGATACTGAGAAAATCTAGTGGAAGAAAAATGGCACGAAGGCTAGAAAGATCATGATAGATTCTGTGATGAATCAGCTAGTACCGATCATCTCCAAGTTGAAGACAACTAAAGAAATGTTTGATACTCTAAAAGGATTGTATGAGATCAACAACACCAGCAAAGCCCTTGCTTTGAGACAACAACTTCACCATGTAAAAATGGCTAAAGATGATTCAGTCATCTCATTTTTTATGAAGATTGCTGATTTGAGAGATCAGTTGAGCGCTATTGGGGATATAATTGCATAGAGAGATCTTGTTATGTTGGCACTAAATGGTCTTCCTCAATCTTGAGAACCCTTTATTCAGAGCATCGGTGGGAGATCCAAGTTGCCCAAGTTTGATCATCTTTGAGCTGATTGTATTCAAGAAAAGTCCAGGTTGGCAACAAGAGGAATTGGGCGAAACTATCATGATGTAGAAAATCAAGTTCTTGCTACACATACTTCTAGAGAAAGAGGCAAAGGAAGAAGGAGGAATAGAGACAGAGAATCAAATTTTTCCCCAGAACCGAAGAAGAAGAAGGATCTCTCTCACGTTCAATGTTTCAAGTGTGACAAGTACGATCACTTTGCTCGAGATTGCAAATTAAGGTCTACACAACATGTTTCTACTGCGGAAATTGACATAGGGACATCTCAGAAGGAGCCTAGCTCTAAAGTTGATTCAGAAGGTTTCTTATTCTAAAGTCGATCAATTTCTTCAAAGAGGAGGAAATGACATTCAGAGGGAGTCAAATTCAGAGAATTCAAGGCACGAGTTGAGAGCTTGTTCAGGAAAAGGATTAAGGTTCTGAGATAGGTCAATAGAGGGGAGTTCACTTCCAAAGGATTTCTTTGTTGGATTTCTTTGAAATCTCTAAGACAAGGATCAAGAGGGAGTTTTTTGACTCAATAAGAAGAAGTGAAGGTTGTAGTGTTGCAAGGCCAAGTGCAAAATCCTTGGAAGACCTCTTCAGCAATTGAGAACAGAATTGCACAAGACAATTAATCTAGATTTGACATTGGTAGCTTGGCAAACCTACTTAGAATAGGGTGATCTAGGATGAGGTCGAGGAGGACAGTCCTGGACTCGAGCAAGTCAATAGTGTCAAAAGTGTGCATTGGAAACCGGTCCTCTAAGGCAAGCATTGCAGACAATCCTGGATGAGGAGGTTAGGAGGTTGATGCAAGTACTTGGAGCTTCAGAGGGAGTCACATCATCATGAAGATTTGTTGTAATGTATTTTTCTTTGAGATGGAGAAATATGAGGTGAAAGCCCTTGTAGTGTATATTTCTCTGAGATGAAGAAATATGAGGTGAAAGCCCTTGTAGTGTATATTTCTTTAAGACGGAGAAATATGAGGTGCGAGCCCTTGTTCATCTTTGTGACAGAGGTGAGACGTCATGTTGGAGACTCCATGACGACATCACATTGAGAGACTTTGTGATGAACCCTTGTACTTGTGTTTCTTTCCACACATGGGAGTAGCCATGGTGGACGTTGTGTTGAGAGACTCCATGACGACATCACATTGAGAGATTTTGTGATGAACCTTTGAGTTTTCCACAAATGGATGTAGCTATTGTGGGCGTCATGTTGAGAGACTCCATGACGTGGATATCTCGAAAGATACCTCCCTAGCTAAGAGGGAGTGTTGATGTTATAGCGGTGAGAGATATCTTTCTCTCAAATTTAAAAATGATGGATAAATAATACCAAGGCAAGTCGGACTTGCTATATATAATAATTTTATGAAGAGTCACCTTGTTACTTAAAAGAGGCCAACCCAAATGAAGAGTCACCTAGTTTTGTATAAATACAAGGTGATGATCATTCATTTGTTCATCAAGTTCATTCATCATAATTCGCATTCCTAGAAGAAGTTCATATTTGAGCAGCAGATCATCATCTTGTAGCAGCAGATCATCATTTTGTAGCAGCAGACAGATTTCAAGGAGAAACATATTCATTTGTATCTTTGCATCTAGGAGAGGTGCTATTATTCATTGTATCAAATTCGGCATTGTGTTGGGCTTGAGTTGTAAGCAGATTTCTGCTCTTATTCCTTCAATATATAAGAGATATATTTGCTGGGTTTTTTCTCCCTCAAGTAGGAGGGTTTTCCCAAGGTATCTTGTTGTGTTCATTGTCTTATGTATTGCATTTTCTGATTGCTTTCATTTCTGATCCTAAATCTAACAGTAATTACACTAAATCCTAAATCTAACAGTAATTACACTAAATGTTCTTTTTCTTAGGGCTGCTCGGAGGTTGACCTGAGCCTTTCTACTGCGAAAGCTGACCTTTCCCTTTATTCTTAGTCTAAGACTTGGCTGCAAAAGTTTTCTCTATAGAGGACAAAGAGGCACTGACGACAATCCTTCTTCATATGACCATATTTGTGGCAGTAATTACACTGAATGTTCTTTTTTTGAGGGCTGCCCGGAGGTTGACCTGAGCCTTTCTATTGTGAAGGCTGACCTTTCCCTTTATTCTTAGCCTGAGACTTGGCTACAAAAGCTTGCTCTGTAGAGAACGAAGAAGCACTACTACCGAACTGTTGTTTTTAGCATTCCTGCTACAAAAGGATGGTACAAAGCTCTGAAAAACTTCAAATCAACATTAGTCGATGTAATGTTGAAGGTTTCAACAAAGTGCTCATAAGACTTCGGTAGACTTTTCAAAGTGATAACTGAAAGATTCCCAAACCAAATCTGATCCAAATTTATGAGTTTGATTTCTGATTTGACTTTGACTAGCGAATAGAGAATTTGTTTTTTTGTTTGTTTTTGTTGTTTTATGAGTTTTTTTGTGATTTTGGTGGTTTTTCTGATTTTTTTGAGACTTGTGCTTGATAAGAGCGAAAATGAAATAGATGCTAAGGAATATAAATGACTGAAATAAAATTGCAAATTTTGACTTTCGTAGGACAGCAAATGTAATTTTCTGAATTAAGGAAATTGAACCACCGTTTACATAAAAATTGCATACCCGGAAGCCAACACTCAATTTATTGAATGTCTAAATTGCTGGGATCACAGCATGTACAAAAAAGATCTGATATAAAATCAGATCTGCTCCTTAGTGGTCTGAAAAACCTAATTTTCAGTTAGGGTTTGACTGAAAATGACTCCCAAATCGTGCGGCCAGCTAGTGAATGCATAGAAATGATGATATTTGCTGATAAGAAGCCCCAATCTGCAATTATCTTTTAATAACTCACTGCCGCAATCAATTCCAAATGCAGATTAACCTGTGACGAAGTCCAATGATTGATGCCCAAGTGGAAACCCAGAGTAGATTTCCCTATTCTGTGAACTGGGTTTTCGTCCAATTCACTCTCCTCCAAGGGATTTCGTCCTCAAAAGACCTGTATGCTGTTGAAACCCTCTTCCAAGAGCTCAAACCTGCAAATGCTTTTGTCGAAATGAGAATAGAATGCCCCAAAATGAGCCCACATATTTGCTTTATACCCTCCCATGAGCTTTTTTTAAAAAGTCAATTAAATAATCCTCCCAAAAGGCTAAGCCCATCTTGAGGGTCTTTCCTCATCAAAAGAAAGGGCCACTTTTTTAAAACAACTTTGAGTTACTAGGATGGAGGCACTTTTCACTATCCCTTTATAATTTTTTGTTACTATTCACTTTTTACTATTCTATTAAAGCAAACTTTAATATTTCCAATTTATCCTTGGATTCATCAACTGAACTCCAAACTGAAAGGCTTGTAAAGCTCCCAGCTAAGCTCCACAACCCTCGGTTGGGTCCCCTAACCATTTTGCTAACCTATGGGAACCCTAATAGTAAGCCAACCTCCGCTAAAGTCTGAGCTACCTAAGGAAAGGACATTACAATAACTACCATGTCTTTTTCCTCCATCTTCCGACCAATTGCCTCCAACTGATCACAGATGTCCTAAATCTTTGTCAGATGCTCCAGTAAGGTCATTCTCTCATCCATCATGATAGAGAATAGTTGGTTCTTTAAAAAGAATGCATAGCTCTTATTGGAGGTCTCATGCAAGGTTTTCAAATGCTCCCAAATCTCAATAGTTGTTTTGTTGGATGGAACCTGTGGAAGTTGATCATCGATAACTAAAAGCTTAATGAGCATCACCGCTTCACGATTTTGCTCGTCAAATTTTCCTGGACTTTAACATCCGATGTTGGTCTGGTCTTGTGACCCAGAACGATCTGATCAAGACAATGATATTCGAAGATAGTCATCATTCACTGCTTCCAAGTATTATAGTTTTTGCCTTTGAATCGTTGATTGCCTTCCAACATTATGTTGGTCAACAATGCCATCTCTCACGCTTTTTGAAGCACGAAAAATGAGATACACAAAAGAGGCTCAAAAAACTAAATGCACGAAACCCAAGACACGAATTCCAATGTACTAAAGATTGAGGAAGTTTCAGACACAAATTTCAAGACAAATCTGCTTGCACAAATTCCAATGCATAGAATACGAGGCACCTAGAGCAAACGGATGACTACCCAAAAATCTTCTCGAAAAACCCAAAAAGAATTTGTGATCAAAAAAAAATTTGGCTTGAAAAACAAAGGTTCTATCAAAACCCTAGCTCGAATCTCAACGAACTGGTAGAAAAAAAATGCAAAAAACACGTTTCTGAAAATGCACTTAGAATCCCACCCAAAAAGTAGAAACTTTGCCAGAAATAGAGAAAAAAATCGCGACCCAAATACAGAGCAAAAAGTCGTGCACAGAAATTGAAGAACAAGGGATTATTTTCAAAAAAAACGCACCCAGAATTTGGATGAAACACAAGCAAAGAAAACCAAGATTTCGCCCAACAAAAAATACCAAAACGCAACCTAGAAGACTTAAAAAAAACACGAAAAATAAAAACGCGATTTGCAAGAAATAGCATGCACGCGCAAAGAATAGATGAAGTCACGGGTAAACAGACGCGTCAAAAAGTCGTTTGAAACCCTTCGAAGAAGATCGCGTGCCACAAAAAAACGTGCCTTAACAGAAAAATCGTGCCCAAAACCTGAAGAAATTGGCCAACAAAACCTCCAAAAGAGGTCGCGATTTTTATTGATGCCCTGGTCGCACAGAAAAAAAGAGAAAGAGACGCGATTTCTAGAAATCACAAATTTTCAGTCAAGAGCCAAAAAACAGAAACGAATGGCACCAGAAAAATTAAAAACTCTCGCCCAGTCGTTTTGCTTTGATACCATATTACGAATGTAGATGGTAAAAATTTGATGTATTTACATTTAGAGCAAAAGCTCAATAAATAGTTTACAAGGATTTACAAGAATGGCAAGTTTCTACAAAAAAATTGCAGAAGATCAAAGAAACGATCTTATCTACAATATTATACAACATTGAGCATTAATTAAATAAATACCAAATATTATTTTAATAGTTATCTACTACAAGTTTTTCTATCTTTTGGTTGCATTATGTACTGCTATTCATGCATTATAAAACTCAAAAAATTACATCAGCACACTAGGGTTTAAGCAGAAATTAAAATCAGAAATTAAGGCATCATTTTTGCATTACAAAAATCAGAAATATTTGCATATTTATTGTTTGGGATATTTCAGTGGGTATCAAAGCCACAATCCTACCAACCTATGGGTTCGATTGTGCAAATGAGTGAGGAGGATGATGAAATTGCGGTCTCCAAAATTGCTAGATGGTATGAAAGGTATCAAAAGTGTAAGGATCTACTAACATACCAAGAATATGTAAGATTGGTGGGACTGACTATCCCCATGAGTGAGGAGATTATCAGAATCTTCGATGCGTACTTAGGTGAGACTATCAAGGATACTGAATCTTTTGATGGTTACTACATGAGGAAAAGAAAGGAAGAGGAAGATTTAGAAACAGCTAAAGAAGAGGAAGTCATAGATCAGAAAGAAAAATCGAAGCCACAAGACATCACAAAACAAGAACAAGAGGAACCCTATAAGCAGGTTGAAGATGAAGATTGCTTGTTGGTTACTAATGATTGTGTGTACCAACAAAAAATTGATGAAGTGGAGGTAGGGAAGACTCCTATTGGGTATGAAGAGCTCAAAATAAAGGAAGAGGTGTCTCTAATTCTGAGTGATATCCAAGTAACAGCCAGCCAAGCTTCAGGTATGGAAGTAATTGAACCATGTGATGATGTTATTGGTTACGCTATTGGGAAGAATGATGCATTTAAGATTGACCCTCATGAGGAGAAATTGCATGTGTATCATGAAAGCACTAATGGCATTGGGATGATAAAGGTTGTAACTGAAATAAGAAAAGAAAACTCCATAAAGGTTGATCAAGAAACATTTGAGTTCCTTTGCTCCAAGATTAACGAGTTTGTTGATTGGTTAATTTGTAATCCGGAGAAGGAAATTTCTGATGTGCACATGATAGGTCTAGGAGAGCTGATGGAGTTTGAGGAAGACACTGCACCTAAGCATGAGGGGAAGATTGATTTTCTGAAGTATGACAATTGTCCTTTATCTGCATACTATCATGTTATGACAGCCAAGAGGATCAGCCTTAAGGCTGTGATTTTCATGGAGAGACTCATGTGGGACCAGCTCTTGGAAATGGACAACTAACAAAGGATGAAGAATTGATTGAGTCCCTTGGAGACACTACAAATAGTTGGGAAGTTGCTGCTCTAATTGCTACCAACAACATAGGAGGGGCTGATGTGTTCTTCTATGCTCCTATGAGAGGCATCCTACACACCCATGAAGCATTTATCAAAGTTGGAGAGTTGGTGGGTGTTGATGGCTCTATGAGGTACATCCATCTTTTTTATTTTGATACATATGGTAGTGTGATGTTATGGGATCCAGGCGGTGGCATGCTATCATTGCTTGAGGACAAACAATTTTGGGAAGGGAGGATTGTAATGTCCCCTCTTTTAATCCCCTTTCCTAGGTTGGCCAAAGAGGAAGCAAGTGGTGAGTCGACCCTCTTGAAGGCAATAAAATTTAAGTCTTGGTCGGCTAGAATTAGTGGGGCACCTATGAGATTTAAGGGGTCGGCCTTGAGAAGGAAAAAATATGAGAAATTAATAGCAATTCTGCCTAGGTCAGCCAGCATAGAGAAGGAGGAAAAAACATGTATAAATACAAGATCTTGTGGAGCATTTCATTATCATATTCGAAATTGTTCTTCTACTACTTTGGTCTGCACTTTTGAGCAGCATATGCTGTAGCACGAAAACCCTATTGCATTAAGGAGAAGTTGGACGAAACCCTAGCTTCTTCAAGGGCGAACTTCATGATGGAGGTTCCTATGTGCTTCAATAGAGATAATTGCTAGTTCATGTCAGTTTTGCAGCAGCATTTAGATTTTTGATTTGAAGGACAAGTTGTGCAAGTTGGAGGTTCTAATTCAGATTTCTAGGGTGGCAAAGCCCTAACATCAGTCTAGCAGGCCAGCGCACCCTTGGTAGGATTATGTTAGTTGTTCCTTCATCATTTAGTTGCATTTTTGTAGCTGGAGCAGCTTCGCCCAGCTAGGGTTAGTTGCATCTGCATTATTGGGGTTTCTTCATGTTGTGGCGCATGTTTGAAGCCCACTTTACTTTGTAATTTGCATTCATATTTTGTAGCAGCAGACTGAAGGTTTATATCAAACATTTGTTGACTCATATTGAAGGATCTAATCATGCTATGTCGGTGATTTAATGCTACTGTTATCTGCTGCAAGTTTTTCTATCTTTTGGTTGCATTATGTACTGTTGTTCATGCATTATAAAACTCAGAAAATTACATCAGCACACTAGGGTTTAAGCAGAAATTAAAATCAGAAGTTAGGGCATCATTTTTGCATTACAAAAATCAGAAATATTTGCATATATATTGTTTGGGATATTTCAAAATTGGGGGTCAAAAAGGGTGGGAATGACTATTTGAAAGAGATGCTAACAAAGGATGCCAAGAGAAACTCAATGTAGATGATACCAACCTTTGTTGGCAGCATGCTCTTGACAAATTAGAAGAATTACTTTTCCACTTAAACAACATTTTAGAAAGCATAAAGTTCACTGTAGAACTTCACATGACAACAAATTTCCCATCCATGACAACAAAATCCCCTAGCTTGAACCTTTCTCTTACCCTTGTGCTCAAATAGACCGATCAGCAATTCATTTTATTTGTCTTCCTCATATTGTTCATGCCGATGATGGATCACTGATGTCTGAACCACTGATGCAAAAAAGCTCACACGGTTTATTCGAAAAGCATACTAAACATCTTCATGGACTGCAGAAAAATCATGTCTACTAGTTTTAATTGTATTGCAACAAAATCCAGGTCATTGTTCATCTAGCTGTGCTCAAGTGGCAAGTTGGAATACATACTGTTATGATGACCTAGGTTAAAATCATGGTGGGCATGCTCCACATTACTACGTAGTTGAAGTACTATTTTCAGGTGGTGTGTGGGGACATAAGTACCCAGCAATTAGGGTTCCAAACGCGAGAACGAATTCCACCATTCCATACCCTTGTAGCTTCCAACAACACACTGTCCACTCTAACGTCTATATTTTTTTGACGAAATTCTTAGCATTGTTCGGGAATCAACTCTATATACTTGTTATGAACAGCACTCTGTCACAATTTTGTACTGAGAGAGGAGTCATACCAATAGATCTATGAATTTCAGATCGGTCCATATGATTATTGGGTATCACTGTAATTAACTAGACCTTATAATCTATGGAAAAAATCATAACGATGCTAATAAAAAAACCTAAAACATGCTAAAGGCGTTAGTGATACAATACTTGTGATTCTCATACACCACAGCATACAATGTAGAAATTCAAGAAGATGAAAATACTAAAAAGGGAACATGAAAAGTATTTGTTTCCATAATCTGCAACATTTTAAGTAAATGCCGAGTTCCTAAATTGGCTGGGGGCATGTGAAACACAGAAAAAATTACATACCTGAATGATGGTCTTGAGCATATCAAGAGGGCAGGTAAGAGCAACTTCAGTGCTTATGGCCCCGACTGCAGCAACTATATGCCTAAAGAAAATATGTTGCCGTGAAAATTCTTCCATTGAAGGTGATCACTTCTAATACAAGTTTTTCCTCGATATATTCTTGTAACGGGATTCTTAGACCAGAGCATCAGAAAACATTACTCTAGTTAAGAAAGACCCTGCGAAAATATTCCATTATAAGTCCTTAAAGCTACTCTTCGAATGGTAGCTGCCCTTCATTTGGAAGATAATTTACCCTTTTTCAAAATAAGAAGTTACCATTTGATGCCTCTATTTATCTTCCACAAAAACTTCGAAATACAGGAATTTACTTTCTTTCTGCTTTTTTTCAGATGTCTGGCATGGTAAAAATTTCAATTATAAGTTTGAAGGGCTGACTACGGACCTTGAGTTTCTAACGTAAGTTTAATTTCTACAAAAGTTAACAATGTACAAAGTTATTATTCGGGTTCAAGTTATAAATAATAAATGTGAAATTAAATTTACGGTTATGCAGATGGTAGTTTATGGTAGTTGTTAATAGTGATTTGAATGATCAATTAAAATATGTGTAAAAAAGGTGTAAAAAAGGTCTTAATAGCCGTGTTATACCACTTATTTTTAAAAGACAATTGATTTGTAAATTAATCATCTTCAAAATCTTGGTTGTTAGGTTATGGTAGTGTTGAAGCAGTTAAGTGGATAATGTGACATGTTTGTTCAAGGAGCATGTGTCAGTAAAAGATCAAAAACTTGACTATTTATTCATCAAATAGGTTAGGTATGTGACAGGGTGTCGTTAGGTCCGAACACTTTAGTTAAAGATATATCAATTATGTCGATCGGGTAGTGTTCAAAGGTTGTATGCAATAGGGGACATTTTGGCCAGCTCTCTCTTAACAAGATTTTTCGAATTTTTAAAATGGTGGAAACAGAAATTTAAACTAGAAAGCACGAGTTCCGGTCCCTTGGGCTTGTGGGTGATCTTCTGCCTTTTAGGTTCATTTTTTATCCTATTTGTTCTTAGTTGTGTTCTCCCTCCTTTCTCTTTAATTTATCTTCTTCTCTTCATTATTGTCTTTATTCAATTTCTTGATTGTGTAGTTGTTTCGGGTTCTTCTTTATTTTGATTTTTTGTCATTTTAATCTTTTTTGGGATTTTATTTTTTGGCAATATTCATTTGCATGCAAAAAAAAAATTGTCCTTGAATTTGTTGCTTTCTATCTTGTTTCTTTATCTTTTCATATTGTGCTTTATTCCTCCCATATTGTCTTATTTCTTTCTTTGTTTATAGGGTTGACTCTTTCTTTTTTTATTCTATTTTTTAGCTCTTATTTTCCTTGTATTTTATTTGATTTATTTGGTCTTTTTTGTTTGTTCTTTATACATATACTTTTCATTTTTTAATTTCTTTGAAAATCTCTCATTCTTTGCATGTTCTTTATTAGCTCTTTTCTTTTTGTTTTTGAGTGCTCTTAGATTTTTTAATTTAGTATATTCTTACCATATATATCTTTTATACTTTTATTTTAATCTTTTAATTAATCTTTAACTTGTATGTTGTATTGTTATTTTTATTTTTGTCTCGTTTATTAAATTTATTGAGTCCTTTTCATTTCTTTTTGGTTTGTAATTGTTTGCATATACAAATAAATACAAATCAAGGTCATTGAATATACATGTATGTTAATTAATCATTAACATGTGTGTTGTATTGCAATTTTTTATTTTGTCTCTTTATTTAGTTTGTTTTGTCTCTTTTAATCCCTTTTGGTTTGTTTTTTTGTGCTTATCTGTTCATTTTGTCTTTGAATTTTTGACTTGGTTACTATTTTTTGCATCCCTTTATCTATTAGGAGCCTCTTTCTTCATTTTTTTTTATTTTAGGAGCCTCTTTCTTCATTTTTTTTTTTTTTGAATTTCTTTGCTTAACTTGTATGTTCTAGATTTTTTAAGTTTAATTTTTCGTTGCACTTGGCTCATTTTTTTTATTCTCAACTTATCTTATTCATAACGTTTATGTTATAGTCTAATTTTAATTTTATAATTAAACTATAACATAAATGTTAGGTTGTTAATATTATTTATCCTTTAATTATTTCACTTGTTTAGCTTATTTTTATATTTTAAAGTGTTAATTTTTTAACTTTTGGATTAGTATTTTGCAATTGGCTTCTATTTATTTAAGTTGGATTGTCTTTTTTCTCTCTCTTGTCTTATCCATTTGAATTTATTTCCCTTCCCACCCCCCTTTCTCTTATGTTGGGTTGTATATTCTATGTCCTTGTTCTTTCTTCCTTTTAATTGGTTTCATAAAATTGTTGCTTCTTTGTTTCCCTAGTGTTCTTTAATTTTTGCATTTTTTAAATCTTATTTGTCTTGCCTTCTTTGGTCATTATGCATCCTTCCCTCTACCCTCCTTTCTCCTCCCCCTTTGGTTTTCCTATTTAGGTTATTCTTGGTCTACAACCAACCACTTTTCTCCTTGAGCTCTTTCATCTTGATGATGGATCATGATGTGTGATTTGAAATGTTGATGCAAAAACTCTCACGCAATTTAATCCAAAAAAGCATGTGCAAGCATGAAATTGTTAAACTAGAAAGCATGAAAGTACCTAAGAATTAACACTTGCAATTAAACTATGAAATTTAAATGAAGACAACTAACAACTAATGACTAACTACTAACTGAAAGTACAAACAACTGGTAATTAACAACAGGAGTGGGTGCTCCAGAATTTCAAAGTAAACAAAACTCTAAGATTGTAAACTCAAAACTACGACCCGAAGGAACATATGATAGAGCTCAACACAAAATAACATTCATCTAAATTTAACATGTACATAATGGAGATAACAATATCAATAGGAAAAATACTTATCTACTCTGTGAGATCTCTTGAGTGGCCAGCTCTCAAGCATTCCTATGATTAATTCAAATCAAACTTACTTTCACATCTTCAAAGTAAATCCATCCATGGTACTTTAATTACTCAGAACAACTGATTTGGAATAAGATTGGAAATATTTATTTATTCATATCATAAAAGTGTAACACAGAGAACATAACTGAACAATATTCAAATCATATCATAACAGCATGCATTTCTTTTGCTAATTACACATATATATACTACTTACAAAATCCTAAATTTCAGATGGCGGGAGATCACCATTGAAAAAATCTTAAACAAAAAACAACTAATTGATGTCCATGACATAAAACATATAATAAAGGCTCATAGTGGATCCATAAAGTCTTAAATTGAAAAAAACCAAAATGGTTTAAAAAGTCTTCCACTATGCACGCCTAAATTTCTAGCGCCCAAACTTTTGGTGCTCTAACTTCAACCGATTGAAATCCACTCCATTCATCGGTCATGCATAAGTCATGTACAATGACTTAAAGTCTATACCATTACATCAACATTAGCCAACTAATTTCAATCAATTTAAGAAATAAAATTTATACATCATTTTATAAAAAGTAGATAATTATTGCTCCTAAAAATAAACTCATTGGCATGGTTGAGGTGGTTAGCAAAAACAAAGAGGGGAATTTAGCTTGTCAAAATAATGAGGTTATTTATACCTCATCACCCTCCCCTTCCTAAGCCTGAGCAAGTCCTCCTACTCTCTGATGGGTCCTTTGCCTCTTTGCATCCCTTTTCTTGTTTAATTCATCATATTTGGAGTTGAGATCATACATGTCCTTTACTTCCTCATCCCAATGATCAGGATTCTTAGGAAAACCCTCGTTGAACTTAACCCTCATCTACCATATATCTAATTCCCTAGGACCTTGTTTTGTTGTGGAAAAAACTACATGAGGTGGTTGAAGGAGCAATGGGGATCTGTATCGCATCCCAATCCACTTAGTTTTAAATTGTTGTAATAATTTTGCCAATGATTGAGCCCTTCTGTAGGACCATATTAGATTAGTGGGTGAGATCACCTCCCTTCTTTTAAGATATATAGGCAGAGGAGTGTACCACTCCTCACAAGCACTCTATGCCCTTTCTATCAATTATGGCCCATAAAATTTAAAATTTTCAAAACAAATCTGGAGATTGTCATCATATTTGTTCTTTACAGCTTCATAGTTTTTAATCCCTTGGAATTAGGCTTTAAAGGCAAAGGATTTTCAGTTGGGATATCTCATTTGAAGTCCCATAGTTCTTTTTCCTTGCAAATATTCTTTAGTTCTCTCCTACCACTGAATTTGATTCTACATAGTGGACATGAATGCTCTAAGTTGTACTTCTCCAAAAAAAAGATTGACAAAGAAATCAATGTGTTTTTCTAAAAATAGATTATGGATAAAAAATTCACACAATAGATTTTTTTGAACAAGAGTTGCCTCTTTGAAAGCTTCTAAAAATTGTTTATCATCAAAATCATGTGGCAAATTACAAGAAATCCTCAAAAGCTTCCATCTTAACAATTGTTTATTTAAAAACATGGAATATAATCTAGATGGTTTCTTACATGCTAGTAATAACACTCTAATTTGGCACACATATGTTTTAACCTGATAGAGTTTATTATATGATTCTTTCAATAATACTATTACATGCTTAAGTCTATCATTTCTACGTCCCCTGCTTATCTTAAGAAATAGCATCTTTCCATCCATTTAGTCAACATTGGGGGAATGTGGACTTGAAACCATTCCATTTTGGCTGGCTCAGTCTGTACTTTCGATTCCATTTTTGGCTTCATCTTGATTTTTTACAAATCTTGTTCTAGTTCAACAGTTTTGCTCAAAGCCGCATTGAGTTCATCTTTTTGTTTTTCTTGTTTTTTCTGCAAATGCTTGGAGAGATTGCACTAGATTATCAGTTAAACCTTTAATTTGTTTATCTTTTTCAAACAAACTTACCAAATACTATTTATCTTTCTCATTACTTTGTTGCACTTGAATCTGCAACTCTCCAATAATTTTATCTTTTTGCTTCAATTGAGCCTTCAAAGTTGTGACTTATTGATCTCTTTTCTTCAAAAGTTTTGTTTGTATACCTATTTCTTGTTGTTGCTAATTTATTTGTTCTTCATTTTTCTATGGGCTAAGTTTTAACTGAACAATTTTTCTTTTCAACTCACCTAATTTTGTTTTTATGTGATCAAAACTTTCAATTGTGCATTAGAGCAAAGAGGAGAAATGGACACTTTTGCATTCTTATCAATAACATTTTCTTCACTATGTACCTCAAATGGGCCTGGTTCTACATCACTAGAAAATTGGGGAAGACACTTTTTCACTTAGGTGGATCATATCACTCTCATGTGTTTCCATTGGCTGGTGAAAAGGAAAAAATGACTCCACGGGCTCATCCTTGATAATTACATAATTTGGCAGTTGTTCTCTTATTTCTTCTTGTCTTATCTCAAGTGAGACATATTCCCTTCCAGATTCATCTAACTGGGTTGTTTCTACACATGGTTGGGTGACATTTTCACATGATTGTGCTAAATTTTCATGTGGTTGCCTATATTTTCATTTTTTTTTAGGAATATGCGGCTAATCACAAGTTGTAGCACAACTAATCTCAGAAGACAAACATTTGCTTCTTCTTACAGGGGGAGGTCTGTGCACTTCTATTTTAGCTCTCCTTCCCTTTTTACGGGGATGAGCATTCTCATCTTCTGAATTTTCTAGGTCCATATTTCCTTGTTTTTCCAAAGCCTCTGACACATTTTGTGGACTCGATCGTTCCTCAGGGTCTGAAGGGTTTGTTAGATTTTTTGGTGCCTCATCATTAGGAGCTCTTTTTGTATTTTGAGGTTCAAGAGAAGGTTCTTTCAAATTTTGAGCCGCTAGACTGAATGGCTCATCTTCCTCCAAATGTATCATGGGCTTAAGGTTTTCAAATTTCTGCAAAAATCTCTACCATTTTTCTTTCTTTTTTCCTTTCTTCAGGAAATGATATTTACAAATTAAATGAATGAGACTGTGATATTTCAATGGACTTGACCCAATCTTAAACCTCTCAATCATATTGACAATAGAATCACTAAGAAAGGTGGGAAATTTAACCCTTAATTTGGGGTTTTCAATGCCATGGCGCAAATGAGCTAGCAACCAAAAGAAGGGACCAGCTATAATGGCACATTTCCCTTCACATGTGAAACATTTGATTATCCAAGCAACCATCATTCTCCACGGCTTTGGAATAGACATTCTTTGAAACCCTTTATTTTGCCCATGGGTGCTTACAACTAATAGAGGATGAGGTTCCCCTTCCCTGCTGAAATGTTCTACCATTCTTTAATAGGAAATATTTATAGTTTCAAATAAATTTACACCCTTATTTCTAATACCAGATAAACAAGAAATGACTTGAGGGCTTACCTTGAATTTCTTTCCACGCACTATCGACTGTCCATTTGAGAAGTTTTCTATAAATTCTTTGACCACCTGCTCGTTATGCCCTTCAAACTTCTTCATAAACTCAAGCCAGTCTGTTGAAATATTCCAAACCAATTTTTATTTTTATTTTTCAATTAACAGATTTTAAACAATGCACCCGTTAAGGTTAGAAGATAAACCAAAACGTGCAGAAAGCAACTCTAACCAGAATGTACACCAGGATCCCGATGTGGGCAAGGTGTGAGCATTGGTCAGAGGATCTGAATTAAACTGCTTATGCAAAAAGCAACTCTAACCAAGGATGGCGCCGATGATGGCGAGCATATGGTCAGAGGATCTTCTTCTCTAAATACAGAAAGGAACTCAACGTCAAGAATGTGCTTTCCAAACCAAGATGGAATGGGAGCTACCATATGACGGAGATGCTAACTATGCTGAAAGTAAACTCAACACCAAGTATGTGCTACCCAATTCCAGAGTGGAAATGAGGCGACCATATGGCGGAGATATACAGAAATACAATGCAGCTTCAGAATGTAAAGTAAGATTAAGAGAAATGCTGACAGTACTACTGTTCAGCTTACAAAATATCAGAAGATGCCTGCAATAAACAAGATTAGAAGCTCTCCACTGCTGCAATAATAGATATGATCATTCCAAGGTTAATTATGACCTTCCAGATACAACTCTTCACCAAAATACAGATTACTCAAGACTGATATAACAAAACAGCAACGTAATATGCATAACCAGCAACCCTAGAATCCACTAAAATGCTCACAACTCACTCAATACTTGCCAGAATGACATGAGACCTGATGCAAACGAAAGCTATAATGATGGCAATGAGGACTAGACCAAGAAACAGCTAACAAATCGAAGTATTCTTTTTTCTAAACATTTGCCAGGCAGACCAGAATGGTGCGGCCAATAGAGAGAAGCGATTTTGCTTTTAAAAAATAAACACTCAATATTAAAATCTGAATCTTTGCAAGAAGGGTCGCCCCTATCAAGGAAACTCAATGAATCAATACCCAGAACGACTGTATTTTTATTTTCAGATTTATGAGTGAAACTACAGATTCAGCTTGACTTCAGCAACTTCAAAATGAGACTGAAATGCAAATCTAGAACTCCAAAAATGCAAGATACTCAACTGAAATGCAAGATAAACCTATTACAAACTATCTCTCAACTAGTTGCTATCTTTCAAGCAAGAAGAAGAGCCAAGCTAGGAGGCATTCATTCCTCGAAGCAATCCCAAAGCCATTCCGGCAGCATAACAATATCATAAAACATAAGATCCCCAAAATGATGCACAAGACTCCTCTTTATAATTTTCGTTTGACTTCACAAAACCCTAAAATCAGCTTTTAGGTCAAAACCTCTCATCTCCTCAAGAGGGCGTACTTCTCCTTTATGGCTTTGATTTGATATTTTAAATAAACATCATGCTTGATAAATTCGCCCTTCATAACCTTGCTTTGACTTTGCAATAATTAAAATATTCTTTTAATGAGGGCGCCACCCTCAAAGACCCCCTTTTTAAAACATCTTTAAGTCATTAATCTAGGCCCATGGTCAACATTAAAATATAATATTTAAACGTGACTTTTTTAATTAGATGACTTAGCTTATCCCTCCGAAGGTGCCCTGAAGCCAATACTGAGCCAAACATCTGACCAAACTGAAGCAGGAAGTCAACCTAGCTGAACTCAACTGGAAAGCTGCCAAAAATAGAATTTACTAAAAATAGTAAATTCCAAAAAGTGCTCTGAATGCCGAGATGAACATACTGCTGCGAAGCCCTCTGAAAACCCAGAAGGAATCCGCCATTGAATCCACCATCTCAGAGCCAAGACCTCCTCAAAAATAGGAAACCCTAATTTAACCTTCCGACTAGCCTTCGGGTTTCCAGAAAAAAGGCCAACGGTCATATGCACGATCAGGTTTGAGAAGGGGACATTACATCTGTCTTTTGAAATAGTTCTAAAATATTACCCAATGTCAGCAACTTATCTGGAGAAGTTGGCTCTGATTTTAGCGTAGCTCCACCCATGTTGTCTATTATGCTCAATTATTCCTAGTATTTGCTAAATGGCATGGCACTCAAAAGGTGAAAAATTGTTTAAACAATACTATAATCCAGATTAAAGAAACTATAAGCTTTTCAACTACTCGTATTTTGACACTACCGATATGACATGAATTAATTGTTGCATTTGGCTTCATTGTACTTGAATCATTACTTTGAATGGAAAAGAGCCCATGAACTTCCATATTTCAAGTGAAGGTATGATCTGCACAACTTACTAAGTTTGAAAAGGGTGGTGGAATGTGCCAATTTATTTATTTTTATTCACAATAATTTACCTTCTTAAAATAAAAGTTGTACATACCTTATGTCTCGTCATCGATTTGAAAGTCGCTTACCTATGTTGATGTAATAGCATCATCGGATGGGATGGAAAAAGTTTGTAATAAATTTATTATGGATGAAGATGGGATGGCTAATAAAGGTTGTGCAATTATTATGATGAACAATGGTCACAATAATTTTGATTTATTATGGAAAGAGATGGCAGTGTAGGGCGTGATCAGTTTTGATGGAAAAATTTAATGATGATCATGTGTATGTCATCAGAACTATCAGAGCATTTGGAGAGGAAGGAAAATGTACAAATAATTTTAGAGCATCATTGAAAGATGCAGCTGGAGTGAAGTAGCAAAATTTTGGAGCATCGCTGAAAGATGTAGCCGAAAGGAAAAAGGAAAATTTTAGAGCATCGCTAAAAGATGTAGCCGAAAGGAAAAAGGAAAATTTTAGAGCATCGCTAAAAGATGCAGCTGAAAGGAAAAAGAAAAATTTTCAAGCATCATTAGGAGATGCCACCGGAATACGGGAACAAATTTTCGAAGCATTGCCAGAAGATACCATTAGAATGCAGAAGCAAAGTTCTAGAGCATCGCTAAAAGATGTCGTCAGAATGCGGGAACAAAGTTTCAGAGCATCACTGAAAGATATCGTCAATATGCAAGAACAAAGTTTTGGAGCATCGCTAAAAGATGCTACTAGAATGCAGGAAAAAAATTGGAGCATCACTGGAAGATGTCATCAGAATGTGGAAAAAAAAATTTGGAGCATCACTGAAAGATTCCGCTCGAATACAAGAAAGATCAACAAAATTTTGGAGCATCATTGAAAGATGTAGCTAGAATGCAAGAAGGAACAAAATGAAGCACATTGGACTTAACACGTTTCGAAGCATTACTGAGTGATGCATCGAACTGTAGGAACAAACCAAGGAGTGGAACTCATCGAATGAACAAGTTCTGGAGCATTGGTGCAAGATGCTTCAAAATTTGTGCTTTGATTAAAAATAAAGTCCTGCAAGGCAAAAACAAAATTTAGCCAAGTCCAAAAGATCGAAGATACAATAAAAATGCCTTGAAGTCATTATGAATACATACACATGCAAAATATATATATATATTTTATTTATTTATTTATTTTATTTTATTTTGCTTTAGGCTGGATGGTAAACTGAAAACTACATTGGCTCTACCATAGTAGAGTCAATGCATTGTATTTCTCCTTGCATTTCTACCATTCACGTAAATTCCTCTTTATTGACAGGTTTGTGGTAGATTTGCAATCAATGACCATTGACTAAGAGGGTTCGAGTGTCACCATCAATAGGTTTGAGCTACATTGCTTCATTTGGAAATACTTCAAAAATTTCATATGGCTCCAACCAATGAGTCCCCAGTTTCCCTTGGTGGTCTTTATATTGGGAATCAAATAACAGCGCCCAATCCCCATTGTGGAACTCTCTTTCTTTTATGTGTTTATTATGCCAAGCCTTTTGTTATTGTTGAACTAGCTCAGTTTGGTGGATAGCTTCTAACCAGAGTTCATCCAATTCACTGAGTTGTAAGACTCTCTCAACCTGGGCTCGTTTGAGGTCTAAACCTAATTCCATTATCGTTCTAAGAGTTTGAAGTTCAAATCCAATAGGTAGGAGAGGGTTCTTCCCAAAAACTAACTTGTAAGGAGTAAAACCATTGGTTGATTTCCAAGTTGTATTATATGCCCAAACGGATTTGGGTAATTTTCTGGCCCAATCTCTTCTCCCTAATGAAACTATTTTTGTTAAGATGTTCTCAAGTTCCATGATGGTGACTTCTATTTGACCATTTTCTTGTGGGTGATAGGGTGACGAATTTTTATGGCTTATCTGAAAATGATCAGTAAAAGCTAGCAAAACTTTGGACATAAACTGAGGTCCTTGATCTATGACAATTGTTTTAGGGGCTCCAAATCTAGGAAAAATCTTGTTATACAGGAAGTTAGCTTCTTGTTCTTCCCTAGCTACTCTTAAGGCTTGGAATTTTGCCCACTTAGTCAGATAGTCAGTACATACCAAAATGTATTATTTTCCTTGTGAAGAAGGGTCTATAGGACCGATAAAATCCAATCCCCACTTTTCAAATGGTTCAAAGACTACCTATGGTTGGAGAGGAATTTCATTGGAGGTAGTGGGTTTTCCTACTCGTTGGCATTCATCATAGCAACAAACATAGTTTTTCACATATTTATGCATAGAGGGCCAGTAATATCCAGTACCCAAGATTTTATGGGATGTTCTCTTGGCAGAGTTATGGCCTTCTGAGGAGTCATCATGGTAGGCTCTAAGGATGTTGTGTGTTTCATTTGACCTAACACAATGTCATAAAACCATATAAGGACTACATTGGAATAACATTCCATTGATCCATTTGAACCGAGCACTTTCTCGAACAAGGAGTTTATTTTGTTTGGATGTAAAGTCTGGTGGGAACTTTGAAGTAGCCAAATAGTTGGTGATGTTAGCAAACCATGAGGTTTTAATAGAGATGGAAAACATATTTTCATCTAGGAATTCATATTGCATAGGGGTACAATCTCCATTGTCTTGTTTGATCCAGGATAAGAAGTTTGCAACTACGTTGAATTTCTCAGGTTTGTCAATGATGGTCACATTGAATTCTTGTAGAAGCAATAACCACCTGATTATTCTTCCATTTACAACAGGTTTGTTCATTAGGTATTTGATAGTTGAATGGTCTATGAACACGGTCACTTTGTAACCTGTGATGTAATGTCAAAATTTATTGATTGCATGCACCACAACTAAGAATTCTTTCTCCGTAGTGGTGTAGTTTCATTCAGTGGGAGTCAAATTCTCATATTTCCCTCCACTCTCATATTCTTGTCCTAAATCTACTCCAACAGCATCATTGGAAGCATCAAGATAAATATGGAACAAAAGGTTCCAATTAGGTCCGTGTAAGACCGAAGCAGAGATGAGTTTCTCCTTAATGGTCTCAAATGATTTTTGACATTCTGTCGTCCAGGCAAAATCTACATCCTTTTGGAGGAGTAAAAACATGGGGGTTGCAATCTTGTTGAAATTTTCTATGAATCACCAGTAGTATCCAACATGTCCTAAGAAACTTATGACGTCAGTTTGGTTCTTCAGAGTCTCTAGTTGTTGTATTACCTCAATTTTCTTAGGATCCACTTTTATCCCCTCAGCAAAAATGTGGTGTCCCATCACTATTCCTTGTTCTACCATTATTAGAATTTTTTTGTGACTCAAGGATAGATGATGGTCTTCACATCATTTCAATACCTTGTCCAAATTTTGAAGTCCTTCATCAAAAGTGGAACCATACACGATGAAGTTGTCCATGTAGACCTCCACACAGTCATTCACTAGCTCAGTAAATATGGCGAGGATAGCTCTCTGAAATGTTGCAAGAGCGTTGCAAAGCCCAAAGGGAAGGACACGATATATGAATGTTCCCTAGGGGTAAGTAAAATTTTTCTTGTCTTGGTCTTTTGTTGCTACTTGTATTTGGTTATATCCATTGAATCTGTCCAAGAATGAGAAATACTTCCTTCCATCTAATTTGTCCAAGACATGGTCTACAAAAGGCAAAGGGAAGTAATATCTGTGGGTAGCTTTTTTGAGCTCCATATAATCAATGCACACTCTTCACTTCTTATTTTTCTTTGGAACAACTACCAGCGGTGAAACCCATTTGTTGTCGGAGATGGGATAGATGAATCCTACTTATAGAAGTTTCTCAATTTTTGTTTTTAACAATGTCTTTGAGAGTAGGGTTGAGTCTTGGTTGTGACTGATGAACAGGTCTAACATCTTCAGTATAGATGTGATGGGTACAAACACTTGGGTGTATTCCTCTCATGTATGTATAATACCAAGCAAAAGCTTTAGATCTATTTACCAAAAAATCAAACAATTTGAGCTCTTTTGATTTTTTCAACCAGTTGTTGATATTCAAAGTTTTTCCTGGTAGTATCATGATGGTTTTGAATATCGGGTAGTTGGAGGTGACAGTATGAACTTCTCTGCTTAAGGTGTTGAGAGGACAACTATGTGGTGTAGTTCTATAGAGTTTGGCAATATCTTCGAAGAAATTATACGTTTTCAAAATGATATTAGTCAGAGGACAAGGTAACCCTGTGAAGTTGGTGTAATCATATTCAGTGTGATCAATGTTGATTGGATGTCCTAAAATATCTTCCACTTCTAGAGTTTCATCATCACTTGAGTCTACAACAAGATTTTGCATATTGTTTTCCAGTTCATCTTCCAACTTGTCACCATGTTGTTTAATGACTACCATAGCAAGTGAGGCTAGATTCTCTTGTTTGTTGTCACCATCTCGTTCATCAACCCAAACCTGGTTTTGTTCAACAGGTTGAGCGGGAGGATATAGGAATAAGTGTTTTCTATTGGGACCATGTGAAATGGTCATTCCTCTTCCTCTGCAGTCAATCTTGGTTGTAACTGTAGCTAACCACGATCTAACTAATATATCGGATAATTGTCCTTTCGTGCAAGGGACTGGATTATTTGGAAGTCTACTAGATATTCCTAACTTTCAACCTTAACAAGAACATTTTATAGGACACCTTTAGGAATAGATACAGATTGATTCGCCATTTGTAATACGGTAGTTGTGGGATGTAAATCAGTAAATTCCAATTTTTCCATAACATCCACCGTCATGACATTAGTGGCTGCTCCTAAGTCCACAAGTGTATTAGGTATTGCTACCTCATTGGTTTTCACTGTTATAAGTGGACTACCTGGGTCATCATATTTTGGGGCTAAGGTTTTTCCAGCCAAAAGGTCAACTAGATATTCATTTATGTGCACAATGTTAATCCATTTTGGTTTCCTTCCTGGTGTTTTGATGCATAACTGTTTAATTAGTTGGTTTAGTTCAAGAATTTATTTATTCACTTGTAACAAAGGAACCTCAATTTGAAGTTGCTTAATTTATTTTATCAGTGCAATTTCGGTGGATAAGGTCATCTCCAGAGGGTTATGCAAGGCGGTTTCTTTGAGACACAAGGGAAAAGGTGCTTGATTTTTCTCTTTCAAGGTGGAATCCTTCTTTAAAAGGTTTGTTGAATGTTATTCATCCTCTTCTTGAGGTAACTCGATAGTTATGGGTGAGGATTGTGGAAGAGGCTTGTCTTGATTACTCGTTGGATTTTGCTCTAAAGGTATGGAAAGTGTCTCAGTATTTTTAGTAGGTTCTTCATTTCGTTCATATAGGATCTCAACTATGGTAGGTTGCTGGAGTATTTTTATTGACCTTAACTATAGGTTTCCACAATGGATAGCGTTAAGTCCAGTCATGTTTTCCTGTTTTGTTGAATACACTGGGGTTTTTTGATGATTATTCTTTGGATTAGGAAAAATTTGTGCTAGAAGTTATGGTTGGTTTACCCGCTTGTTCTATTGAGGGTTTTGAGAAGTTGGTAAAAGGTTCTGCTATGGATTAGACATCCTCCTTGGCCCATTAGAAAATTGATTTTTGAGTTTGATTGCATTGAGGCGCAGTATTTTGAGGATACCATTATTGTTGTGTTTGGTTTGGCCATTAGGGGTTTCCATAGGACCGGTTTACCAGGTGGTCCCCAAGGGTAAGGTCCCCAATTAGGTGGTGCTTGAGGCCAAGCTGTCGCCCACTGATTATTATTCTAATTATTTGGCGATCACCAGGTGGGATTTGAATTTTGATAGTAAGGGAAATTTCCTCCAGGCCTTTCATTCAAAAAATTGACCTCCTCCTCAACATGAGATGTCTTTCTTGGAATTCTTGATTGCATTTAGGATCTCACATTGATTAGTGGCATGGCTCTTCTCACAAACTTGGCAAATGCCAGTTTTGTCCAAAGGGCATTCTCTCAAGAGATGTTTGTTTCGACACCTAGGACAATAGGTGGATAAGGTTTCAGGATTACATGTTTTGGACCGTATTCCATCCAATGTGGTGTTTAACTGAATAAGAATGTCAGCTTTGAGATTTTTTATTTCCTCACATAGTTTACCTATTTCATTGGAACTTCTAAAAAGAGTAGATTTATGAATACCTCCTTGAGTATGAGAGAAATTTCGGCATAACTTAGTGATATCACCGAGTCTAGGTTGGGAAACATATCCTTTTCCCATTAAATCTAGGTTTCTCCTAGCATATTCATCAATTCCTTTGAGAAATATGCTCTTCAAAATTTAGACTTATGGCTTCCTTGCCACATCGTTTAGATAAGAAGATGAACCTGTCTAGGTAATCTTTTTGGCTTTCATCTTCATTTTGCCTCAATTTGAATAACTCCTCTTCCTATCACTAACTCTACAGTAACTTTGGTATTTTACCAAAAAGGGAGACTCCATATCATTCCAAGTGGATATCGACCTTGAAGCTAATCCCATAAACCAACGCATTGCAGTATCCTTCAAAGTGGAAGGAAAGAGTTTCAGTTTTTGGTTATCATTTTGGTAGTCATATGTCGGACACAAAACATTAAACTCAAAAAGGAACTAGTCAAGGTCTTCAGAGGATAAGCCTTTGAAGGTTGGTAAGATGGATGGTGAAATGTTTTTCATGCATGTACCATCATCTTCATTGAGAGCAATAGGATAGGTAAACGTTTGTACTCCCCCTCTTGGGTTATCACCATCTCTACGGTTTCTTCTCCTTTTGTTGAAAGGGTTATAATTGTTGTTATCAATCATGATGTTGATAGGAATACTTTCTTCTTCAAAGGTTTTCTCTAATGGCTGAGTTTTTGGGTATGTTTAAAGGAAGAGACAGCAGTGCAGAATACGTCTTTCCTAATGCAAAATCCTTAGAGGAGAAGTGCAAAAACCTTTAACAATTTTCATACATTTGAGATGCACATTAATAAAACAACATGAGAGACAAAATAAATCACACACATAGAGATAACACTAGATATACGTGGGAAAACCCTTACGGGAGAAAAACCTACCACACCAAGTAAAGTCACTTTGTATTATAGTAAATCAATTACATACAGAGTTTCAAACTTCACACCGGATGTTAGCTCACAACAACATCCCCTTGGTCGACTTCCAATCACATACTTCAGCTCATTACCCTCACTGTTACAATGCTTGTAAAGCATGTAATGAATTCACTCACAAATCCAACAACCATTAGGGTATATTAATTAATTGCTTCACCAACAAGCTTCCTTCATCTCTGATTACACCGCCTTGCAGCACACATCAGGCCGCCCAGGCATTAAATTCAATTACAGAAAATATTGCTATATTTGCACTTTATGAAACCCAAAACAAAATATACATTTAATGCAAATATATCACTGACAGAAGATCAAGCTTTCGGCTAATGATTGTTGATTTATAACAGCGATGTAAAATCAACAAATAATATCATGCCACGTGTCAACACATCATTCATCCATCGCTCTGACTATCACTCCAAATAGTCGGTTGTGTCTTGTTCTCCTTCCACCACACCACCTCAAGCCATCCAATAGACCCTCGTGGTAAGGCGGTACTACCGCACTACCACACAATGAGCGAGAAGCCCTCACAGTATGGCGGTATACACCGCACCACCGTGCCCAAGCTTGAAGGCACCCGCGGTATAGCGGGACCCTACGCTACCGTCAGGCAATCAATGGACTACTATGGTACGACGGTATCCACCGTTCTATCACCAAACAGTCAAGAGACTCCCGCGGTATGGTGGTAAACCACATAACCGCACTAATTTCACATGCACCTAGTGGTATGAAGGTAAAGACATGAACACAAGGGAAAAATTTGCCAAGTCTTTAACAGGGGTTCAAGCCAACAAGTTGAGGCACATTTTTCCAACAAGCTCCCACTTGACGAAGACTTACTGGCTTCCTCCAAACTTGGACTTAAAGAAGATCATAGGCCCCAAGGCCCATTGAATTGGCACACCACCTGTATTTGTATGTTCTCATGGGCTTTGTCAATGCATCAACGAAATTCTTCAGAGTATCCACCTTTTCTAGATTAACTTTTCCATCATCCACCATATCACGAACAAAATGATACTGTACATCAATGTTCTTTGTCCTGGCATGGAATGTGAGATTTTTTGCCAAATAAATAACGCTCTGACTGTCACAACAAATTGTAATCTTCCCTACATTAAACCCGATATCTAAACATAAATGTCTAAGCTAAACTGCTTCTTTGCAGGCATGTGTTGCTACCATATACTCTGCCTCAGTAGTAGATAAGGTGACTACAACCTGTCGCTTGCTCATCCAACTTACTGCTCCACCAAATAACATGAATATCTACCCATTCGTGGATCTTCTGCTATCAACGTCCCTTGCCCAATTAGAGTCCACATACCCACAAATGCTAAGAGATCTTTGTGATCTTACTGAGCTGCCATGATAACACAAAGCAAACTCTGAGGTACCCTTCAAATATCTGAAAACCCTCTTCACAACATCCCAATGCGGCCTTCCTGGGTTAGCCATAAACTGACTAAGAACTCCCACTGCTTGGGCAATGTCTTGCCTAGTACAAACCATTGCATACATTAAACTACCAACATCACTTGCATACGGTACTCTAGTTATGTCCTCCATCTCAGCAGAGGGCCTTGGAAAATCTTCAATAGATAGCTTTGTTCCTTGTAACATGAGAACAACTAATTGTTTGCAACCAGTCATTCCAAATATCTCAAGGACATAATTGATATACTTACTTTGGTTGAACCAAAGCCTTCCACCTCCTCTATCCCTTTTTATTTCCATCCCCAAAATGTACCTTGCTGCACCCAAATCTTTCATTTCAAACTTTGTAGACAACTGAGACTTAAGATCAGAAATCATGGTCTTACTATTTCCTATGAACAACATATCATCCACATACAGGGTAATTATTACACGATCACTTTCAGTTTTGTAGTACACACAATGATCAAATTTTGATCTCTCAAATCCCATTGATAACACAAAGGTGTCAAAATTTTGGTACGACATTCTAGGCGATTGTTTCAAACCATAGAGAGATTTCTTTAACTTGCAAACTAGGATTTCTTTACCTTTTTCAACAAAGTGCTCAGGCTGGGACATACAAATTTCTTTTTCCAACTCTCCATGGAGAAATGTTGTCTTCACATCCATTTGCTCGATCTCTAAGTCATACGTGGCTGCTAGTGATAACATAAATTTGATAGATGTCGGCTTGGCTACAAGAGAAAATATTTCTCCATAATCAATTTCCTCAACTTGGGAATACCTTTTTGTGACCAACCGAGCTTTATAATTTTCAACACTAAAATCCACACCAATCTTCTTTTTAAATACCCATTTACAACCAACAAGCTTTCGCCCTTCAGGCAGGGGTACCAAATCTGAGGTTTCATTCTTCTTCAATGATGCCATTTCTTCATTCATGGCTTCTAGCCAAGAATTTGTCTCAGACATATTAATTGCCTCTTTCATAGTCCTAGGCTCATCAGTGCTAGTAATCAAAGCATAGGCACAATTCAAATCCAACATAGAAAATCCATACCTATCAGGTTGATGCTTTTCACATGTAGACCTCCTCACAAGCTGAGGCTGAGGTTGTAGTTCTTCTTCTTTAGAACTTTCAAAGCTGCTTGAACTCTCCTCAATTTCAAGTACACTATGTAGTTCCTCTTTTTTTGGAGTTTGAGGAATTTCAACTACATCATTCTTCTTTTCCCTTTTATCTGTCTCTAACTATGGATTAGCTACTGAAGGCTTTAGCTCACGAAAGATTACACTCCTGTTCTATAAAACTTTCTCAGTATCAAGATTCCAAAGCCTGTATCCTTTCACACCAACGCCATAGTCGATGAAGATACATTTAACAACCTTGGTCTCCAACTTTGACCTTTTCTCATTTGACACATATGCATATGCCTCACAGCCAAAGACACAAATATGTCTTAGAGAGGGCTTCCTACTAGACCATGCTTCCAAAGGTGTTTTTTCAACAAGAGCCGAACAGGGCGAACAATTTAGCAAGTAACATATTGTAGCCACAACCACAGCCTCAGCCCAGAACTTCTGCTCTAGGCTAGCACCACTCAATATACTTCTTGCTCTTTCCATTAGTGTCATGTTTAACCTTTCAACAATTCCATTTTTTTGTGGAGTATAAGGCGTAGTTTTATGCCTTTTAATCCCATGATCTTTGCAGTACCTTTCAAAATTTGCAGAACAAAAATCACCGCCATTATCTATCCTCAAGCATTTGATTTTCCTACCAGTCTGATTCTCTACCAAGTTTTTAAACTCTTTAAACCGACTGAACACTTCTGATTTACTCTTAAGAAAGTATACAAATGCCCTTCTTGAATAGTCGTCAATAAAAGAAACATAATATCTAGACTTTGATAATGAAGGAACATTCACTGGACCAAATACATCAGAATGAACATAATCCAATACACCAGAAGATTTATGAGGACTTGAATAAAATGAAACACGATGTTGCTTTCCATAAATGCAATGTTCACAAAAATCAAACTCAAGGTTGCAATCAACAAGCCCTTCAACAAGATTTTTATTTTTCAAGGTTTTTAAACCTTTCTCACTTATGTGACTGAGTCTATGATGCCATAGAATGGTCTTCTCTGTTGGGAGTTTCACCTCCAAGGAATTTGCACCCAGAAGAGCTCCATCCTTCTTCTCTACATGAGCAACTTTGCTTGAATTTACAACGACGTTATTACTTTGAACAGGACATGCATCCAGCTTATATAGAGTGCCTATGTGTACACCCTTACCCAACACCATTGTGCCTCTAGTCATCTTACAACCTCCACTCGAGAAAGAAACTTGCACGCTAGCATCATTCAACTTACTCACCGAAAGCAGGTTATGAGCCAAACCTGGTATGTGTAGTACATCACCAATCCCTTTGATTCTTCCATTAGGAAATTGGATTTTGACTCTTCCATGACCAACAATCTCCAAAGTTGAATCACTTGCCAGGTACACCTTTCCACCATCATACTTTTCATACTCAATGAACCACTCTTTGTGTGATGTCATGTGAAAAGATGCACCTGAGTCAATCAACCAAACATCATCTGATGTCTGAGTCACCAAGGCTGCAATGAAAACATCTACATCACTCTGAGAAGAGTCATTATCTGAAGAGTTATTCTTCTTTTTATTTTTCTCCTCCTTACAATCCTTTCAAATATGACCAGACTGTCCATAGTTCCAAAATTTCACCTTGGAATTTTTACCAGGAGACTTTGATCTCCCTTCAGATTTGGATTTAGACTTCTTGTCCTTCTTCTTGCCTCTCTCCTTTGATCTACCTCGAACAACAAGAGCCTCTTTGGCCATCTCAAAAGACTTCCTCCACATTTCTTTTGACAATAATGAGGCAACCACATCTTCCATCTTGAAAGTAGTAGTTGTACTTCCAATAGCCATTACCAAATGGTCCCAAGTGTTAGGTAAGGAGCATAACATAAGCATGCAGCGATCCTCCTCCTCTATCTTCACACCTACAGACGTCAACTAAGCAACAACCATATTAAATGAATTCGGATGGTCTGCTACATATGCATCTTCTTCCATCTTCAAGGATTACTTCTTCCTCGGGAATAACTTATTTACCAGAGACTTCCCTTGATAAATGTCACCAAGTTTCTTCCATAATGAAGTTGCAGTCTTCTCCTTATGGACATTCAGGAGTATGGAATTAGCCATACAAAGTCTTATTAACCCTCTAGCTTTTCTACCTATGAGGTCCCAATCTTCTTGTTCCATACTTTGTGGCATAGTTCCAGACATAGTGATCTAGAGGTCTCTATCCACCAACAATTCTTCCATTTTGAGTTTCCACAACTCAAAATTGTCGCCATTGAATTTTTCAATTTCTACTCTACCTGATGTACTTGCCATCTCACACAGTAGACAAAAAAGTTGCTTCTTCCTTTGCAAGATTCCCACTGAAACAAGATTAGCACAAAAAACCCAATCCTACTTACAAGGATAACACAACTAGCTAGGCTCTGAAACCACTTGAAAGGAAGAGAAAACAATGTGGAATACGTCTTTCCTAATGCAAAATCCTCAGAGGAGAAGTGCAAAAACCTTTAACAGTTTTCATACATTTGAGATGCACATTAACAAAACAACAAGAGAGACAAAATAAATCACACACACAGAGATAACACTAGATATACGTGGGAAAACCCTTACGGGAGAAAAACCCACCACACCAAGTAAATTCACTTTGTATTACAGTAAATCAATTACATACAGAGTTACAGACTTCACACCGGATGTTAGCTCACAACAACATCCCCTTGGTTGACTTCCAATCGTAGAATTTGGCTCATTACCCTCACTATTACAATGCTTGTAAAGCATACAATGAATTCACTCACAAATCCAATAACCATTAGGGTATATTAATTACTTGCTTCACTGGCAAGCTTCCTTCATCTCTAATTACATCGCCCTGCAACACACATCAGGCCACCCAGGCATTAAATTCAGTTACAGAAAATATTGTTATATTTGCACTCTATCAAACTTGAGACAAAATATACATTTAATGCAAATATATCACTAACAAAAGATCAAGCTTTCGACCAATGATTGTTGATTTATAACAACAATGGAAAATCAATAAATAATATCGTGCCACATGTCAACAGATCTTTCATCCATCGCTTTGACTATCGCTCCAAACAGTCGGTTGTGCCTTGTTCTCCTTCCACCGCACCATCGTAAGCCATCCAATAGACCCTCACAGTAAGGCGGTACTACCGCACTACCACACAATAGGTGATAAGCCCTCACGGTATGGTAGTAAACATCGCACCACCATGCCCAAGATTGAAGGCACCCATGATATAGTGGTACCTCGCGCTACCGTTAGGCAATCAAGGGACTACCACGGTACAACGATATCCACTGTGCTACCGCTAGATAGTCAAGAGACTACCGCGGTATAACGGTAAACCACATAACTTCACTACTTTAACATGCACCTAGTGGTATGAAGTTAAAGACATGAACACAAGGGAGAAATTTGCCAAGTCTTTAACAGGGGTTCAAGCCAACAAGTTGAGGCGCATTTTTTCAACATATGCCAGGAGGTCCTAGGTTGATCTTGCTCGATCAATTCGTCAATAATTTCTTCAGCTGAGACTTCTCCCTCCTTGTTTATGGTTGGAACTACGATTGGTGGTTTTTGGTATGAATTTTCTAGGTGGACCTCGTTTCTTGACCATGCAAAAAAAGAAGCCGAGCAACTATTTTTCTAATAGGAGGTATCCAAGCAGTCTTCTATGAACACTAGAAAATGAATGGTCCCCGACAATGGCGCCAAAAAGTGGTAGACTATCATTAGGTCCTAACACTTTAGTTAAAGATATATCAATTATGTCGACTAAGTAGTGTTCAAAGGTTGTATGCAATAGGGGAAATTTTTGCTAGCTCTCTCTTAGCAAGATTTTCTAAATTTTTAAAATGGTGGAAACAAAAATTTAATCTAGAAAGCACAAAATTGTTTAAACTAGAAAGCATGAAATTGTTAAACTAGAAAGCATGAAATTACCTAAGAATTAACACTTGCAATTAATCTGTAAAATTTAAATGAAGACAACTAATGGCTACCGACTAACTACTAATTGAAAGTACAAACAACTAGTAATTAACAACACGAGTGGGTGCTCTAAAATTTCAAAGTAAACAAAACTCTAAGATTGTAAACTCAAAACTACGACTTGCAAGAACATATGACAGAGCTCGACACAAAATAACATTCATCTAAATTTAACATGTATAGAATGGAGATAACAATATCAATAGGAAAAATACTTATCTATTCTAAAAGATCCCTCGAGTGGCTAGCTCTCAGGTGTTCCTACAATTAATTCAAATCACACGTATTTTCTCATTTTCAAAGTAAATCCATCCATGGTACTTTCATTACTCAAAACAACTAATTTGGAGAAAGATTGACAATATTTATTTATTCATATCATAAAAGTGTAACATAAAGAACATAGTTGAACAATATTCAAAGCATATCATAACAACATGCATTGTTTTTGGCGGTTACACATATATATACTACTTACAAAATCCTAAATTTCAGATGGTGGGAGATCACCATTGAAAAAGTCTTAAACAAAAAATAACTAATTGATGTCCATGATATAAAACATAATAAAGGCTCGTAGTGGAGCCATAAAGTCTTAAACAAAAAACAAACAAAATGGTTTAAAAAGTCTTCCACTATGCACACCTAAATTATTAGCACCCAAACTTCTAGCACTCTAACTTCAACCACTTGAATTTCACTCCATTCATCGGTTGTGCATAAGTCCTATACAATGAATTAAATTCTATACCATTAGATCAACATTAGCCAACTAATTTCAATCAATTTAAGAAATAATATTTACACATCATTTTATAAAAAGTAGATAATTATTGCTCCTAAAAATAAACTCATTGGAATGGTTGAGGTGGTTAGCAAGAACAAAGAAGGGTATTTAGCTTGTCAAAATCATGAGGTTATTTATACCTCATCAGTATGTTTCATATATGGCATTCTTTTAACTTTTGAAATAAGATTGTTCCTAATATAATCCTACTCTAATAGTTTGTAAAAAAAAGGATAAAAAGAGGTTTAAGGCTTTTAGAAATAAAATAAAAATAAATTACTAGCTTTGTACTTGATTTATAGTACTTTTCTTTGGAAGATTTGATGAAATTTGATTAACCTATAATGTTGTGATCAATATTGTGCCCTATTACTAACATTATAGATACAAGATTCTAAGAAATTTTGTGAAAATTAAAAATGAATGCATAAGACAATTGTATTGCACACAAAGATTTTACATACTACTTCACAATTCTACCATGAATGATATAAAATAGTGAGAAATTTTATAAAAATTCACTAAATAGTCTAAGTTTTAAAAAAATATACAAAATACATCACCACTGAGGTAGAGAATGATTATTTATTTATTGACAAACAATGGGAATATTACAACTTTCAACAAGGTGACTACATTAAAAAATATTTTTCATTGTGATTTTTTATGCAATGGAGTCCTCTAATCATGTAACATCTTCAACAATAACATTTGGATTTGATTTTGAAATAATAGCATCAACTTTCTTGACATCTTTCAAACATGTAGAACAAGAAGATTCTAAATGACATTCATTATGGATCTGACACCAATTAGGAAGTAATAGATCTAATGTGCATACCCTGGCACCTAAGATCTTGTTATCTTTGGTTAGCTTTTACATAAACTCATAAAGATTGGAATCTAGAGTAGTGTATACATTAAGATTGGTTATGTATTTTACTTCTTCACTTATGTTGTTCTAACTAGAGAAAAGGAAGATGGAAAATATCGTATCCACCCTACTATATACCCCAAGTTCAACCTTAGTAAAGGTAACTTCATTAGGGAAATTATACTTTATGATAATGTGTTTTATCCTTGGCTCACTTTCAACCTTGATTCCTCACCAAGATAGCCATAAAAGTGAGAAATTAGTGCAAGGAAGTCATTGAGATTTTTTTCGAATCCTTGTTGAGAAACATCCCAAATTTTTTTTGGAATATCCTCCACTTGAATGTCAATACATTGTTGAACTCGTAGATCTAATACTAACTAGACATGAGCATATTTAATTCTCCCACAATATTTTCCTTTGTCTTGTCAAGCTAAATAACCTTTTAGTTAGTCTTAGTAGGGACTATCCCTAACTCTATTAAATAGAGAATATGGCACGACATTACCTAATGCACAAAAGTCCACTAAAAAATATACAAAATATAATCAAAGCTTTGAACACTCAACAAGAAGGGTGTTGAATCTAGTTTGCATTTATACATAGCTACAAATAAATCTGCAACAAATACAAATTCCCCTTATCCTTTTGTGATATTATAGTATTTTCATCCTTATCCAAGGAATGGATCAATGTTTCCTTCTAACTTAGACAATTATGTAGAAAATCAAAGGAAGATGTGTTAGATTTAGTTTTCTTCTAATCTTTTATAACATCATAATTATGATCCATTGGCACATAAGCCTTCGTAGTTGTAGGAATTTTTTTCGTAAACGATCCCTATTAGGTACCCTTAGGAGTAACCAGGTTGTTACTTGCATTCAAATTTTGCGGCGTGGGATTATTACTTGGAGGAAATAAGGAGGTAAGAGGCTCTTTATTCTTACTCCTTAAGAACTAATTATGTCTAGTTTGCTAAAAGGCTTGGACCTCATGATACTTTTTATTGGTTAATAATTCTCCTTAAAAGGAAACACATGTGTGGCTAGTACCATTGTACCACCCATCTCTCCATATTTCCCACTCCCGCTACAATCATCATTCACATTTTGTTGATTTTCCTACACCATCTTAAAAAATCTCCATTTTGGGGCAATTTAATTATGATTGAGAAGATGTGTCATGAAGTCTACATCGATTATTGATAATGGATTTGTATTAATAAGGTTAATTGAATTTTTTGACTCCTTGATGTCAAATATACATTATCCAATGGATTAGGAACACCTCCATTGTTTGGCCTAGTGTTCCATTGTTTGTTAGATATTTGATGTCTAAACCCTCTATTTTAGAAACCTTGATCTAGGAATTATTTTGATTATGGAAATTGTTAAAATTCTAAGTGTGAGGAGGGTTAATCTTGATTTATATGAGATCATTTGTCACAAGTGCAATTTTTTTATTCAATGCTTCTAACCATGATGTCAAATATGAAGTATGATCTTGAGTTGATGGCACACTATTTAATGATGACCTTGTTTTATTTTTTAATTACACATTAGTTGTAGGGACTTGATTTGTTGCTTTTTTTCTCAAGGAATGAAATTTCATAAGACTAAGGTACATTAGGAATAACAATATCATTTTGAACCTACCTCACATAAGGTAGCATGGATGTGGAAAAAACCTAGTTTAGGGGTTGTCGATATATGAATTGATTTTATCCTTAAGGAAGGAATGCCTATTATAGGATTTAATAAAGGTGTATTATATATCAAGGCATTATTGATAGCTAGGATATGGTTTAGAATCCCTCAATATCCTAGTGAAGGTAAAGATCCCATAACTCCCCTTATCATTAATTCCATCTATTGTTGCAATCTTATAGCCTCATTGTAGGCAATAGATAAAGTAGTTATATTTGTCTAAGTTCTCCTCATAAATGAGCCAATTAAAGGATCTAAAGCCCTTGGATACACCTAAATTGTTGTTTCCTTAATTATAACATATGGAGATGCCAATTTTTTGTAAAGTTAATGGAATATAGTGTTAAACATAATTATGGGCTCATTAGCTTCTCTTTTTAAAGTGGAAACTAGTGGTATAAGATAGTTGAGCTTGTGTAAACCCTAAAGTGGTTGATAAATGTAGTTTCCAAAATTTCCTAGGAGGTGATAGATCTAGAGCTACAAACTAAAATACCAATTGTATGCAAAGTCACATAGGGAATAAGGTAAAAGTATATGTACACCACATATTAATCCATAATCTCAGCCCTAACAACTACATATTTAAATTCCTAAATATGTTCTTCTACACTCCTACCTTCCCATGATAAATTTAGGACAAAATTGTTTACGATTTTTCAAAATTTCATGAAAATCACCAAGAATAGTAAGAGGGGAGTTATTTGAATTGAAAAATCCATTGGTGGAGGCTCAAAGGTGGCATAGCTAAAGAGGAGTGATTGGGATCTATATTTCTAGTGGGGAGATAGGAGGTGTAGTCTCCTTTTCTATAAATTCACTTTATCACTCCAAGGTTTTTTGTGTTGACTTAATTAAAAATGTTAAGAATCTTATTTTCCAAGGGGTGTGGATCTAGTTACTCTTCTATAGTGTCTAATTGATGAATAACTTGAATAGCCTAGTTTGATCTATGGGCCCCCTGTTTGGCACCACTTTTGTTGATGGCCAATTTGACACATGCAACACAAGTGAAATGAGAATCAGTCTAGATTTCCTAAGAAGATAATTTATCTATAAATATATCACCTTCAAGATCTTAGTTGTCAAGTCATGGTAGTGTTGGGGCAACTAAATAGATAATGTGACATGTTTCTTCAAGAGGCTATGTTGGTAAAAGATTTAAATATTAATAATTAAATGGTTCATGCATCAAATAGGTTAGATCTATTTCACATATGATATTCTTGTAATTTTTGAAATAATATTGTTCTTAATTTAATCCCACTCTAACAGTTTGTTAAAAATATAAAAAGAGGGCTAGGGTTTTGAGAAACAAAAAGATAATTTCAACCAACTTTGCACTTAATTTGTAGTCCTTTACTTTCAAAGATTTGATGATTTTTTTTTTGATGAATAGGAAGATATCTATATTAATATAAAGATAAGAATACAAATTCACAAAAAAAGGGGCGGGTGGTAAGAAGGCACACCCTGAAAGTCACATGGGCAGAGCCCAAAAAAGCCAAAATAACTGATCACATGGGCCTAGCCCACAAGTCTAAAAGTAGGAAGTAAAAACAGGCAATTATGCGGCCAAATCAGTGCCAAAAGAGCTTGGGGGATCCCTATCATCCAAATTTTTCCACATACATCAGCGGGCTTTGGAGTGACGTCAGAAGGAGCACCCCAACCATTATCATCTTTATCTTTATCTTTATCTTCTTCCTTGCGCCGAGGCGAGATTGTAAGAGCCAGCCGCAAAAAACTTTTACCATTGGCAGGCCAGCTAGAACCAGAAGCAGACAGAGCATCAAAGGGCCACCCAAAACTACCACCATCCCTCCCCGTAGCACCACCAGAGAGCCAACCCTGACCAGGTTGCGGTGGAGGAGAACGAGCCCGCCTGGGAGGCCGGGAATCTCGCCGAGCAGGAGGATGGGAGCGGGGATGCGCATAATCACTTCGCTTTTGGCCCCTGATTCACCCTCCTCGCCGATCGACTGTGGGAGGAGGAGGGTAAATCAGGAATTCGAGCCACAGTATAAGGGGCATTTCCCCAGTGGTCCAGGAGGACCTGCAGGTGAGCCACCTCTAGTGCAACCTTGTTGGCTTGCACCTGAATCTGTAGAACATTAGAACAAATAATTGCTTTAGCATAAAGAGAGACATTAACATCTAAATGAGAATGAGAAAATATGCAAGCATTTCTGTCTTTCCAGATATTGAAGAGGATTTCGACCCTGAAAGTGTGTCAAAGCTAGGTGAACTTAGTTGGGATTCCAAGCGGGTCCCCCAGCAGAACCATATGCCAAGAGAAGGGTTCTGACTGAAAAGGCCGAAATAAATCATGAATCCAAGTCCAAAGTTGTTGAGCTTTGGGACAAAACCAAAAAAATGCTTGAAGCTTTCATATTTTCCACAAAAAGGGCAGCGAGGGTCAGGAACCCCCAAATGAACAAGCCAAGAACCCACAGGCAAGCCTTGGAAAAGAACACACCAAGCAAAGTGGGCTAGCTTCGAATTAACAATTGCAAACCAAGTGGCATCAAACCTCTTACGCAAAGTATGGGTAGAGGAATTAAGAAGCCACCTTTGGTTCAAAATACTAATCATAGGAAAATGGGGTGAAAGCCACTTGCAACCAAGTCGCGGCTTGTAGCTCCTGAGAGGAGTGTTTGGAAACCATTTCCAGTCTTTCCACCAAGGTTTGTGCACACGAATACCAACTTTGTGAAGTATGTCTGCCGGAATGGCGCTCACCAACTCGTCGAAAATAAGACGGTCCTAGTTTTGAAGACTGTACTAGGCTTTAAAAGCATCCCACCGTAAAAGATGCATAGTGGGCAGGTGAAAGAGCTGATGCAAGGTTTGAATGCCTTTTTTGTAAAACCTGAGGGCCTTGAGCCAAGGTGACTTGGCCAGGGGTTGACCATTCTAAACCAGAAGGGGAGACCACCATAATTTTTGCTGGTTGATGGAAAGCCCATCATGAAATTCAGCCCCGACCCAACAGAGCCACTACTTAACAGTTTCCCAAGAGCACCAGATGCTCTTGGCCATAAAGGAGCCAACAATTTGAACTGAATCCCTCATAACCAGGAGGGTTTGGAGACCAATTCCTTTCCAGGCGGTTCTATGAACAATAAAACTAGACTGAATACAATACCTGAGGAGAATTTTACAGGCTTCATCTCCGATGAGAGCCCGAATAATCCATTTGACACAGAGAGCAGTCCCTTGCCATTGAGTGGAGAGCATCCCAAGTCCTCCAGAGTCCTTAGGGAGACAACAATACTCCCAAGCGACTCAGTGAAAACCTTTATGGGTTTTAGAGGAGGCCCATAAAAAATCCCGAAGTAATTTTTCAAGCCTACTGTAGGCAGATTTTGAAGGAGCCCAACAGGAAGAATAGTAGACATGAGTGTCTATCAAAATTTTAGAGCAAACCTGGAATTTACCAGCCAATGAGAGAGGCTTAGTAATCCAATAGGCCAACTTTTGCTCAACCCTGAAGAGCACGACTTGCCAAATCTCTCGAGGGGAAGCCTGAAAGGCGAAGGGGATGCCTAGAAAATGAAAGATTTTTCCCTGCCCAATCCACTTCCAGTTATAAGTTTGGAGTCACGTAGGAGTGGGGAGCACCGATTTTCTGTAGCATAAGTTATTGTGCCATTGAATTGCAGAACCGGAGGCAAGACAAAAATTATTAAGACAATCAAGGGTAGTAGCGATGGATTCCTCATCCTCCAAGAGAGTGAGAAAAGAATCATTCGCAAAGTGGCCATTGACAAGCTACTCCTAGGAGTCCGGGAGAGATTCTTTTAACACGCTACTAAGAGACAGCATGGGCTAGAAGATAGCCAAATCCTTTAGTAGCCAACACATACAAAGCAGGGGCAAGAAGGCACCCCTGGCGAATTGAACGAAAAAGACCAAAATCAGAAGACTGGCGACCATTAATGGTAATGCAAGTTGAAGCATCAGAAAAAAGCATACGAACAGACTAAATAAAGTTAGGTCCAAATCCCAAGGCTTGCAACATCACAAGAATGAATGGCCATTCAATGCAGTCATAAGCTTTGGTAAAATCAATTTTAATGAACACCGCTTTCTGGTTCGACCGTCGGGCCCACTCCATGCCTTCCCAAACAACAATAATATTATCCAGAAAAAACCTGGATTTAATGAAACCAATCTACTCAGGGTGCACAACTTGAGGCAAAAGGTGGCGAATTTTTAGAGCCAGGGCTTTGGCAATGATTTTTTAGGAAACATTGAGAAGCGTGATGGGCCTCCAGTTGTAAATATCCTCCGGATCCCCAGGCTTAGATATAAATTTAATATTGTCTTTATTTATTAAATTGCTTAGAGAGTTGGTTTGAAAGGCTTCAAGATAAACATGGTGCAAATCACTCCCAACACAGTCCCAAAGAGTTTTGTAAAATTCACAAGGGAATCCATCTATCCCAGGAGCTTTGTCATCGGCCATAGATGAAACGACTTCCTTGAGTTGATCACAAAAAATAATCTGGGTTGAAGAAAGCCTATGTGGCACAACAACAAGGCAGTCCTGAAGGGCTTGCTGGCGCGTAGGCATGGAGTCCTGAGTAGTGAAAACCTATTCATAGTGATGCACAAAGGCCTAGACAATGTCAGGTAGCTCAAAGAGCACCTAGTTACCATCTTTGATTGCTTTGATGCCTGGAGAAGAGTGTCTGGCATGAAGGGCCAAGAAAAACTCTTTGGAGGCACGATCACCAATTTTAAGCCAGTGAAGTCGAGCTTTGATTTGAGCGCCTCTGGCAGTATAATGATCAGCCACTTGCTTTTGCTACCTTAAATCTGCCACCTTGACTTGATGTGATAGGGAGAAAGGACTGGCCACCAAAGCCTCCATAGCAGTAAGCAAGTCGGCAATGGTGGCCTCATAAGATCACCGACGAAAGATAGCCAACTAGCGCCCATAAATGCGTAAGAAATATGCAGTACGAATGATGGCATCATTCCACCAAGCAATCCAACCTATATGGCCAGGTGGTTTGCACTCTAAATTCCACACTCGGTGAATGTGGGCCAGGGTGGGCTTGTGACAAAGCAAAGATGTGTTAAAAAAAAATTGGGTCTTACACGTGCGGGGCTGACAAGACGCCCATTCAATGCGAAAATAAATTGGGAAGTGATCAGAAAGAGTCACATCCACTAATGACTTTACGAGCAAGGCAAAACTAGTAAAGGAAAAAAAATATTGAACCGAGATCATGGCACGATCAAGGCGTTTAAAGACTCTGTCAGAACCAGCCCTGTAATTGCACCAAGTGTGCTAGAGAGAATGACAATGGTGGCAGCCCATATTGGGATAAAAAAACCCCAATTTATTGCACATGTAAAACCACACCTCCCTTTCACCTGCAGCCCAACGGAAAGGCAAGGTGCCATCCTTGTCATATGCCATCTCCACCATGTTAAAATCCTTATAAAGCAACCGAGTGGCAACTGACAGAGAATTAGCAATCCAGCGCCAAAGCAGGCAGCGCTCCACGACATCATTAGAGGCATAAACATTAATAATCCTGAAGGAATGATTCTCAATATTGAGAAAAACCTAGACCACCCATTGGGAGGGGTCAACCCCATGGTCCACCACACAAGAATGCAATCATGGGGCCAAAAGAGTGGCAACTCCACCATGACTAGCCTCATGCAAAGTGCAAAACATAGTACTGGCTGGCCAAATAGAGCGACAAGTCGAAGCGAGCAAAAAACCTAAAATTTTAACTTCCTAGAGACAAAGCACTTCAATCCCTGAATATTTCTGCAAAGTATTCCTAACAAAATACTTCTTGGAGAGGTCAGTTAGACCTCAGACATTCCATGAAATAAAATTCATGGATGAAAATCTTCCATACTTGCAGAATCCAGGTCCTTTTCAACCAGGGAAGAGAAGTTATTCTTCAAAAACTCTTGTAGAACGAAACCAATCTGAATAGGAGGAGAAAACCTCTATTTTTCAGGCACATATTCTCCTTCTTCCAGTGGTAGAGACGGGGTGCGAGACCGTCATTGAGCTCTCGTAGCGGAAGGAAAAGCTGGTTGAGCACACAAAACAATCGCAGACTGAGGCGTGGCCTTTGACCTGGGCTGTACAACAACATAAGTGGCTCCTAAGGGATCAACTATCCCCTTCTCTAAAGGGTTTGAAACCATTTTGGTTGGTTCAGGGGCCTTAGGAGCTGACCTAGAACCAAACGACTTATTTTTCGGTTTGAAACCATAGTCCACTTTGTTTCAGCCTTAGCAAAAGGCTCTATCTGACGAGGCTTTTCAACATCTCGTGACTGTGAAGATGTACGTAGAACTGTCAAAAGGTAGTCCTTGATCTTATGGTCAGCTGATTGGCATCGATAGCACATGTTGGGTAGATTGAAATATGTGAATTTTTGGGTGTGCCTAATAGCACCAATTTGAATGTTACAGACTCTTTCAAATCCTTGGATAAATCAACTTCCACACAAATCCTCTTCTGTGGTCGGGCTTGGAAGAACCTATCAGGTTCGATATAAACAACCCTCCCCAAAGAGGAAGCAATATGGTTCAGCAAGGGCACACATGGTAGAGGTAGCCTAGGAAACTCAATCCAGATCGAGACACACATTTTGGTGTTGTCTAAGACAACAAAATCCGAGGTCCATGCCTGGAAAATCAACAAGGAGGACCTAACATACTAGGGTCCATGACACAAAATAGCTTGGACATGACTAACTTCCGCAAAACGAAACAAAAAAAAGCCTTTGGTCAGATTTTGGACCATATCAAGGCGGACCCCATGAGGGACCCAGGCCTTGCTGACCCATTCTTTTAGCACACTTTCAGGTGGAGTCCTCCCAACAAAATAACCCACAAGGGTGTGTTGTTCGAGCCATTGGCATACAAAATCAAAATCAGGTAAAGGTAAAACTACATCAGCATGGGCATCAGAATGCTTACCTCGTGAAAGACTTTCAGAACAAATTTTTGAGGATGTTTGTTCAGTGGGGGAGCCATTAAACTGTGCCGACGAACTACTAATACCAGCATGAATTGCTGGGTTAGTACCGGTTGAAGGCATAATAAACCCCTAAAACTATAATAAATGTGGTCGTACTCAATGAAGGAACAAATTTCCTACGCAGGAAGCGCAGTATGATGCAGGAGGGGCTAGGGATAACCTCAAAAAACACAAAACCCTAGCAAAGCTCATTCACCGGAATCACCTATTTCTCCGCGTATACACATACCTTCCGATTTGATGAAATTTGATTAACCTACAATGTTGTGATCAATATTACACCCTACCATTGACATTATAGATGCAAGATTCAAAGGAATTTTATGAAAACTAAAAATAAACATATAAGACCATTGTATTACATACAAATATTTTACATGCTATTGCACAATTCCACCGTGAATGATATAAAATATTGAGAAATTTTATAAAAGTTCACCAAATAATCCAAATTCTAGAAAAGAAAAATATAAAATATATCACCACCAAGGTAGAGAACAATCATAAGAAGTAGAAAGGATTATTTATTGATTGACAAAAGATGGCACATTACAAATTTTAGCAAGATGATTACACTAAAATATTTTATCAAAAATGCACTTTGAATTTATTGTAGTGATTTATTACAACACTATAAAGAATAAAAAATGAAAAAGAATAAATATGAGTACCCAACCTATTACTACCCTACTACCATTTCTGGTCACTCAATTGCCACCACTACTTTGGGAACTAAGCCTTGAATTTCTCTAATCTCTCTAGGATGCAATTGAGGTTGGGAGCACTAGAATATTGGACATGAATCCTTTTGGAGAAGAGGGTATTCTTGATCTATTAGCCACTTCCTTCATTTCCAAAATCCCCCTATAAGAAATTAATATTTCTCTCTATTCTCATTAGCTCATTAATTATGTCTTCTATCATATGCTTATTCAATAGGCTAGCAAAATCTTTGATTATTGCAACAAGAAGGACTTTATTGGGTCACTCTTAGAAGGTACAAGGGATGGCCTCAATATTTTTTTTTTTCCATAACTACATTTGTAGTCTCCATTGTCCATTGCAGTCAAGAGGGTAGGGAGTATAAGGTATTCAATATTTTGAAATAATTCACCAACTTAGGAATTGAGATCTTTTATCTTTTCTTATGTGACCCAAGATGGTGGAAAATACTATCTAAAGAAATTATTTTTATCCCTCTCATATTTGGTGGCCTAGGTTGTTTGTGTGCAATTAGTAGTCTCCTTGTTGCATATTTGATTCTTCATTGTCTACCACTAGAGTTGTTATTTGTGCAATTCTCACCACTTAAGCATTTATTGAGATAGTAGACAATATTATTGTTCTTTTAGGCTATGTTTGATTCTTGAAATTTTTTATTACCTTTGAGAAGTATTATTTTATTGGCTTGTATGTTCTTTGCCTCTTTTCAATTATGGAGCTCAACCACATTGGCAATCTTGAAATACTCCTTGTAGATGTTTCTTTTTTGTGCATCCTAGAAGTACTTGACTATGGATGAGGAGTGATAGGCTATTGTTAGGTCCCATTACTTTAGAAGATAAAAGTTCAATATGTCGACTAGGCAGTGTCCAAGGAAATTTGCAATAGAAGAAGACTTCACTATCTCCTTTAGATTTTCTAACTTTTTAGAGCAGCTAATGTTAATTCCTAACCTAAGGCCATCTAACTATCTAACTGAAAAACATTTTATCTTAAGAAAGCTGGGAGTATATTAAACTAGAAAGCATAAAATGACTAATTTAGAAAATATGATAACTAAATGAGAAAGCATAGAAACAACTAAACTGAAAAGTATAAACTACATAAGTAACAAAACTCGTAAAAAAACTATGAAACATATAATTAATAACAACAAATAATAATTTATAACAACTATCACACTATGGAAATGATGGACAGTGAGTGCTCTACAACTTCAGACTCTACAACAACATTGTTAACGACTTCTACAAGATTACTAGGTGCAAATGACTAAACTCATAATTATTATGCATGTAATAAAAATAACACAAAGGAAAGTACTCATCTATTTAATCTACTCTCCCTTGAGTTTCCAGCTCATGGGTTACTATGTTCATCCTCATGTCACATACACAAATGATTCAAAAATTCTTCCATTAAAAATAATTTTCATCCATAACTCAACAACTCAAAAATTGATATGTAATAATCTCTTTATTCATATATATTCATAAAACATGTTGACAACATAACATTATTATTCTACATTATCTTTCGCTTATGGAGATTACATATTTATAGAAAACTTCTAACTAAGACCTATATTTCAGATGGCTTAGATTACGATTGAAAAAGTCTATAACAGATTACAAACAAACTTTATGTCTTTAACTACCTATTACATAGATATTAAAGAGGCTCGAGTCGAGCCATGAAGTCTTTAAATTTTTTAAAACATAACATAAATTAAACTATCAACTATAACTTCGGTCCATCATCCTAAAGTTCTGGAGCATGTTTCTGGTGCACATCTTTAATCTTTTCTGGAGTATGTGGTGATTGAATGCATTTAACTACAACTTGATGACTGATTATTATCCTACAAAATACTTAAAATAACCCATTAAATCTGCATTGGCAAGATACTTCAATAAATCATAAGCAATAAAGTTTGTACAATTTTTCTTAAGAGATAAGAAATTATTTTTCCTAAAGTTTAATTAATTGGTAGAGGATAAGGATTTTGCATATATGAGATAGGACTTTATTATGTTATTATGATGAGGTTATTTTTACTTCATCATTTCCTCCCCTTCCTAATTCCTGGCAGGTCCTCCCGCCCCTTTGCTATGGCCCTATCCTCCATTTATGTTCCATTCTTCATACTTAGCACTAATATCATACAAATCCTTTGCTATTTTATCAAAATATATAGGTGTATGGAGGAAGATTCGATGAAAATTAACTCCCTCTTGCCACTCATTGAAGATTTTATCATCTTGATTTGTATTAATATGAAAAGCAGGGGGTGGACAAAGCAAATGGGAGGTCTATACCTCATCCCTATCCGATCTTTTATGAGGTCTTTCAGGATTTTAGCCAAGGCATCTGCTCTTTTGAAGGACCATTTTATGTTAAGAGGGGAGATCACCTCTATTTTCTTTAGATATGTTGGTAATGGAGTGTATCTCTCTTCACAGGTGTGCTAGGCTTTATCGATCAATTTCTGCCTGTGTTCCATGAAATGGTTATAACAAAGTTGGAGGCTTCCATCATATCTTTCTTTCATTTTTTCATCCACTGTAAGAGCTAAAAAGGTAGCTTTAAAATCTATAGGTCTACTATTGGGGGATCTCATTTGAAGACCCACATTTTTCTCTGCTTGAGCATATTCCTTACTGCGCTCTTGCCAATGAACTTGATTATGCATGGTAGATAGAAAAGACCTCAATTGCACCTCTCCAACAAAAAGGTTAATAAAGAAATTAGTATGGTTTTCTAATAGAAGATCGTGAACAAAGAATTCACATAACATATCTTGTTGTTCAAGAGTTGAGTCTGTAAACACTTTAACAAATTCTTTGTCATCAGGGTCATATGGCTGATGATTATAAATTCTTAGCAGTTTCCATCTTAACCATTGTTCATTTAAAAACATTGAATATAGCCTCAATGGTCTTCTACATGATAATAGAAATTATTTTATTTGGCATGCATCCTGCTTTGCCCTATAGGCCTTATGAAATGACTCTTTCAATAGTACCATCTCCTTTTTCAACCTGTAATTGTCAATCTTGGCATTTCTTAGGAAATAGCACCATTCCATCCACTTCATTAATAATGGAGGAATTCGAACTTGGAACCACTCAGTTATAGTTGGTTCGGTCTGAATTCCTTTTGATTCCACCATTGGCTTATTGGTGCTTTCCTACAAATCCAGCTCTAGTTCCACAATCTTACTAAGAGAAGCATTCAGTTATTCATTATGTATTTTCTTTTCCTATTATAGCAGTATGTATTATGATTTCCTCTTGTTGTTGTACAATATGTTCCTCATTTATTTGCAATTGATTTCTTAGTTCATCAATTTCTAATTTCAACTTTTCTAATTCTGCATTAGCACTTTCATTTTCAGCTGTTTCAACAACTTTATTTACAATGGGGGATAAATTTCCTAAAATATTGTCCTCAACCTCCATGGAAGGTGCAGATTGCTCCTTTTCTACTTCTTGAATTTCCTCAACAAGGGTTTCTTCTTCATACTCTAGATGGGAAGGCATTTCTTCAACAGGGGTTTCTTTCTCCGGAGATTGATGAATTTGTTCCCCCTGTTTCTCTCGTTTCTATGTCATCAACAGGTCAATGGTTTCTATGGGGTTTTTCTACTTCCTAGACTCCTTTTTCTTTGAACCACTTCCTATGTTCTACACTGGGGTTTCTGTAAACTTAGAGGACAATCTCTTGCTTCTCCTCAAGGAAGGATCATTCTAATAAGTGAGAGTTGTTCTTCTTTTCCTATTCCTAAGGGGAATGTTGTCTACATTTGGATGAATAATTTCAACATCTTCTGGCTGATCTAGGGTTTTCAATTCCTTGGTTACAGATTTTGACACTTCCTCACCAGGGGTTGTGGGAATTTGGGCTTGAGGAGCTTTAGAGGCTTCAGGGGAAGTTTCTCCAGAAGGTGAAGCTATTTGTTTAGAGGATTCCCTTGGTTCTAATTTTCTTTTGGGCATAGACTTTTCAAACTTCCACAAAAAAAATTTCCACTTTCTTTCAGGTTTCTTTCGAAAATGATATTTACAAATTAACTGAATTAAGCCATGGTGCTTTAATGGACCTGAACCAGTCTTATATCTTTCTATGGAGGAATTAATAGAATCACTCAAAAAGTCAAGAAAATTAACCCTAAGGGCAAGGTTTTCTTTTCCATGACGTAAATGTATCAACATACTAAATGCAGGTCCTACCACAGTAGTAAGTTGGCCTTCACAAGTAAAATATTTTATAATCCATGCAACCGTTTTTCCCCAGGACTCTAATATAGAAGTTTGTTTAAACCCTTTATTCTGTCCCCTAGTACTGATAACTATCATGGGCTAAGGGTCTCTCCCTCTCTAAGGAATAATTCTGCTAATTTTTGATATGTAACTTGAGATGTTTCAAATAATTTAATGCTAGAATTATCTAACCCTAAGAGGCAAGAAATGGGTTTTGAACTCACCTGAAAGCACTTCCCATGAAGTGTCACCTGACCATTGGAGAAATTCTCTGCAAATGCATTCACCAACTTATCATTGCATCCCTCAAAATTTTTAATAAAATCTAACCATCCCACTTCCTTGAACAAACTGGAAATGTTGCTTAATCCCAGTATTTTTTCCGCTGAAGCCGGCTCTGATTTCTTCTTGGCACCCCCCATTTTTTGTCTCCAATCTATGACTGCTAAAAAATTCAACAGTGCGAGAAGCTTGTGCACAATTTTTTTTGAAAATATAATCAAAAGTGATTATTTTATTTTGTCTTTGCTTGGAGCTTACTATGCAATGATGATAATTTGCATGGAGGAGTGCGAAAAGAGTGTCGTACTAGCAGTTAATTGTTGAGTGGCTCAAGTTACTAAATTAGGAAGGGATAACTCGTGCCAATTAATTATGCCTTATTAAAAAATAACTACTTACTTTAAGCAAAAATTTGTACTTACTTATATTTTGTGATCACCTGAACATTTCACACCTTTACCGATTTAACAAGATGATGGAATGGTATTGGTTGAGGTGATGACATATTTATTGTGAAATGAGTGAGGAAGCTTGCGAATGATGGAGTCATCAATGAGGACAAGATGTCATGGAAACTTTTATTTATGATGAAAAGATGGTGGCTTTTATTTATGATGGAGAAAACTTAAAAAGAAAGAAGGCATGTGTACCTAGGTGTGAATCAAAGCATCGAGGAGAATTCACATTTTATGGAAAGGGGCAGGCGGAATGGAAATGGATAAGTTCCAGAGCAAGCTTATGAACATGTGCTCGAAACCATTGATTAAGTTTCGGAGCACGCTTTGTGGCATGCATTTGAAACGTGGAAGATGAATAAGTTCCAGAGCATCACTAAAATATGTAGCTGGATCAACAACCAAAGAATATTTTGGAGCATTGTCGCAAGATGTAGCCAGAGCAGCAACCGAGGGAAGATTATGGAGCATCGTTGCAAGATGCAGCTAGAAAGAAGAAAAATGGTTGAACTCAAACTTTAGGAGCTTCCTCTACCAATCACCATTCTACAAGAACAACTGTCTGGCATGATGAGTTGAGGCACAAATTCCAGAGCATCTAGGCATCAAAGTCCTCAAGTTCTGGAGCGCCTTCGCAACAAAGTTTATGCATTATGGAGCTTTGTCATGATAAGAGGTAACTTCCAGAGCACTGGGCATCTGGACTATCAAGTTCTAGAGCATCTTGGAAAGGTTCAAAGGTTCTCTAGAAGTTGTTTCTATCTTTATGAGAAGTCCTGCAAAATGGAGACATGTAGTTAAGTCCAAAAATAAGAACTAATGAAAAATGCTTTGAAACAAACTGGAATGCATGTCTTTTTATTACAATTTTCATGGTTTTTTTTAAGAGCAAGGTTAGATGGTCTCTGCCTTGGTAGAGTCAATGCATTGGATTTCTCCCCACATTTCTACCAAATTTATAAATTCTTCTTTGTTGATAGGCTTATGGTAGATACATAGGCAATGACCATTTACTAAGAGAGTTCGTGTATCACTATCAATGGGTTTCAATTGAACTATGCATTCAAGAAGACTTCATAAATTTCATATGGCCCCAACCAATGAGTCCTGAGTTTCCCTTTGTGATCTTTATATCTGGAATCAAATAGCAAGGCCCAGTCACCATTATGGAACTCTCTCTCTTTAATGTGTTTGTCATGACAAATTTTTCGCTGGTGTTGAACCAACTCGGTTTGATGAAAAACATCTAAACAAAGCTCATCCATTTCACTTAACTGTAAAATTTGTTCCTCTTGGGCTCATTTAAGATCTAGACCCAACTCCATAGATGTTCGTAGTGTTTGGAGTTCAAACTCAATGGGCAAAAGAAGTTTCTTCACAAAAAAAAGCTCATAGGGGCTGAATCCAGTTGTGATTTGCATGTTGTGTTGTACACCCAAAGAACTTCAGGCAATTTTCTAGCCCAATCTCTTCTTCCCGAAGAAACCATTTTTGTCAATATTTTTTCTAACTCCCTATTAGTCACTTTTGCTTGGCCATTTTCCTAAGGGTGATAGAGAGATGACTTCTTGTGACTCACTTGAAAATGGTTCGTAAAAACCAGAAGAACTTTGGACATGAATTGGAGTCCCTGATCTGTAACGATGGTTCGAGGGGCTCCAAATCTAAGAAATATCTTATTATAGAGGAAGTCAACAACTTGTTCCTCTCTAGAAACACATAGGGCCTAAACTTCTGCCCATTTAGTCAGGTAATCAGTGTAGACAAGGATATATTCTTTCCCTTGGGAGGAAGGGTCTATGGGACCAATAAAATCCAATCCCCATTTTTGAATGGTTTAATGACTACTTGGGGCTGCAAGGGAATTTTTGCAGAAGCAGTTGGTCTTCCTACTCTTTGACATTCATCACAGCGTTGAATATAATTTTTTACGTTGTTATGCATTAAAGGTCAATAATATCCAACGCCCAAAATTTTATGAGAATTTCTCTTTGCAGATAATGACCCCCAAAAGGATCATTGTGACAGGCCCTCAAGATACTATAAGTTTCATCAGCCCTGCCACATCTTATTAAGACCATATCGGGTCCACAACGAAATAAAATCCCACTAATCCATTTAAATGGTTCACTCTCTCTAATAAGTCACTTCCTTTGTTTTGATGTAAAACAAGGCGGTACTTCAGAAGCGGCTAAATAGTTGGCAATGTCAAAGAACCAAGGTGTCTTTATAGAAATAGCAAACAAATTTTCATCTAGAAACTCATCTTGCACTAGTGCACAATCACCATCTTCTTGTTTAATTTGAGATAGAAAGTTTGCCACTAAATTAAATCTCCCTGGCTTGTCAAGTATTGTTACATTGAACTCCTGAAGGAGTAGTAACCATCTCATTAAATATTTTATAGCTGAATGATCTACATAAAATATAACTTTATATCTTGTAATATAATTGCAAAACTTTTTAATGTTATGAACCACAACCAAGAATTCTTTTTTTGTTGTCGTGTAGTTTTTCTCAACGGATGTTAGATTTTTACTAATAAATTATCTGGAATATTTACTCCCATCCTCATCTTCTTGCCCCAATATTGCACCAATTGCATCATCCGAAGCATCGACATAGATATGGAATGGAAGATTCCAATTTGGCCCACGCAAGATGGGAGTAGAGACAAGCTTCTCCTTTATTGTTTCAAATGATAGTTGACACTCAGGTGTCCAGTTAAACTCTACATCTTTGTGGAGAAGGGAAAACATAGGGGAAAATATTTTACTGAAGGCTTCTATAAACCTCCGATAGTATCCAACATGCCCAATAAAACTTCTAACATCCATTTGCATTTGAGGAGTAGTCAGTTGTTGAATGACCTCAATTTTCTTAGGATCAACCTTTGTTCCCTCTGAGGAGATATGATGACCTAAGACTATTCCTTGTTCCACCATTATTAAACACTTTTCGTGGCTAAGGGAAAGTCGATGATCCTCATAAACCTTTAAAAATTTCTCCAAGTTCTGAAGGGATTCATCATAGGTTGAACCATAGACAGTGATGTCGTCCATATAAACTTCCACACAGTCATTGACAAGCTCAACAAATATAGCCCGAATGGCTCTTTGAAAAGTTGTGGGAGCATTACAAAGTCCAAAGGGAAGAACACAATATGCAAATGTGCCCCATGGACAATTAAACATCATCTTATCTTGGTCTTCTGGTGCTACTTGAATTTGGTTATAACTACTAAATCCGTCCAAAAAGTAGAAATATTTCCTCCCAGCCAAATTGTCCAAAACCTGGTCAACAAATGGTAAGGGAAAATAATCTTGATGAGTGGCTTTATTAAGTTCTCTATAATCTACACATATTCTCCACTTCCCATTTTTCTTTGGCACTACAACCATAGGTGACACCCACTTACTATTGGAGATAGGATAAAAAATCTTGCATGGAGGAGTTTCTCAATTTCAATTTCGACAAGATCCTTTAATGCAGGATTGAGTCTCCTTTGTGGTTGACATATAGGTCTTATGTTAGGATCAGTATAAATGTGATGTGTACAAACACTTGGATGGATTCCCCTCATGTCTATGTAGTCACAAGAAAAATCTTTAGACCTCTTCACCAACACATTAAATAATCTATCCTCTTTTGATTTTGTCAGCCAACTATTAATGTTCAAGGTTTTCCCGACAGCAACATAATTGATTTTTTTCTTGGATGGGCCGAAGTGACAATATGAATTGGTCACAACAAGGTGTTGAGAAGACAACTATGAGGTATTAGTTTATGAAATCTAGTAATATCCTCAAAAAATATCTAGTTCTAGGAATCATATTGGCCGAAGGACAAGGCATTCCCATAGTAGTATAATTTTATTCCATCCCATGTACATCGATCGATTGCCCCAAAATTTCCAAAGCATCAACCATTTCCTCATCACTTGATCCTATGGAAAGATTCTCTACATCACTTACTAACTCATCCTCTAATTATTCTCCATGTTGTTTAATTACTACCATGGCTAACGAGGCCAAACTGTCTTGATTATTATAACCTTCTGGTTCATCAACCCAGACTTTGCTATATTCGGTGGGTTTAGCAGGTGGTCTTCCAAGAATTATTGGATAAATATCTTTGGGTGTAAGCAACTAGATGACCTAAAAGTCAACTGGGTATTCCCATCCATCAACTTTGACAAGAACATTTTCAATAACACCCTTTGGAATGGCTATGGACTGATTTTCCATTTGTAAGACTATAGTTGTGGGATGTAAATCAGTAAGACATAATTTTTCCATCACATCCACAATCATTACGTTAATGGTGCTCCTAAATTCACTAATACATTAGGTATTGCTACCTCATTAATTGTGACAATTATAAGTGGACTATCGAGATCATCATATTTCAGAGTGATAGTCTTTTTAAACAAAAATTCAGCTAAATAGCCATCGATGTGCACGGTATTTATTTTCTTTGGTTTCCTCCTCGAGGTCTTAATACACAGTTGTTTGATTAGTTGATTCAACTATGGAATTTCCTTTATTGCCTACAACAAAGGAACCTCTATTTGCAGTTGTTTGATTTCTTGAATTAATGTAGTTTCAGAGGTCAAAGACATTTCCAGAGTCTCTTTCAGAGTGGTCAATTTCAGACGCTCCGAAAATGGTGCTTGAGTTTTCTCTTTTGGAGAGGTATCTTTCTAAGATCAGTTAGAGATTGACCTTCCTCCTCCTCCTGAGGTAAGTCAACAACTCCTATTGTTGAAGGAGGTGCAATATTATATACGGGAACAATGTGGTTGGGTGGAGTATCCTTCTCGGGATTTTTAAGAGTAGGCTCATCCACAATTTCTTCAATGGTTGGTGGTTGAATTTTTTGACCCGAGCACAACTGAACATTTCCACAATGTATAACATTAAGTTCGGTAACATTATCTTGCTCAGTAGAGTATACTAGAGTATTTTGTTGATTGTTCTTTGGATTGGGAAGTGGCTACACTGGGAGTTGAGGTTGATTTATCTATTCATTCTGAGGAGGATTCTGGGGTGGAGGTAACAAATTTTGCTGTTGGTTCCTACGAGGCCCAGTATAGAATTGATTTTTCCCCTGATTCCATTGAGGAGTAGTATGTTGTGGATACCATTGTTGTTGTGTTTGGGTTGGTCATTAGTGAGTTCCCCATGATTGGTTCGCCCATTTAGGGGGTCCCCAATAAGGAGTTCCCCAATTGGGTTGTTAGGGTGGTGGTTGTGGCCATGATGGGGTCCACTGATTGCCTACCCAGTTGTTCTGGGATTTCCAAGCAAGATTGGAATTTTGTCCATAGGAAAAGTTCCATCCTTGGCGTTGATTTACCACATTGATTTCTTCCTCAACATGTGCAATCCTTTTCTTGGAATTCTTGAGATCAGTAAGGAGCTCGCATTGGTTTGTAGGATGATTTTGTTCACAAAGTTGACAAACATTAACCTTGTCTAGGGGGAATTCTCACAATAGATGTTTATTTCTGCATCTAGGACAATAGATGGACAAAGTCTCAGGATTATGTGTCTTAGCTTGCATACCATCCAGTGTAGTGTTCAATTGAACGAGTATGTCCATTTTAAGGTTTTCTATTTCCTCCCAGAGCTTGCCTATGTTGTTAGACCCTTTAAAAAAATTAGTTTTGTGAATGCCTCCATGGGTACGTGAGAAATTTTGACACAACTTACATATTTCATCAAGGGCCATCTGAGACACATCTCCTTTTCCCATTAAATCAAGGCTTCACCTTGCATCCTCGTTGAGTCCTTTAAGAAATATGGTCTGGAGAATCTCATCGCTAATGGTCTCTTCTCCACATTGTTTAGACAAGAAAAGACACCTGTCTAGGTAGTCCTCTAGACTCTCATCCTCATTTTTTCTAAGTTTAAACAACTCCTCTTTTCGATCACTCACCCTATAATAACTCTGGTATTTATGCAGGAAAACATTTTCCATGTCATCCCAAGACATGTAGATAATCCCATAAACCAATGCATGGTCGTATCCTTCAAGGTAGAAGGAAACATCTTAAGTTTCCGGTTATCATTTTTATATTTTTAGGTTTGACAGAGGACCTTGAATTCGAAAAGAAACCGGTTTGGGTCTTCCGAGGACAAACCATGAAAGGTTGGCAGGAAAGTTGGAGAGATATTTTTCATCATGGTATCATCATCTACGTCCATGGTAACAGGATACGTGAATGTTCGAGGTGGCGGAGGATCATTGTTATTACGATTGGCATTATTTTGGTTAGGCTCATCCCTACGATCACCCATGATGTTCAGAGGAATACATTCCTCTAAGATGATTTCTTCTATGATAGGTTGTTCTACTGGATGATATTTGGGAAGATAATAGAAAGCCTCTAGTGGGTTAGGCTCAAGTATTTCATCAACTAAGTGGTCCTCTGAGCCTTGAGCCTCCCTATTTATGATTGGAATATATTTTGGGGGGTCTTTGGTATAAATTGTCCATGAGGGCCTCTTTTCTTGACCATGCAAAAAAGGAAGCCAGAGGGGTATTTTTTCCTAAAAGAGGTATTTGGTGCATCTCCTATTAACACTCAAACAAGAAAGTTGTATTCCCCGACAATAGCACCAAAAAGTGATAGGTTGTCGTTAGGTCCCATTACTTTAGAAGATAAAAGTTCAATATGTTGACCGGGTAGTGTCCAAGGCAATTTGCAATAGAAGAAGACCTGACTATCTCCTTTAGATTTTCTAACTTTTTAGAACAACTAACTTTAATTCCTAAAATAAGGCCATCTAACTATCTATCTAAAAAATAGTTTATCTTAAGAAAGCTGGGAGTATATTAAACTAGAAAGCATAAAATGACTAATCTAGAAAACATGATAACTAAATGAGAAAGCATAGAAACAAGTAAATTGAAAAGTGTGTAAACTACAAAAGTAACAAAACTCATAAACAAACTATGAAACATCTAATTAATAAAAACAAATAATAATTTGTAACTATCACACTATGGAAATGATAGACAGTGAGTGCTCTAAAACTTCAGACTCTACAACAACATTGTCAATGACTTCTACAAGATTACTAGGTGCAAATGACTAAACCCATAATTATTATGCATGTAATAAAAACAACACAAAGGAAAGTACTCATCTATTTAATCTACTCTCCCTTGAGTGGCTAGCTTGTGGGTTACTATGTTCGTCCTCAGGTCACATACACAACTGTTTCAAAAATTCTTCCATTAAAAACAATTTCCATCCATAACTCAACAACTCAAAAATTGATATGTAATAATCTCTTTATTCATATATATTCATAAAACATGTCGACAACATAACATTACTATTATGTGTTATCTTTCACTTCTGGAGATTACATATTTATAGAAAACTTCTAACTAAGTCCTATATTTTAGATGGCTTAGATTACCATTGAAAAAGTCTATAACAGATTACAAACAAACTTTATGTCTTTAAATGCATATTACATAGATATTAAAGAGGCTCGAGTCGAGCCATGAAGTCTTTAAATTTTTTAAAACATAACAAAAATTAAACTATTAACAACTATAACTTTGGTCCATCATCCTAAAGTTCTGGAGCATGTTTCTAGTGCACATCTTTAATCTTTTTTGGAGCATGTGTTGATTGAATGTTTTTAACTGCAGCTTGATGACCGATTTTTATCCTACAAAATACTTAAAACAACCCATTAAATCTGCATTGGCAAGATACTTCAATAAATCATAAGAAATAAAGTTTGTACAATTTTTCTTAAGAGATAAGAAATTATTTTTCCTAAAGTTTAATTAATTGGTAGAGGATAAGGATTTTGCATATATGAGATAGGACTTTATTATGTTATTATGATGAGGTTATTTTTACTTCATCATTTCCTCCCCTTCCTAATTCCTGGCAGGTCCTCCTGCCCCTTTGCTATGGCCCTATCCTCCATTTACATTCCATTCTTCATACTTAGCACTAATATCATACAAATCCTTTGCTATTTTATCAAAATCTATAGGTGTATGGAGGAAGACTCGATGAAAATTAACTCCCTCTTGCCACTCATTGAAGATTTTATCATCTTGATTTGTATTAATATGAAAAGCAATTATTTTGTACAATTTTTCTTAAGAGATAAGCAATTATTTTTCCCGAAGTTTAATTAATTAGTAGAGGATAAGGATTTTGCATATATGAGATAGGAATTTATTATGTTATTATGATGACGTTATTTTTACCTCATCAAGGAGTAGAGTAGATAGGCTTGGAGGTGGAGAAGAGATCCTTGTCGAGGTGGATCCTAGAGAGGAAGGAGATGAAGGGCTCAAAATTTGAGCTAGGGTGTGAGATTGGAAACCCACCTTCTAGAAGAAGACACGATGTTATGAATTATACCTTCCTCTTATGCTATAGTAGGTATATAAACTTATTCTTATGGTGGCCCTTCCTTCTATGATCTATCTATCTATTGATTATCCCCTATCAATTGTTTCAAAATGTTGTCCAATGGGGGAGATAAATTATGGTCTATGGAGAAGGAAAAGGAGGTGAAGAATCTTGGACTCAAAATAAAGGGGATGGTGGTTCTTGATCCTCCTCTTGAGTTGTATATGCTCTTTTTCTTCTTCTTATATACATAATGGATCTACTTCAACATCTTCTTCCTCTTGCTCCAAGACTATTTGTATTATGAGATTTTGTTCCCTCTTTCTTGTAGCCTTCCCTTTTGTTGTAGAAGAAGATTCCCCCTATTCAATTTTTTTAGTTGGGGCTTTGGGAGGATTCTTATAGTATGGATTTAGACCATCCATTGTATATGGTTGTCTCAACCATATCCTTGTTTTGTTGACCACAATTATGGTTCTAGCCTCAAATGATCCATCTTCAAGGATTGACCAATCAATTATGTCCATCAATTGGTGGAAGATATTATCCTTGTTTTAGGAAGGGTATAAGACCTTTCCAACCTTATACATGATATTAAATATTTTCTCATGTGATAGCATTTTATTAGAGGGATTTCCAAGTGGCAATAACCCCTAATTCTAACTTCATGCTCATCTAGGTAGCTTGCCCATAAGTCTTACAAAGGTGGCACATGAATGAAGAATGAGCTAATTAATAACCCAAACATGCCAATGGGACCAAATATATCCATTATTTCATGCATGTCCATCATAAGGTTTTGCATTTCCTAATTAGCCACCTTGCCAAGTTCCATATTAGAACAAGAATACATCCCCACCTTGATAGAGAATGAAATCCCTCCTTTGTGTTTGCTAGCAATTAATATTTAGATCTTTGTAGCCTAATTACAAAACTCTAATAAGATTATTTTTATCACTAGGGTACCTTGGTATTTTGTATGGTGCCTCGTGGAGACCACCAACCTTAATATAGGATAAAGTGGTGAATTGGATGAAGCAACTCCTCAAATTTTCCATTTCCTATGTTGTCTCTAAGGATAACCTTTTAGAATAATGATTATTGAGGAACATAATAACTACATACATAAATGCATTATTGGCATGATTGTAGTGCGTCTAGCTTTCCTTCAATTCCATCTGAGGGTAATTATTGAATACCGTAGTCTCTCCCAATTTCAGTGTGCCCACTTGCCTCAATCATAGAAAATTGGCTTAGAAAGCTAACACATATATAAGTTATAAATTTGTAGACACTAAAAAATGTCCCAAGCCTGTGCATAATATTTTTACACTAATTTGAACCTTTTCCACATAATTAAATAATTTTTAATTTTTCCTTAATGCCACTTTCTTCTATTAATCAAATAATTGTGTACTATTTAATTAATTCACTTTATCTTTATTCTTCTCAATTAATTAAATAAATTTCAATTTATTTAATTATGTCACTAATTACTTTTTTTCATCTATAATTAAATAAATTGTTATTTATTTAATTAGTCACCATCACTTTTCATCTATAATTAAATAATTATTCTTAATTATTTAATTGTTCATTTCCCTCTTTTTATCTATAATTAAATAACTATTCCCAACTATTTAATTATTCATTTCTCTCTTTTCATCTATAATTAAATAATTATTTTCAATTATTTAATTATTCATTTCCCTCTTTTCATCTATCATTAAATAATTAGTCTTAATTATTTAATTGTTTATCTCCCTCTTTTCTTCTATAATTAAATAATTATTTTTAATTCTTTAATTATTCATGCACCACCTCCTAAATTAAATAATTGTTGTAATTATTTAATTTATCTATTTTTATCCATCCTCTAAATAAATAAAATTATTGATTTAATTTATTTAATTCATTTGCTCATGCCACAATAATTAATTATTATCCCCTCATGCAAAAACTAACCCATCCATCTATTCTTATCAATCAATCTCCATCATTGATCATATTTCATCACCTCTTAATCCTTACCATCCATCTAATTTGGATTTTTATAAAATCAAGATATCATCCTCATTCCAATTTTAACCATATTCTTTGAGATTTTGCTTTCAACCATTCATCTTGAGGAACCACATTCTTTGAGATTTTTTTATCTTACATCTACATGAACTTAATATACATTGTGCACACTACATATCTAAGAGAAAACAAGAAAATTTGAGAAGAGCAATGGAGGAGAATCAATTTTGGCATAAGAATTGAGGTATTATTGGTTTATTATTTGATTTCTATTGTCATCTTGTGCTTCATTGTTAGATTAAGGCCTCTATGTCTTGAATTTAGGTAGTTTTGTGGTTGCTACCAATGATTCATGCCTTTCCCTTGATTTTCCTAGTTGACAAATTGGTGAACTTGACGTGAATCGAATACATCCCTATTGTGTCTTTATTTTCTGAGGTTTTCCTAACCTTATCTTGTTGTTTTGTTAAAAAATTTCAAGACTAACCTTGTGTACATCAGATTGAAGATAAAACTCTAGGATTTTCCAAAGATTTCATCATATTTTCCAAATGGCTACTACTTTTTTTTCTATTTTTTTTACTGAAGGTTAAGGATCATATCAAAAGCCTACATTCCAAAAATTATGTGTCAATATTTTTGAGTGAGTTTTGATGTTTTAATGATTTTTCATAAATCGTAATTCTTGGTCGCAAATAAGCGATTTTTTTATAAATTCTTGTAGATCTGGAAAGGTCTTAGAATTCTACATGGGATATGTTCTTTAAATTTGTATTTTAACCTCAAATAATTAATATAAAATCAAATATTTGAAAATTAATATTTCTTCATAAATATGCTCTCTAGGGCTCAAATTAAGGAATTTTCCTAATTTTTTTACATTTTTGGAAAGTTCTCATAATTTTATCAAGGATATTTTCTTTGCATTTTTATTTTTGGGGTAAAAAATATAGTAAAATAATCGGGTCTTGTTTGACTAGGTAAAAAACAAAAATTAAAAAATTAAAATTGTAATCTTGTGATGAGAAAATATTTTCTTTACATATAATTTATTGCATCATAAGATTAATTTATGATCTTTGAAATAGTTTTATTATCAGTCCTAATGTTATAAGAAAGAAATTTTTTTAACACATTTTTTTTGTTTAAACTATCATGTTTAGCATGTGTTCACACACTTGATTTGAGGATGATAAAAGCTAGCTTGGAGCTCATCATATTGGATCAAGGGGTTTCAAACATAATTAGATAGCATTAAATCTAGGTGCATTTGTTCTAAACTATCTCATTTACATTCCAAGTAATCAAAATCTTTGCTATCTATCATAAAAATCATTTCTTTCTTTAGATCATCTTGCTTGGTGTGTCTTCTACATTAAAATTGGTCTTAAAATTGATCATACACATTTGGATTTGGGCTTAAAATAAATTCCTTATCTTTTAATCCCCAAGATCTACTTATGTATGATCTCCTCTCGCATCCTAGTGATGACCTTGAGTGCACCATAAATAAACAATCTTTATTTTTTATTTTTAGGAGGCTTTCCTAGAGAAGTGATCACTCTAGGGGACGACCTCAACTCCCATGTTCTGGTGGAGTATAAATAGCAGGACGTGAATCAAAAGACATGCCTCTTGAAAGTGAAATATTTTCAATTTGGGCTAAGACTTTTAAGAACTTTAAATACATTTTAGAGAAGCGAAGGTGGAGAGTGGGTTACCCTCTCCTCCCAATTTTTTGGTAGTATTTTCTTTCATCTATGGATTTAGGCCTCATGTACCCTTTTGGTATGTAGAGGATACCCCTAGTCAAGCTTGTAAATCCTATAGTTGAAATTTTGGCCATCATTTCTTGTGCATACAAGGATTAATACACCCACTTGAGTAGGATTGTTGATGTGTCTTATGTGCTTGATTTTTTATATCTCCTTCTCCACTTGAATCCAAAAGGGGACAAAACATCCAAATTGATCCATAGGAAAAGTGTCTTCATTTTTTAATTTTTCTTATCGTATCAAATAATCAAAATTTAAAATAAGTAAACAATCAAGTCTAGAGTTTGTTAATATTCTTGGTGTCCTTGCATTCTTGTTGTTATATGTCTTTCCAAAAGACATCATTCTCAAACCAAAGCCATAAACCAAAACAACCATCAACAACACAACCAAAACATGGGTTCCTCCACCTCCACTTTCATAACAAAACATGGGTTCTCACCACCAATAAATCTCCAACCACCAAACATACCATTACCAAAACAACCATCAACAACACAACCAAAAATACCTTCCCCCTCCATCTCCACTTTCACAACCAAACATATTATCCACACTAGGTAACCAATCACTAGACGCTTTAACTCAACAAATCTAGGACCTCCAACAAAAAATGGCTAATTTTCAAACTAGGAGTTCAAACAAGAGATACACATTGGAGGACATATTCCCTTATCCTTTTAATAGTAACATGCCATCACAACCTACCTACCAATCATATCAATCCAACTTGGACCAACCTTCATTTTCTCATGAGTCCATACTATCACAAACAACTTATCAATCACATCAATTGAACCTACCCATGTATCAAGATTATCCAACCTCCACATATTCATGTACATCACCCCAATCACAACCACAAAAAAATCAATTCACAAATCCCTTCTACCAACAACCCAACATACCACTTCCTACCTCACAAATGTACATGAAAAACACAAACTTCAACAAACCAAACAACACCTCACTTCCACTTAGCCACACAACAAGAAATCCTACCCCATCAAATAATTAGGAGAACACACAAATAACAACACCTGAGATGACGTACACCACCTATAAGCCAAATTGAATATATACGCCTTTTGGGGAACCTATTGAATTGACCTTAAGGAAGTTAATTGCCTCTAATCCTATCACACTTCCTAAGTTTACTAGTTATGAACCCAAGGTCAAACCACCATGGAAGAATGATAATGAATATTGTGAGTATCACCAAAGTAAAGGTCACAAAACAAGCAATTCTCATAGACTTAAGAATCTTATCTAGGAACTCATTGATCAAGGTGATGTTACTATTGAATATCATACCAATAATTCACCTAATGAGAAATTAAGCATATGTTGAGACACATTTTTAAGCATGATAAAAATAATCCACCCATGTTTGGCAATGGCTCATTTCAAAGAGATTACACCAATGATATATCCACCTCATATGATTTCATTTCTCCCACCATTCCTTCATACCCTAAATCTTTGCAAAAATAATCTACACCATCTCCATCAAGTAAATTGCCCAATAATGAAATTTTTAAAGCTTATCTCCATGGGCTACCCATAATAGATAATAATGAAATCCAAGCTAATTCATCTCTTGATGCAAATTCCTTCTATGATTTAGAAGTACCAAATCCAACACCATCATTCACTCTATTATCTGTCAAGACCACTCCAAAGAGCCTCATTCCAAACCCATCCCTATCATGTCAAAATATCAAATCCATCTAAGATTCACCTATACATATCCAAACTCATACCCCATCTTTAGAATTGGATCCATGCCAAGAGAATAATCCAAAGAATTCTAACATAGATTTTCCTACATATCAAGATCAAAGTATCCCTTCCATACTATCTCATGACCCTTCTCTAAATCAAGAACAAAGTATCCCTTTCATATCATCTCATGATCCATCTCTAAATCAAGATCAAAGTACACCTTTCACCCCATCTAATGATACCCCTCCTAATCAAGATCAATATGTCTCATCCACTCTATCAAATGATCCCCTTCTACCTCATGATCCCATTCCATATCAAGAGCAATATATCCCTTCCACCCCATCCCATGATCCTACCCTAAGTCGACATCAAATTTTTCCTCCATCTCCATCTCATGATCTAAGTATCCCTTCATATCCATGTCATGATCCTAATCCTCCACAAGATCCCATCACCCTTATCCAAGCTACTTATAAATCCAATCCTATCAAATGCGTTCTTCCACATTCATCGAATCTAGTTTCCTCCAATAACTTATCATTCCTTTCATGTCATATCCTCCTCAAAGTGGACTCCCATCTTGTTTATAAAATAACAAGTATCCCATTGGAAAAAGGATTTGTAAAAAATGCATTATCAAGGCAAAGGACTAGGCCTACATGATCAAGGCATATTAGAACCCATCCAAATCCAATAAAATACTAATTATTATGGCCTTAGATATAATTATATAGACGTTGGTACTCCTTCCATCCACCCCAAATCCAAAATCCTACCATCTAAATCCAAACATTCATATTCTCCATCCTCCAAATCTAGTCTGGGTCCTTATATTCCAAATCCCAAGCCTTCATCCCTTCCATCCATCTTGGGCCACTATGTCCCAAAACCAAGTCCTTCATCCCTTCCATCCATCTCGAATCCTTATATCCCAAAACAAAAATGTCCCCTCCGTCTATCTTGGGTCCTTACATTTCACCACCTATCACTCCTATTCCAAAATCTCTTTATCCTCTTTATCCATCACTTCATATCCCTAATAAAGATCACCAAAGGCACACATTATTGAAATCCTTCCAACATCCTATCTACATCAACCTATTCATAAGGCCTACACATTATTCTTCTCTATCCACCAATACCATTGCTCTTGGAAGCAATTTGGATGCCAAAAATAAAGCCAAGAATCAACCAAAATCAAAGGATCAACATGTCCCATAAAAAATACGTGAAAACACAAAGAAAAATATGATTCAAAATCAAAAGGTTAAATCCAAAAAGTCACAAAGGCCCATGAATAAAAAATCAAATTCAAAAACCATGTGGATTCAAAAAATACTCATAGAATCAATGTATCCCAAAGAATAATCAAATTTGGCATCCAAGCTTGTTTATCCAAAAGCTTCATCCAATCCTAGTTCCTTCACCCCATCTAATAATCCATCACTTCCATCCATTTTGGGTCCTTATATCATAAAATTTACATCCATTCCTCCATCTAAACTTCAAAATACAAAGTCCACTTCTCTTCCACAACTCCACCACCCTTCAAGGTGTGTGCCAATGTTGATCTTTCCAACATTTCCATCCACTCATCCATAAGTCTTCCATCAAACCATCTATTATCCAACATTAATTTTCCATCCTTCCATCCCTCTCATCCAATCCTTTGCATAAATCCACATCCATTCACCATCTTCCCATCCATTTCATCCCCCTTACCATCATTCTACCAACATCTATGAGAATACCTTCAATTGTCCATGGTCTAATGGAGCATATCTTCAATGGATACCATCCATAGAACTAGATTCTTGAGTCCTTCCTCCATCTCCCTATCATGCATCCACTATCTTCCAAATCCACTTATCCATATCCTTATCCTTCTCCATCCATCCTATTCCAAAAAATGTAAAAAAACAATAAATAAATAAAAAATGTAAAAAAACAATAAATAAATAAAAAATGAAATAAAAAAAATAAAAAATGAAAAAGTAAAGAGAAATCATTCATCCTATGGTGAAAACTACTTTAGTGGCAACTTGGATAGGTACCATGATGAAAACCTAGCAAACAAACATCATGTGTAATCCATTATCCTCTTGCACTCTACACTTGGGGGCAAGTTTCATCAATGCTATCCTACCTACCGCATCCCCCTTTATCCCGCATCTCCTATCCATTACCCTCCTTACATTCATCCTTCCATTTTTTTACCTTTGATCTTGACAAGGCTAAGGATCTCCATAAGTATCATGTCAGGTATCTACTTCACCTTATGCACACTCTTCAAGCTATCCCTTAGCTTATCCATGTCTTATTTCCCTCTTTGATCTTGCTTATCCTATTCATGTCTTATTTATATTTTTATCCATATCCTATCTATATCCTATCCAAATCCATCCCTTGATCTTGATAAAAACCTAGGGGCATATACTTCAAAATATGTTTTTGGAAAACTCTTGACATGTCCATTTCTTGGGACCATATACCATTTAATTCACACTTTCATTACTGTCATAGCCATATGTCTAACCCCTTAGCTTGGACAAAACATTTGATCCCATTGTGAGTTAGTCCTTGGAAATCAAATGGGCTCCCCATTTCATAATAAGTTACCCCATCCTTCACCTATCCATTTTTCATTGCACTAGTCCATTTATTCAGTCATAATGTTTCATGCCTTGCTAGACACTAGGGGCAAGTGAATACATATTTCTTTGAAATAAATCCTTACATATGTCTTTTACCTCAATGGGTGATCTAGACATCTTCTATAAATTTATATTCCAAAAAAAAAATCCAAAAATCCAAAAAAATCAAAACATGTCAAAAATCCAAAAAAAAAAACATTCCAAAAATCCAAAAATTTAAAAAATCATGTAAAAATAAAAAAATAACATGTAAAAATCCAAAAAAAATCAAAAATACAAAAACATTCCAAAACCCAAAAAATCAAAACATTCCAAAAGTCCAAAAAATGAAAACATTCCAAAAATCCAAAAAATCATTTAAACATGTCAAAAATCCAAAAATCAAAACATTCCAAAAATCCAAATAAATCAAAACATTTCAAAAATCCAAAAACATCTAAATAATCCTCAAAAAATCCAAAAACATCCAAATATTCCTTAAAAAATCCAAAAACAGTCATAAAATGTCAAAAAATTCAAAAACATTATCGGTCATCAAGTATGTGTCGTTCCAAATAATCGAACTACGTTGTCTCTGCACATTTATGTGGGCAAGGCCATCATTGATGAGCCCCCGAGGCCTAGGTCTGTCCCTTAGGTTTTGTCAAAAACCTCTTTACATCTATCACAATTCGTATAACATAATAAACTATCCATTGTCAAGGTCGAATTAACTACAAAGCCTCAACGAATATATGTAGGCAAGGGTATCATCGATGAGCCCTCGAGGCCTAGTTCTATCCCTGAGGTCTCTTCTATCATTACCCACATCCCATAATAAACTCTCTTGCTAAGGTTGACACTTTGATCAGATGCAAACATGATATCCTAGAAAGAACTGAGCTTAACAAATCACGAAACAACAAGCGAACTATCCAACTAGTCCCCAATCCTCACCAATTAATTTCCCAATTATAGTCAGTTATCCTTATTAGCTATCATTTTGTCTTATACAAGTTGTTGCATCCTTGAAACTAGACCAAGCATTTTATATGAAGTATATCATCCCTGAAACCAAACACAATCCTATCAATTATCTTATATAGGATGTTGCATCATCGAAACCAAATTCAATGTATTATACGAAATGCTTCATTTCTTGAAACCAAAAATCATCCTTACAATCCTATCACTAAACACTCATTGATTGGCAAGAAGATCTAAATGGCTATTGACTTGATTGGTCTAGTTAGTCTTATCTTTTTTTATTTATATTTGGTCATGTTACTATGCGCCTTGAGGAAGTCCATAAGTGATGAGAGGAGCAATGGTGGATCATGAAATTTTTCTCTTTGATTTATGTTTATGGTTTGTCTTGGCAATATGACTAGGGCAACTAAGTTCCTTGTGTATGATTGGGGTTCCATTTGGCATATTCAAAATATGCTATGCAAGTTAAAGGTCATCTAACATTCTGTTACATCAAGATTAACATGCTTTGTGGTTACTTCCTCACATATTTCAACAAGGTTCTATGGTCACTAGTATGTGTCATGGCATTCCTTATCTGCAATGTGTCTATTTATGCAAAGGGATAACATTTTTCACCTTGGTCTATGGCATACCTTGGTGTTCGTTATCATTGCCAAAATAAAATGCTCTATAATGATAATCGTGCACTAAAATTAAAGCTCAAAATCTATTAGCAAAATATCACATCCATCTCAATTCATTCCATCCATTCCATTCCAATTCTATCTAATTATTCTTCACTTCTTACTAACATTTTCTTCTCGCCAACATTTCTTCCATCAATTCTTGCACTAGCACGCATCAAATTAACCTATCGAGACTTTTATCAATTTTTTTGGAATTTTTTGAAAATTTGCCAAATTTCTCAAGGAGGTACCACACTATCCTACCTTAATCGGGGCATACTGGGGTAGGTCCTGAACTGAATTTTCCTAATTATTCTTCGACATAATGCTCAAAATCATATTGTATCAAATAGGGGAAAAATATAGACACTAAAAATGTCTCGAGCCTGCAGATAATATTTTTACACTAATTTGCATCTTTCACACATAATTATTATTTTTTAATTATTTAATTATTCCTTAATGCCACTTTCTTCTATTAATTAAATAATTTTGTATTATTTAATTAATTCACTTTAACTTTATTCTTCCCAGATTAATTAAATAAATTTTAATTTATTTAATTACATCACTAATTATTTTTTTCATCTACAATTAAATAAATTGTTATTTATTTAATTATTCACCATCACTTTTCATCTATATCTTAATTACTTAATTATTCATTTCCCTCTTTTCATTTATAATTAAATATTTAATTATTTATTTCCCTCTTTTCATCTATAATTAAATAATCGTTTTCAATTATTTAATTATTCATTTCCCTCTTTTCATCTATCATTAAATAATTGTTCTTAATTATTTAATTATTTATCTCCCTCTTTTCTTTTATAATTAAATAATCATTTTTAATTATTTAATTATTCATGCACCACCTCCTAAAATTAAATAATTGTTCTAATTATTTAATTTATCTATCTTTATCCATCCTCTAAATAAATAAAATTACTTATTTATTTAATTTATTTTCTCATGCCACAATAATTAATTATTATCCCCTCATGCAAAAACTAACTCATCCATCTATTCTTCTGAATCAATCTCCACCATTGATCATATATCATCACCTCTTAATCCTCACCATCCATCTAATTTGGATTTCTATAAAATCAAGCTATCATCCTCATTCCAATTTTAACCACATTCTTTGAGATTTTGCTTTCAATCATTCATCTTGAGGAACCACATCTTTTTAGATTTTTCTATCTTACATCTACATTGAGCTTAACACACATTGTGCACACTAAATATCTAAGAGAAAACAAGTAAAATTGAGAAGATCAATGGAGGAGAATCAAATTTTGCATAGGAATTGCGGTATTTTTGGTTTATTATTTGATTTCTATTGTCATCTTGTGCTGCATTGTTAGAGTAGGGTCTCTATGGCTTGAATTCAGGTAGTTTTGTGGTTGTTATCGATGATTCATGCCTTTCCCTCGATTTTCCTAGTCGACAGAAGTTATGTGGAATATTTTTAATTTTAATACATTTTTTATTTGCTTATGCAATGTGTCATTGATGAGGCTTGCCTAGTCAATCCTCTTTGAGTCCATGAGGGATAGAATGAAGAAACAAACCCAATAATATAAATCCTTAGCATTGTGCAAGCTAAAAAATCTACCAAGAAGATTGATGACATTCTTAGTACCTTGATTTTAACTCATTCTTATTGAGGATATTTTCCATCTACATTCCCTATTTTCTTCTTTATAGAAGAAATTTATTATTGATGAATTTGACAATTGATATTGTTTTCCTTCATAGTACTTTATTGTCTCCAAGTTAATTTTTTCATATTGGGTATAGGTGGGCAACCAAAGCACTCTCTATATCACCTCTAAATTAATATCACTTATAGTTTGGCTAGCATGCCCAAACACCTTTCTTTGCTTCTAGTTGTGCCTATGAGCATGGGCCAAAACTAGCTTAGGAAATTGGGGGAGACTAAAGTGTAACAACTTGAACTGAACTAGATCTAGAAATGTATCGGGCCTCAAAGATTTTATCTCCTTCATGATACACCTCCTGTAAGAATTCCTAAACGTTCTCATATCCTAATTTAGTATCTCCAATTTTATCCCAAGGGGATAACACCTTTAAAGTAGTATGCTATCCTTTATACTCACAATTATTTCTCTATGCAGTTTTTCTCCTTACATATGTGCTACCAAGCACACAGACAAGCCATTAGACAAGTTCAATAATAATCAATTTTTATTTTTCCATAAGTATGAACAACCAGCTTGTAAATCCACAAATCAAATATACCAATTATGTAATGCAAAGAACTTGATGGAACTAATACAACAAATAGATAAGTCTTAAGGATGAACTAGGGCTTTTCCAAAATTTCTACCACTACCCAAGTATAAAGTTATAGTTCAAAATAGTTATGGAATGAGGCTTCGAGATCCCAACATGATTTATACATGAAGTATCAAAGATCCTAAAAGTTTGATATCTAATAGCATATCCTAGTAAATTCTATTAAGTAATATTTTTTATCCCCATTTATCAAAAGACATAGATAATCAAACAATATCAATCCATGAACCTAAGGAGGTAAAAAATTAAAAGCATCAGGGATCATGGGTTGGGAGTACTCCATAACTTATGCCCAAAAGTAAACAAATAGGGATATCCCTGCATCTCTAACTTTCAAAATATACATAAGGTACAAAAATATAAAAAGTTAGGGATCAATGATAGTTCTTAGTCCATACCAAGTAAGCTCAAAATCATGATCCCATAATATAATATAATGTAAAATGTTAGATATCAGACACTAGGGATACCATCTAACTCTTGCCAAAAATAAAACCAAACAAAAGTATCTTTACATCTCCAAATTTGCAAATATGTACAAAGAAAAAACTAGGGATTAAGGATTGAGGATACCTCATAATGTATGCTCAAAATCACTCAATCATAAGGATGGTCAAGATTGTGACTCCAAAATAAGAAAAATAAATTATGGGAGTCAACCATCAAGGATCTTAAATATTACATCCCAAAAAATGGGTAGGCAAGACAAAGTCTACAAGTTTGATACCAAACAAAGGCTTATGAGATCATAATGTTATCAAGTAAAAAATAACCTTGAACTTTAAAAAAACCCAAAAATGAATTATCAAAAGAGGAAAGTGAAAGCACAACTAGGACACATGAAAAAAAACTAAAAATTACAAAAAAAATGAAGGGCATGAATAATAAAAATAAAATAAAAATGCAAACCAATAAAAAAATTGATGCCCTAACATACTTAAAAAATACACAAAAATAAATAAATAATAAAACAACAAATAAAAACCAAAATATCATTAATGAATTTTAGAGGAACTAAGCCCTACCTATTTAACGATGTGAAGGATGGCAAGTAACATAGGGTGAACACCTAAAGGACCAAAAAATGCACTACAACAAAACATCCTCAAGAACTAAAGGGTTCTCACCAACCTAAGTGAATTATTCACAAGGCAAGAAGGTAGATGAAACCACTAGAGATCAAGGGTGCCCAAACACATGAAGAAAAGTGATGGAAAGATAATCCAAACAAGAATAAGCAACCAAATTGCATGAATGAGAAAATTTACGTTAATGTGGAGTTGGGGGTAGGTCAAGGTGAGGTCATATCCTAGGCCAATTATCAAATTTATAAAGATTCCTTTACACTCATGCTAGGATGACCAACTTTGAAATTTTGATTAAGGTGATGCATTAAACCCCTAACATCACTAATCTATGGGAGATGTTATATTTTTGGAGATTCCTTTATTATCATGCTAGGATGATAAACTTTTAAATTATAACAAGAATTACAATACTTAAAAATAAAATATAAATAAAAGATAAGGCCAAAATGGTGCAGGGGCACCCATGTGCTCAAAAGATGCAAAGGTTGGGTTTTTGGTTTGGTCAAGAATTTTTTGATGTAATAAGGTCCATTTAGACCATTTTTTATGTTTTAAGTCATGTGGGGTCAGTTTTGAGGCAAATTATTGTTTTGCAAAATGTTGCAAAAGTTGCTCAAGCAACTTTGCATTTTTGGCATGTATGGGAAGTTGAACAATCAAGTAGTTGGGAACCATTTGAATATGTTAGTAAATGTTTAAATTTGCCTTGGGATGTTCGAGGCAACCTGCTGATGAAGTTTTGAAGATCAAGTAATAAAGAAAACTTTGTTTTTCTATATTTTTTGGTGATTTCTTACTGCTACAACAATTTGTACGGCCCTGTACGACTTGCAAATGATCTAAAGCGTGTTGGAATTTTTGGAGGGATGAATTAGATAACTTTTTGTTTTGGTTTTATTGTTTTACATTGATTTTGAAGAGAGTTTGAGTCAATTTACTAAAAGCAGTCAGAAAACCCTAGTTTTGAGGGTTTGAGAGGAAAATCATGGATTAGAAGACCATTCCACTTGTGGAAAATTCTAAAAATCAATGAAATGGAGGCAGTTAGGATGCTTTTAATGCTGGTAGGGTTTTCATATGCAGGGGAAGGAGTTTGGGGCAAGTTGGATGCTGCCCTAGCCTAATATCTCTTGTATTAGGCCTAGGAAGATAGATAGAAGTAGGGTTTTATTCAAAAATTGTTTGGAGATCATTCCACATGTTGGGAATTGCATACTTAGACCCCATGTGACATGTTAGAGGCTTTGGAGTGGATATTAATATTTTGGAGTTTGTAAATCTCATTGTTGCTTTGTGAAACATGCCTAATTAGGCCTTGTAGCAGCGTAGCAGTCAGAATTAGAGGGTGTTGTTACAAAACAAGCACACTTGGAAATTTGATATGTTCCTAAGAGGAAAAAATGGTATCTTAAATGGTGTTTCAGTTTTGGGTTTGAATTATTCTTGGAGAGATATGATGAAAATTATTTGTTTGGAGTACTACTAGGGAGGATGAAGGGTTTGTGAGAAAACCACCAAGTTAGGGATTTGAAATTGCAAAGTTAGTTCATTTGTGTTTGAATTGAAAACCTCCACCCTGGTCTGCATCACAAAACCAAACCAAGAAATTAAAAAAATAAGAAGAATAAATGAAAGGAGGTCCCTATTTTGCTAAATAAAAGTGGGGCATGTGTGTAAGACAAAAAAAAGAAAGAAAATCTACCAGGAAAATTCCCTTGAGAATCTTAAGATACATGAACCCTTCAAGAACTTTCATCTCTAATTTTGATTCACCAAAATATATAAAATAAAACCAAAACCATCAAAGAAAGAAAACATCATAAGGCCCTATTAATTGAGATCCCATAGCATGTGCAAATGACTCATTCCTTAGAGGGAAAGTCTCAAATCATAATAAGGTGAAGCCCACAAAAATATACATGAGTATAGTTGTACCTTCAACTAACCATGGGTCCATTAGATTACATTGTGTAATTAAATATAGATGATGAGGGACGGGATGGGAATTTCTCTATAGTCAACCAAATGTCTATAGCTCTAACAAAGTTACCTCTAACTCCACTCAAAGTAGAGCTCTATTTCCAACTAGGTTTATATAGCCCTAATAGAGGTTTCTTGAATCACTAAAATATAGCTGAGTTATAATGATATTTATCTTTTTTCTCTTTTCTCTTCTATTTTTTTTCCTTTATCTATTTTTTTTATTTTCTACATATTTTTAATCTCCTTCACTTTGTTTTCTAATTCTCTTTTATTTTGAATACTTTGCAAGTAAATTTTATTAAGGTATCTCAACTCATAGATAATGAAGCCTATTTTTGGGTTGGGAGTCATGGTGACCATCATAAAAGAGTGTATCCTTTTGAGGTGGGATCACAAAATCTAACCCTAACCAACCCATTAATGTTTTACGTGTGTATAAAATATAAGATCTCAAACATTACTTCCTTGAACATCATAATTCCTAGGTCCTTAACAAACCAAAATTCCCAAGTTTGACATGAATGAACATAAAATCAAAGACTCCAAGTTGATGGCTAATCTAAATATCAAAAAAATTGATAGTAGGATCCCATTCAAAGCATCCTTTGTGTACCATCTTGAGACAAGTCCAACCCCACAAATAGTGAAGGACCAACCCTAAGAATTTAGTATCAAAGGACAAAGAACAAAGAAAAAATACAAATACACCTAAAAGAAAAATTATAAAAATAAATGACACACAACCAATTTAACATAATTAGTAAACAAAATAGTACAAGACATTAGACTCGAAATGAGAAAAAACTAACACAACGAATTTTAAAACTAACTCAAAATATACAAAGAGTCCCTCAAGCCTCTAGGAATTGGAACAGTGTTTGATATATTTACCATTAACTAGTAATGGGATAAGCTCTTTAGTTAAAGAACTAATATGAAAGGTATTATCTCCCAAGAACTTAGATATCTCTGAAGGACCTAATAATAGCTTCTCAAACTTGGGATGACCTCCTTTATTTTCACTAGCTTTTTCCTAGTGGAGGACTATGTTAAATATCTTAAAGGCCGACAAATTTTATCTCTTGTTAAACCATATTTTAACTACTACCTAACTTTGTAAAATGATTTGAAATAGTATCTCTCTTTTCCTCTAGGATTAATAAACTAAAAAATGCTGCTTCTACCTTGTTATCTATTTCCAAATAATCCTTCATTAACTATAAGGTTGGGAATATTAAGTTGATTGGGAACACAAGGTTAAGCCCATAAACCAATTAGTATGAAAAATATCCCCGAGGAGACTTTAACTCTAGTATTGTCTATCCATAAACTTAATTTAATTATGTAAATCCCTAGGGTTCTTTTCTAATAGTTTGTCAATGACATATAATAAATTCTTGTTAGTGGACTCAATAACACCATTCCCTTACAAATAATAATTGGAAGAAAATTTTAAAATTACCTTATGCTCAAATATCCATTACAATAATTTAGCTAATGAAAAAGTAGGAGTTTTGTCGAATACTAAAGAAAATGGTATTCTAAACTTGGTGATGATTATTCTTCTAGAATACACTACCTCATAAATTATCTAAATAGAATTTTGATCACTACCTTAGTGGTGCAATTCTTACATTCTTGATATTCATTCCACCTTATGCAATAATATATAGTTGTGTCAAATACAAGTGTGCCCTATTAAAGAGTTGAGGTTAATCATGCCTATGAAATGTAAGCCACATTGGTCAAAATGGTGTACCTCATAAATTAGTTGTGTTCCTCTCTCTATGTATAGAGGTATAATAAAAATGGCACTTTCTTATGTGGATGAGAATTTTTAAATAGGCAAGGCCAATAATAACCCACCCTAAGAATTTGGTGAATTATTACATCACCTAAAACTTGTTATGTTCTAAAATCATCCCAAAATTATGTTAGGACCTAAATTAATTCTATCTTATTAAAGAATATTAGGTATATGCCTTCATAGTTACTTCTATACATAACACATAACTTGATTATAAATTGCTAATTTTCATTCTAAGTGCTCTTCTCTATGTTGAATTTAGTTTTTGGACACCTATTGTTCAAAATTTAGTAAACAATCCTAGTACCATTCATCATTTATGATTATATTGATGGTATATTGCTAACAAACCAAAAATGTATCCACCTTAGCCAATAACTCAGAAATACCCTAACCTCTAACTAGCTTCATAGGTTGTATCTCCAGATCAAAATCCTATAGGGTTACCATTGATTTTCCATGCTCTTCTCCGAACTCATTTTGAATAAGCATGGAATTAACTGCTCAATCAAGAACTACAACAAGTTTTTTACTTCTCATTATATATTGCCTAAATATTTTTACAACCCTCACCAATGCAAAAGATTATTTTCAATATAAGCATGTCTCACTTCTAAATTTTTAAAATGGGAACTCTCTATGAGTTTTTCTTGCCATGTCCCATTTTTATGAGTCAAGACAACAACACATGAATATTTTAAAGAAAAGGAGTATATATAGAATGGTTGTGTATAATTTGGGTTGATCAAAATAGGGGCATTTACAATTGATTCCTTAATTTGAGAAAAATCAATTTGGCCTTAGTAGTGCATTCAATTTTTACATCATTCTCATCCATATCATTTAAGGGATGAACCATCTCAACAAAACCAATGATAATTTTCCTTATGAAATTGACCTTGCAAAAGAATGACATAAACTCCTTCTTGTTGGCTGGAAACAATAACTTAAAAATTTCCTCTACTCTCTTGGGATCAATAGAGATTCTGTTTTTATAGATAATATTCCCCAACAACTTTCCTTTAACCACTCCAAAGATAGATTACTTAGGGTTTAATTTTTTTTAGATTCCTTGTATCTTTGGAGAATTTTCCTTAAATTTAATGTATGCCCCCCTTTATTTTTGGAAAAGACTACCAAATAATCTATATAAATGATAATGTACTTACCTATTGAACCTTTGGATGTTGTGTCCATGGATTTATATAAAATCGATCCTATGTTAATTTTCCAAAGATGCATCCTTTGGTAAGTAAATATGCCCCACGTAGTTGTGAACAAAATCTTCAATTTTTCTAGGATCCATTCATCATCTAAAAATGACATCATCTAGGATCCATTCAAAATTTGTAACACTTTATCAAGAGACAAAAGTGGATAATTATCTTTTTCAAAAGCATTATTGAGATTATAGAATTCCACATATTTTTATTTCTATTTTTTCTTCTAGACAAGCGTAAGATTAATAATCCATGTGGAATGTTTAACTGGATTTTTTTTGCCTACTAACAATAATTTTTGCACTTCCTTGAAAATTAGAGGCTCTAACAATGCATTCATTCAATGTTGTTTTTCTCTAAATGGTTTAACATTTGGCTTAATTGGGATGGTGTGAGTAACAACTAATGTGTCACAATTATTTAGTTCTTCATATCCCTAAGATATCACTGCATGATAATATTTCAATGCTTTGTGTATACCATATCTTTCTTCTCAGGTACATACTTTTCCTATGATCACATATTTTACCTACTGATCATCTCCCAAAAATTATGCATCATACTTTTGAAAGGAAGTAGGGTATTCAAAAATATTTCCTACACCAATATTTTGGCTAGAGTGTTGTACAAATTTCAATCTCTTAATTATGAGAAAAAAGTAGAAATACACTTAAACATAAAATAAATAATAAATATCATAACACATGTGTATTTGGGGAAAATATTTTTGGGATAAAAACCCTACACTCCAAAGAAACTCAATGTATTATTCAACAAACCATAATCACAATACACTTGTAGAGAAAGTATTCACATGAGTATCACCAACTAAAGATCTAGAGAAATTATTATATCTTAATAGTATCTACAAAACTCTAATCTAAACCTTCATCTCAAACACCTAATAAATAGGAGATACAAAACCTAAAACCATCAAATGGTAATTAGAAACACACGAGCTAAAACCACCTAAGATTGGTGCCTAATTTATGCTCCAATAAAATATATTTTATGATGTGTTCTAATATGTATCATAAGTTGGCCAACATGTGTAACTCCCATTTATAACTCTTTTATGCATCCAACAACTTTTTAAATTTCCTATACAAATGTTTGGAGGCCATGACTTTTGATTTGGTGGATAGGGCCCCATTTTTTAAATTGGAGTACTCAAAGAGATATATTTAATGAGCATCATATTTAGTGCCGAGCAACTAGAAATATTTATTTTGGCTAGAAACTAAGCCTATATCCCATATTTTATTTTTCCCATTTTATATCCAAAAACTAAATATTTTGTGATCTTAAATTTTGGAGCAAGGTTGATGCACCTTTCTCAACATTCCCCACTTGTCAAACACCTTGCAAGAGAAAATGGAGTATCAATTCCATTTATCTAATTACTAAGGGATGAGAGGCTCATATACTTGTGGCACCAACTAAGTTATTACTTGCTTGTTGGATTTTCCAATGCATTTGCAACAATATTCAACTTGTGTAAAATTTTTCTAGCATCACTGTCCTATCGTCTACCATATCTAAAAAATGGTAATGCGCACAAATATGCTTCATTCTTGCATGCAATATTGGGTTATTTACTAGACATATGACACTTGTAAGGAAGAACGGTACATGAAAAACACTTCCTACACTAATATTTTTAAGAGAGTGTTATGTAAATTTCAATATTTTAACAATTATAGAAAGAATACACACATTTAAACATAAAACAAATAATAAATATAATAATGTAGGTGTATGTGGGGAAAATCCTTTCAAAACAAAAATCTTGCACACCAAATAAACTCAATTTATTAATCATTAAATCATGTTTACAATACACTAGTAGAGAAATCCTCCACATGAGTATCACCAACCAAATATTTGGAGGCATTCTTACTTCTTAAAATTATCTAAAAAACTCTACACTCAACCTCCATCTCAATCACCTAATATATAAAAGATCCTAAACCTAAAGCCATCAAATGGTAATTAGAAACCCATGAGCTAAAACCACCTAAAAGTAGCACCCTAATTATCCCTCAATCAAATATACCTTATGATGTGTCAAAATATGCATCATAATTTGGTCAATAGATATAAATCCCCTTTACAACTCTTTTATGCATTCACCAACTTTTTACATTTCCCAAAAACTTTTAAGGGCCATAAATTTTGATCCAATGGGCTGATTGGGCCCTTATAAAAAAAATATTAAAGTACTCAAAGAGATCCATGCAATGAGCACTCTTGTAGGCAGTGTCAAGAAATTGAGAATTTTTATTTTGATTAAAAACTAAGTCTATAGCCTAGAAATTGAGCTTTTCAATTTTATACTCAAAAATCACAAATTTTATAATATTAACATGAGGAGCAAGTTTGAAACACATTTCCCAATATTATCCCACTCAACACCTTGCAAGATCAAATGAAGTACACCAACACTATTTATCTATTTGATAGGGGTTGAGAGGCCTATAGACCTGTAACAACACCTAAACTTTTCTATGCTTATCGACTTTCTCAATTTGTAACAACACCTAAATTTTTCTAGCATCATCCTCCCATCCTCTACCATATTCTGAAAAAAATGGTATTAGACATAAATATGCTTTGGGTAGGTGCAAGTAGTTAGGTCTACAAAATGTTAAAAAAGTAGAAGTATTTTTACTTTTTTAATTTTTTCATAGCTAGACTAAAAATTTGAAGAGCTTACACATAGAATCTTTAAAAAGTCTAATAATATGAAATGTAATATTTTGAGTCTAGTTTTAAAATATTTAATTTATTCTAATACCCAGATGATACAATTTAATTTTTGATAGGCATGTATAAAAACCACTTTTAAAAGTCATTTTTTTAGGAGCTTACCATGCATGTGTACGACCACCATAATTTGACCTAAATAAAACTAATTTTCTAATTCCTTTTGGGGAAATATGTGTATTATACTAAATATTGATGAGGATTTTATTAATAAAAAAAATTCAAATATTTTTTTAATAATTTTTTATTGGCCCTAATTGTTGTTTTTGGAAACCCCTTGTGTATGGTCACCATAATTTGAGCTAAATTAATCATTTTTTTTTTCATTGTGTAAATAATTATGTGTATATTGATATCATATAATTTTTTTGACAAGAAACTTAAAAAAGTAGAAGTTATTAAAAAATTATGAAAACTTAACATATCAAGTTTATGGATCAATTTCCTTAGAAATTAATTAAATAAAGAAAAAACAATCGAACTGTAAAAAAATTACATATTTGAAAACCAAAAATCATCATCTATAATAGGTTTTAGTTTCATAAAAAAAATTCAAAAAAATTCATCAACCATATTGTTAAAATTAGTTTTTCTCTTGATGCTTTTGTGACATTGTAATTGTAGGTCCAAGGCTAAGGTTTCCAAGCCTAAAACAAAATCAAATGCATATGTTTCAAAATTTAAAATTTATGAAACATGTATCCTCTCTAAAACAATTTCCCACTTTAAAATACATACCCGTTCTAAAATATTATGTAACTGGAAATGAGTACCTGTTTAAAAATTTAGGTGCAAGAGATTGAGCTTAAATGGGTACCTATTTTTTATGAAATAGGTACCCATTTTTATCGAGATTTTTTTGATCCCAAAAAAATTCCCCTCTATGTGGACCCAAATTCTTGCTTTTACTCCTTTGTCCTCACATGGAAGGTTGGGTTTTTTCCACATATGGTAATCTAACTATCATAACGAACCATAATGGCTTCTACCTCTATCCCAACATCTAAACATAATATTTTAAGCCAAATTCCTTACAAGCATGAGTTACTACCATGTACTCTACTTATATAATGGAAAAATCAACCACAACCACTTGCTCATCCAACTAATTACCCCACCAAACATAGTGAAAACGTATCCACTTGTGGATCTTTTGTTGTCAATATCTCTAACCCAATTTGAATTCACATGTCCACGAGTACAAATAAAATGTATATCTCGTATAGGTTTATCATGATAGAATAAGGAATAATTAGAGGTACCTTACAAATACCTAAAGACCCTCTTTACTGTATCCCAATGCACTTATCTAGGATTAGCCATAAATATGCTAAGGAATTTCACTGCTTGGGCAATGTCTAGTCTTATAAAGACCATATTATACATCAAACTCTCAATTACACTAGCATAAGGTAATATTCTAATATCCTCCATCTCACTAGGAGAAATTATACACTTCTTAATAAATTACTTTATCCCCATTATAATAGAAATACACAATGGCCTATAATCTATCATTTTAAACATCTCCAACACTAAGTTCACATACTTACTCATACCAAACTAGAGTTTTATATTCACTCTTATCTCTTTTGATCTTAATCCTAAAGACATACCTTTATGCCACAAAGTATTTCATTTCAAACTATGTTGAAATATGAGACTTCAAATCACAAATCAAAATTTTTCCATTATTGAAAAATAAAATATCATCAACATATAATGCAATAATGAGAACATGATCAACATCCATCTTATAATAGATGCAATGATTGAATTTGGATATCAAAAATCCTAAATTTAACACAAAATAAACAAACTTTTGGTACCACATCTTAAGAGATTTAATAAGATCATACCGGAGAATTTTTTACTTATTGTAACAGAGGGGGACCAACCATTGCAAGGCCCTAGGTCACAAAATGCCAAGAGCAATATGGCTGCCCTAACTTACCTCAATTTAAAGGAAGGTTAGGATAGGTGGGATGAAAATGATGAGAACCGTGGGGTCCTTCGATCACTCTGCAAACCTGAATGCTAAAAGGAGACTAGGCGAGTCAATCTTCAGGGTCAACTCTGCATCTCAGGTAGCTCTCTGCTTGAGGACAAAAGCGCAGTTCTGGGACGACAACATGGCATGCCGGCGTCCATATGACCAGAAAACTAGAGAGATGAGGTTTAAGCTCTAAAAAAGGGCTAAATTTTAGTTTAAGAGTTTCAGGATGTGTAGAATAAGACTAAGAAGAGTGAAGTGTATATACGAATACGATAAAGGAAATAGATTACCGCAAGGGTGACAAAGATGATTTCGTACAACAATCTTCTTGCCAACTTGCTCAAAGATCTCTCCACCTGCACACAACGAAGAGGGAAAATGTTGGGGGGCTATTTAGGGGTCTGCGTCAGTCAGACACCCATTTTGGTGTTTCCACCTCCACGAACATCCAAGTTTGCAATGATAGAAATAATGATAAAGAAGGGAATACAAGCTACATAAATAAAAGACACTACAAAACAATACGTGCTTACTCAACCAATGTGATAGAGAAGATAAGAGGAGCTTACCACCTTCATCCAAAGCACTCGAGGCTTGTGGAGGAGAAAATGAGAGGAACTCAAGCCTTTGCTGCAATGGTGTTTGTCCTATGCTCGCACTATCAGAGTGATGGAGTAGTGGATTGCTGCTATGGAGTGTGAAGTGTTGCTACAAAGCTTGAAGTGAATGGATGGAAATAGAGAGAGTGTTTAAAAGATCTTGCAAAATTTAAGAATGGATGAGAGAGTGAAGGATATGAAGGAAGGAGATGAAAAATGGCCATATTCGGGTCAGCTAATCGAAGAGGGGTGTTACACTTTGACTTCCAATGGGAAGTGTAATGCCTCTGTAGATTCCAGCCGTAGGAATCTGCTAGGGATATAAGCACGCCACACAAACATTTGCACATCGTGTGGGTGTCCTCAACATAAATGCCTCCACTGACACACAAAATAGGTGCCAAGTGGGATGTGGGCAGCGGGCTTAAGTTGAATTAAGCCTCCGCCTTAGATTTTCTAAAGTGTAAGGGGGTAAAGGAGAATTTGCGTTAGGGGTGAAAATTCACTCCTATACATTTTTCCCCCACTTTAGCGAACACGAGTATTGATGAGTGCTTCAGTAAAGTAGAGTAGTAAAGAAGTAACAAAGTAAGAGATGTATACTTGAACCAACGAGGAAGTAGAGAACTGTCTGGCGAACTTGGAAGTACAAGAAAGGACTTCATAGTTTTGCAGAACTATAAAGTTGAAGAACGAAAGTGCCTCACAGGCTCATAGTCCTACAAGGGAGGTATCCTTCGAGAACTCTCACATGAAGGAGACCAAGCAAAGGGGACTTTGTAGAGTTAGAGATGGTGACATGTTTACCTACAAATAGAACATGTTAGGAAGCGACTGCCTAGACCAGTGAATGGAAAGTCATGCAAACCATCGCTAAGTTGTAAGACTTTCAAAGGGGTCTCTCGGGAACCCTTCAAAAGGAAGGAGGGTCCACTCAAGGGATGCACTATTTTAAAAGTGAAGTCTAGTCGGGCTGCCCTCAAGCTAGATGTAAGGATGCGAAGTAGGTCTAGTTGGGTTGCCCCCAGACTAGACACGAGGAAGTAAGATCGGTCTAGTCGGGCTACCCTCGAGCTAGATGCAAGGATGTGAAACCAATCTAACCGGGGTGCCCTCGGGCTAGACACCGTAGAATTTTGATGAGAACATTCAAAGGGGTCCCTTGGGAACCCAACATGAAAGGGAGGGGTCCACTCAAGGGACGCGTTGTTTGAAACCTGATGTCTTCTTTCTCGAATCGATTCATCATCAAGGAGTCCTTTCGAAAGATGTTCACTTCATCAAGGAGTTTGAAAGGAAGGGTATACACCCACGAGAGGGTAAGACTGAGACCGTTCCCGCTTCAGAGGAAGATTCCAAAGTCCTTTCTTTGTGAACCCATGATGAAGGAAACATGTTCCATTAGGGTTTCAAGTTGAGAATGCAATTCTAGAGAAGAAGGGTGTGAAGGGTCTTCAAGAAAAGATTCATTGGGCAATGAATGCATATTCTAAAGACTGAGTAATGTAGAAATAATGTTGTCACACATGAAAGGGACAACTCAAGAAAAGAAGAGAGAAAGATAAAGAGAAAGGTAAGAGATCACACACAAAGGGCACAAGGGGATCTAGTTTCAAGGGGTCAGGTCTGACTTTATTTATAAATAGTAGGTAACCGCGGAAAGAGGCAAAAGATCATCAATCCCCAACTAGATCAGGAAGAATGCATGGAAGACAAAGTAAAAATAAAAAAATTGGGTCAACATGGAAGGAGGCCTAAATGCTCCCGATGCTTTGCATCGTCCCCAATTTTCTAAAAGTCAATCACAAACATGGAAGAATAATGATACATATAGAGGAAGGTTTACAACACAAACACCACGCTTATATCTAAGCACCAATAGGGAGGATGAGGGTCATCCATACACATATAACATGATCACAGGGGAATCACGTCACAACACACACACACATCTAATCTAAAGATCAAGAAGAGGGTTCCCCCTAACACTGGTTGACTAGGAGGTCATCAAATTCCCACTCTAGATCATTTTAGGGGGAAGGATGAAAAGCTTGAAATGGTGCAATGTTAAGGGGAGGAGCTTTCGATTATCCTGCAACAAGGGCCAAGGTAGAGGGACCTATGAGGTCTCTGTCGCTCAACTCCTATGGGTCTAAGGTCAACGACTTCATGAAGATCGTTGACAAGGTCAAAACTTCATCCACTGAGTTAAACATGCACTTAATAGGGGTGCCATGCTTCACTTCGGTGGATAGAGGAGTTTGCACCCAAGGTTCACCACTAGGCTCACCGAGAGGCTCGTGAGTGGTGAAAACTCAAGGGAGGCCAAGACTGGCTCCATCACTAGGATAGAACAAGTCAACGTGGGGCCACCTTTTGGAGAATGTGGGCTCTCCTTATGTCCTCCATTACTGGAGGGACCACATTCTACCTTCTTCTTTGTTGGAGGAGGTGAACTCCCCATAGATGAAGTAAGGAGGGTCGAGGGAGGAGAGGAGAGGAGTGCAATGGATAAAATTGAAGTATTAACCATATCCATGGGCTTTGGGAAAGGTGAGACATCCATAATGGAAGTTAGCAAAGGAGGCTCTACAGAAGGATCGATAAACACCTGCACCTTTCTAGATGCATGCGCGCTTGCAATGGAAGCTAAAAGCGATACAAAGTTAGTTTGGATAGATAAAGAAAGGGGGAGAGAGGAGGACACAATCAGAGGTGCAGTCATCTCCTCCTCATTATTCTGTAAGGAGGCTTGCTCAAATAGGAGAGCCTTTCACTAAATCTTATTCTTGTGTGCAAGGCGGTTTCTATGACTCTTCGAATCGGAAGCCAGAGCTTGTGAAGGGATAGAAGGTTTCTGCTCAAACATGGGAGTGTCCTCCACATCTATTTCTAGTGGAAGGAAATACTCCCAAATGGGAACAAGAGGAGAAGGTTTAGAAATTGTAGGAGGAATCGACTCTAACGCCTCAACGACGGGCCTCTTCCCGTTTACTATTTTAGGAACAGGAATAGTAGGAGGCCGCAGAGCTCGGGACAAAGAGGACTCTCCACGGGGGGCTTTCTATCTTCCATACCAAATGGGCCTAGGCTCCGTGGGAAAGACAAGAAGATTGAATGCAGGACGCTTGGCCTTTCGCCAAGCGGGCACCATGGGATTTTCTCACAAGCGTGAGATAGAAGCAGATGGCACCACGACAGGGCGAGAGGAAGCATTAGGATGAACAACAGAAGGGGAAGAAGGAGGATCTTGGGACTTCTTCTCTTCTTTTGTTCTACATACCTTGGTGGCATCAATGTCAGCTTTTAGACAAGCTCTATGTGAAACAACATAAGGTGAAGGAGGGTACCTCACTTTCGGCCTAGCACGCCCTTTCTTATAGTTTTGATATGTACGTTAAAGGAGGTCCTTCCTAGGTGGGAGAGGACCAAGAGATGTAGGCCAAAAGTAATCTAGGGTATAGCTACCACGTGCAACCAGTGGTCTATAACCGGTGTCATGGACAACATGTACTGAACCTCCATGAACAAACTTATGACACTATTGCACAACCGAGGGAACTACATTCATAGCTACTAGCTAGGGGATTCCTAGCTTCACTCTAAAGAGTTTAGACCCCGAGATGATGTCAAACTTAAGGCTCACTAATTTGGGTTCAACGAGGACCGATAGGAAAATACTCCCTATAGGAGGTACGAAAAGTTTGTCATGTGTGTAGACGGTACTCTTAGGTGCATCATATCCATCCTTATGTAGGAAGTTAATTAGTATGATCTCCTCAGTTATGATATTCACTTGAGATGTTGGATCAACGAGAACACCTGCTACAGTATTCCCATTTATCCTTGCAGGATTGTAAAGAGGAGATGGTTCTCTATTGAAGCCCATCAACAAGTCCTGTGAAGTGAAGGTTATGCTACTACCATTACTCACAGTCTGCACAGAGGGAATAAGTTGTCTTAAGAAAGAGGCCATTGCACACACCAAAAATACCTCTACAGAGCCTCCTAAGGTCTACAAGATAGGATAGTGACCCAATCAAGGTTTCATTGCACAACACAAAACCTTCCAACTATGCCTACTAGGGGTCGTAGGTTGGGCTATAAGGCAGAAGCCTCACAACACTCACACCTACAACACTCATAGAACATGAGGAAAGGGACTTTCAACATCACAAAATGGAACCAAAATGGTTCACGTTAGGTTCACCAAAAATGTAAGAGAGGGACCAACCACTGCAAGGCCCCAGGTCACGAAAGGCCAAGAGCAGTATGGCTGCCCTAACATACCTCAGTTTAAAGGAAGGTTAGGATAGGCGAGATGAAAATGATGAGAACTGTGGGGTCCTTCGATCACTCTGCAAACCTGAATGTTGAAAGGAGACTAGGCGAGTCGATATTTAGGGTCAAATCTACATCTTAGGTAGCTCTCTATCTAAGGACAGAAGCGTGGCTCTAGGATGACAGTGTGATGCACTGACGTCTCATAGGTGCACTGGCCTCCGTACTTCTAGAAAACTAGAGATACAAGGTTTAAACTCTGAAAAAGGGCTAACAACCTAGTTTAAGAGTTTCAGGATGTGTATAATAAGACTAAGAAGAGTTAAGTGTATAGATGAATATGATAAAGGAAATAGATTACCGCAAGGGTGACAAAGACTATTTCATACAACAATCTTCTCACCAGCTAGCTCCAAGATCTCTCCAACGACACACAATAAAGATGGAAAATTTTGGGGGGCTGTTTAGGGGTTTGCCTCAGTCAGATGCTTGTTTTGGTGTTTCCACCTCCATGGACAACCAAGTTTGCAACAATAGAAATAATGATAAAGAAGGTAATACAAGTTACGTAAGTAAAAGACACTACAAAATAGTATGTGCTTACTCAACCAAAGTGACAAAGAAGATAAGAGGAGCTTACCACCTCTATCCAAAGCACTCAAGGCTTGTGGAGGAGAAAATGAGAGGAACTTAATCCTCTGCTGTAATGGTGTTTGTCCTACTCTCACACTATTAGAGTGATGGAGTAGTGGATTGCTGCTATGGAGTGTGAAGTGTTGCTATAAAGCTTGAAGTGGATGGATGGAAATGGAGAGAGTGTTCAAATAATCTTGCAAAACTTGAGAATGGATGAGAGAGTGAAGAAGATGAAGGAAGGAGATGAAAAACGACCATATTCGGGTTGACCATCCAAAGAGGGGCATTACACTTTGACTTCCAATGGGAAGTGTAACTTCTCTACAAAATCCAACCACAAGAATCTACTAGGGAGGTAAGCGCACTGCATAGACATTTGCGTGCCATGCGAGTGTCCCCAACAGAAACGCCTCCACCTACACACAAAATAGGCGCCAAGTGGGATGTGGGCAATAGGCTTAAGTGGAATTAAGCCTCCACCTTAGGTTTTCTAAAGTGTAATGGGGTAAAGGATAATTTTCCTTAGGGGTGAAAATTTGCTCCTATACACTTATAAACCAAACGTTCTTTACCTTTTTTTAATGTAATGCTCTAGCTATGTCATATAAATCTCTTCCTTTAAATCACCATGAAAGAATTGTTGGAAATTATTGTCATTGATGTCAAAGGTGATGTGTAATGAAATAACTTACACAATAGAAGAATATGATAGGAAATATATTGTAAATATTTGATAATAATTGAGAATAACAAGCCACTTTGAGGGGGAAAACTTCCAAATATCTCCAATGAGAACACAATTGAAAATATCATGATGAAATAAGACTCACTACCTCTTATATACACCTTATTTTTTCCTAGGATATCTACCATGTCGACTTAGATAATCATATATAAGCCATACCTACCAACCTAATTAACTAAATAATAATATAATTAATTATAATATGGCTTAATTAAGAGTTAAGATAGCCACAAGTTGACTATTCATAATATGATGTACTCTAATATTAAGGGTGTAGCATGCCTCCCTCTTTAGAGAAGCATCGTCCTTAATGTTAAACAAGTTTGGATCCTTCTGAATGAACTCCTCATCCTCCCATGTGCATCTTTAATTGGTAAATTCTTCCATTGGATGGAATATTGAGCAAGTGTTTTGGTCCTTAGCTTTCTTGTGCATTTTCGAAGAATAAAATTTGGTTTTAATATGACTCTTCCTTTTTCATCAAGCTTAGGTAATATTGTCTGAGTAGGGATATTATGTTGCAAGTATGTTGCTAGTATTTTCATTGATCCCAACAGTTGGTCATTGATGTCAACCTCTAGTGTGGTGTTGAGAAGATATTGAAGATGAGGAGATTGTTGGTGGTAAAAGTGTTGTATATATGTTGAAGAGATGTTTGTGGTATTGTTGATGTAGTCAGTTCACTAAGTTTCCAAGTGCTTTTGAGAAAAAATGAATAAAAGAGTATGCAGTGTGACAGAGGTGTGTTCAATGTTGTGCTTCATATTTCTTGATGTTTAAAGATATGCTTGTGTGGTTTTGATATGATGATTAAGGTGTTCAAAGGTATTATATCCAGAGTTTCAGGTTCTAGATTGTTCTATAGTGAAAGTTGTGTTTGATAGTGTGTTTGTTTGTATAGAAGGTTGTTTGGGAGAAATGAGATTGATAAGTAGGAGGTTTCTTCCATAGCATGTCAAATTATGATATTGCTATCAGGATTCAACCATGTAGTTTTTGAGTCAAACTCATTGACCCATGATTCATGAGAAATGAGATTGCTCTGTATTTCTCCGTAGTGTTGTTTCCTATCTTGTAGATTTGGGAACATGCTTATATTTTCTATATCTATCTTCCCTTAGAGTTTTTGGGGTTGAGTTGCTTCACAAGTTCAGTTCTTATGTTGGAGTTTAGTGGCAATGTGTGTGGTTGCACAAAATGAAAGCAATCCTTATTTCAGGTGGTTGTGGAAGTGTTGAAGAATATTCTAATATGTGTGGATTATGTGAAGTTTTGTTATGTGGTCTACATGTTTTATGACCTGGAGAAGTGTGTATGTGGTCACTTGCAGTGTTAGTTTAGGTTTGGTCAAATTGGCGTGTTAGCACTATTTGCAGAGGTACCTCATGGATTATGTACATGTTGAGTAGCATGGTGATATGGATTTAGGTCCTAGTTAACCCTTGGTGTGGTCTACCTTCACTTCTTTCCATCATGAAAGTTTTTGTTACCAACCTATTTTGGTGTTGCATGTTTGAGGTACATACGTTTCATTGAGGTCAACCTAATTGAGATTGTTTAGGTCACATATGGTATAAATGAAAGATGGATTTTGTGTTGAGGTGTGTGGCAAGTGTGAATGATGTGAATGTGATAAAGTGTGGTGATTTGAGTGCGATCTTAATGCCTATGACTCCAAATGCAGTGAGAAGAAGGTGTATACATTTTCAGTGTACTTTAAGCTACTAGAGACAGTGAGCCAAAGGTTGTAGATGGCCTAGAGATCCAGTGGTGGATTTCTCTTGTTGCTCTAAGATAGTGAATCTCTTTGTAACAAACTTCTATTCTTATTTCTTTTAGATAGTGAGTCATTTTGGTAGTGGGCCTTTCTTTTTTTTGGATGGTGAGCCCTTGGAAGTAAGCCTAATTGTATTCAGTGTTGCTATTCATATATATGTGAGCTAATCCTTACCATGGTTTTTCCCTTCTTAGGTTTTCCACATAAATCTAGTGTTCTCTTATGTATGGTTGTGTTTGTATTATTATTTTACATGTTTACATTCTGCTAATGCTTAATAATAGTTTGAATGTTGATGAGAGATTGAATATTTTTAATGTACAACTGATTCACCCCCCTCTCAGTTTTCCTATGCATTTAAAAATTGGTATCAGAGCTGTGGTTCCTTGGAGAAATTTTAACTGCTTGAGGTAGATTCAAATGATGCACAGGAAGGGTGTGAAAGCTCCTATGTTTGATGGAACAAATTATACTTATTGGAAAGCTAGGATGGAATCCTTTCTGGTCTCTCTTGGATTTGGAGTCAGATAGTCATTTGAAAAAGGATACACTATGCCTACTACTGGTTATATAAGTGATGATGAAATCAAGGAATATGAGAGAAATGGTAAAAAAGGAATGCTATTCTGAGTGATCTCTCTAATTTTGAACTTGGAAAGGTGATAAGTCAAAAATTTGCTAAAGATGTTTGGAGAAAGTTGGAGAGTATCTATGAAGGAGATGATAAAGTCAAGCAAGCAAAAATGAAGAATTACAGAGCCAAAATTAAAACCCTAAGGATGTATAAAGATGAAGATATTACTGCCTACATGCTCAGAGTGGATGATTTTTTCAATGTCATCAATGGTCTTGATGGTAAACTAGAAGAAAGTGAAGTTGTGAAAAAGGTATTGAGAAATCTTATTAGATCTTATAGTTCTAAAGTTTTTGCTATTGAGGAAGCTCAAAATTTGGATAATTATTCTAGATATTAGATGTTTGGTGCTTTAATTTCTTATGATTTAAGAGAGTTTGGTCAAGATGCTACAAAGAAAGAAACTACTTTTAAACTCTACAAGGCAGAGAAGGATGATGAATCAAATCCAAATGATCTTGATGAGGTGGAAGCAAATTTTGTAAGAAGATTGAAAAAAGGAACTATCAAATACAAAGGTAAGTTACCCTTTAAGTGTTTCAATTGTGGAAAGATAGGTCATTATGCTTCTAAATGTCCAATCAAAGTTTAAAATGACAAACCTATGGATCACAAAGGAAAATTTTTCAAGAAGAGTTATTATGTTGGAAAAGATAATGGTGCATCTGATGATGAGGAATTAAACTATCCTAATGATGATAGTGATGAATTATTGTTCATAGCTTTGAATGTTGGAACTGATTCTACTAATTCTGAAAGATGTATGAAGAAAGGTACTCTAGAAATAGGTCACAACATTGAAGAAACTATGGTGACTAATTTTCATGCAAGAGAGGAGAGGAATTATTGGATAATTGATAGTGTGTGCTCAAATCATATGAAAGGTGATAAGAGTAAGTTTGTTGAATCAAAAGTATGATGGTTGTCTTGTTAAGTTTGGTGGTGATACATTTGTTAAGATTTGTGGAAAAGGTTAAATTAGATTTGATGGCAAGAATAAAAAATATGATGTTATTTATGTGAAGGGTCTCCAACACAATCTTCTAAGTGTAGGATATATGTGCAACAGAGGATACAATTTGGCATTTCAGGATGATGTTTATGAAATCAGAAAAGGAAGATCCAATACTCTAGTTGTTGTAGGAACAAGGAAAAAAGGTAATGTTTATCAACTCAAAGGTAGTGGTGCTAAATGCTTTATGTCTCAAATCAATGAAATTTGGTTATGGCATAGAAGAATGGGTTGCATCAATTTTGACAACCTAGTGAAGATCAATTCTACTGATGCTATGAGATATTTGCCAAAGATTACAAAGCCTATCAATGTAATGTGCAAGGAATGTCAGTTTGGAAAGAAAACAAAGAATATGTTTAAGACTAAGGAATATTCTACTACAGGGCCTTTGGAGTTGGTCCATACAAACCTATGTGGACCTACCAAAATTAGAAGCTCTCAAGGTGATGGGTATTTTATGTTATTGATTGATGATTATTCTAGAATGACTTGGGTGACATTTTATAAAGAAAATTAGAAGCTCTAGATAAGTTCAAAGCATTTAAATCTATGATTGAAAATTAAAAGGATGTGAAAATCAAACACTTAAGGTTTGATACAGGTGGTGAGTTCACCTCTAATGAGTTTAATTTTGTTTTGTGAATTTCATGGAATAAAGAGGCATTTGTTAGCCCCTAGTACTCCTCAATAGAATGGAGAATGGAGAGGAAGAATAGAACAATTCAAGAAGAAGCAAGGACTATGATGAAGGAAGCAAGTCTACTGAATGTCTATTAGAGAGAAGCAATTCATACTACCATCTACATTCTTAACAAAGGTCAAGCAAGAATGAACAACTTAAAGTCTCCTTGTGAGTTATGGTATGGTAAACCTCCTATTGTGAAATATTTGAAAGTGTAATGGTGCGAATTTGCACCCCTAGGAAAATTCCCCATTTAATTTCCCCTACCTTAGAAAATGTAAACCCGATGATGCAATTTCACTACCGCCACCTTGTCCCTTCCACCAAGTCGTATCATTTTTCGTCGATGGGGGAATTTTTGTCAAGGATGCACACACACTGTGCAGACTTCTATGCACCAGCTATCATCTTGACAAGATTTTTGCCCCTAGAAATAATAGAAACATTATGTCTTCCATTGGTTGTGAAGAGTAATGTTCCCTGCCTCCCTTGACTAACAAAATTTGACTTGTTGCCTCCATTTTCCTATTCAAACTTACTTCATTCATCCTCTTAGTTTCTTCATGCAGTTTCACACATTCTAGCTCTTCATTCTGACTCTCTTCACTCCATTCTTGCTTCTACGCCATTGTTCTTCTTGATATAAGCTCCTCATTTGGCTTCAATATCATGTTATTGTTGCAATACCATTGCTATCGAAGGATTTTCAAGCTTCATCTTCTCTACGTGGTGGTGCCATTCTCTTCTTTCTACTATTGGCCTTGAGAAATCATAGTCAAGAAGGTAAAATTGTGTTTGTCTACTTAGTTGCATCATCTTATTTATTGGATAGCATTGTAGTTGTCTTTGCTTTCTATCTAGTGGTACCACTTCCTTTCTATTTCCTTTATCAATTTATATACTTTGTGGTTATATGGCTTCCAGTGGAGGTGGGAACACCAAAATAGGGGTCTAACAGAGGCAAACCTTGAATACAACCCAACATTTTTCCCATTTCCATGTGTGCAGGTGTGTTCGAGTGGAGCTAATTGAAGAATCGATCCATGGGAAGCATGATACATTTTCCTACCTTATCCTTATCATTTCTAGCATAGTTCTTTTTAGTGTCCTTTTCATTGTATTTGTTGTTTATGTACTTTTCTATTCTTTGTCAAAACATCAAACATCAAATAGTTAGGCAGTTAGTAGGTTCTTAGTGTTTTTATTTGTTTTTTAGACCCCTATCCGTATAGGATGCCAATGCGCTATGTTGGAGCCTGAGATCGGTATTGCTATCCTTAGATAGTGAACTATCTGGGCAATAGACCAAAGCTTTGAAGCTAACTCTTCCGACTTTGTAAACACCTGGTTTTAGTAGAAGGAAAGCAACACAATATTTTCCCTTCCCTTTCAGCCTCGAGATTTCATTATTTTTAATTTGTCTTGTTAACCTGAGGTAGTTTAGGGTAAACCATTACTTGGGGCTATCCTGTGACCTGGAATCCTGGGGGTGATGGGTCCCCCTTCTCTACATTTTAGTGAATGCGACGTGAACTATTTTTGTTCTCTTGGTATTGAAGAACCTTCTCTCATGTAGTAGGCATGTTGTATGTTTGTGGGTTCATTGTGTATAGCCTTGCAACCCAATCTACGACCCCTTCCTACATATTTAGAAGGGCTCTTATATATTTAGGAGTGAAATTTAGATAGGCCACTATCCAATCTCTCAACCTCCTACTCCTACTAAGTCTTTTCATCAGAGTATGTTAACATGGCATTATTCACACATATTCCTCCCACTCAACCTATAAGCGGATCACCAAACATAACCTTTACCTCATAGGATTTGCCTATGAATAAAGACCCTTCTCCCTTGTACATTCTCTCTCATGTCAATATAAAATTTGTGACTAGTGTCTTAGTTGACCCTGTGAGTTGAGTGAATGTTATTGTTATCACAAAGATTTTCACCTGAGTGCAAAGACGAAAGGCTCAGAAATCCTGTGAAACATAGGATCAATGAAACATGGGATCAAACTCAGGTTGTGGGTGACCTATGATGAGATTGAACCTCCAAATTACAGGCCGAATTTCTATAAGATATTCTGATGATTGTTTGTAACTTAGAAGGAAAAGGGAATAAAATGCTGAAATGAATGCAAAAACTAAACTTAAACTTAAATCTAGGTGATGTACCTAATAGATACTTGATGAACAGATTGATTCATAACTAATTATTACAAAATCTATTTTCACAACTCAAATTAGGCAATCTAATCACATAAGTGTTTCATTAGAAGGCCTGGCAATCTATTCTTTATGAAGGAAAATGATGTTTTCACAACCTAAAGGAGAGGATAAATTAACAACACAACTTATGACCTGTAACTAAAATTGATTTTTCATGTACATGCATTCATGAATGTGACAGGAATTTAAAGGACTTGAAATAAAACACATTACATTCACATCTAAAACATTCAATAAATACAAAACTCCTGAATCTAAGAAGGCTAATATTGAATTGCAATAATGAAAAAAGGAAAATTTGCGTGAAAAACTATATGAACCTGTAAAATTTGTTGTCTAAATTTAATCAAAATGAAAGCTAAGTTACAAGATATTTCTCTTTGCAGAATGCAAAGGCTGAAAAACAAGAACTGAAGGAAAAAAGAGTAAGTTTTTTCCATATATACAATAGAGGCATGCATAAAGCATCCAAGAGGTGAAACTGAAAGTGAAATGGGAGTGAAAAATATCCTGAAGTGTCCTCTCACGAGCAAAAAGAAAAAGTCTTGAGAAGAGGGCCCACCACTACTGTGAACTAAGCTCAAATAGCAAAAAAGTCCGTCTAATACCATATGTAACTGAAGTGTGAATCAAGATTGGTTTATGAGTTGACTAAAAGTCAACAAAATGCATGGAGGTGGCACCAAAAGTGAACAAAAAGCGAAAACCTTTATCCACGAGCAAAGGCAAAAAGCTTCAGAAAAAAGGCATGTAACTAAAGTGAACCAATCACTGGATGTTGCGAACTCCTTCTGATGTTGCACATGATAAAAAAGACTCTCAAAACTGACGTGGAATTGTAGTTAAGTCTCAAAAATATCCACCATTTGATCCATTTAGTCCTTGCATGATTAGTTGATTGAAAATAAATTGAAGTCTCCAATTCACATGATTTGACCCAAGCATCACTTCAGTTATCACCCTTGCATGATCTTTTAGGAAAAGGTAAACTATTTGATTTAAATATTAAAGATAATCAATCTATGATTATTTTAATATTTAATATACAAAAGTCCTCCTTTTCGTGCATCATATGCTAAATATTAAGGCAACTATTGAAATATTACCATTAATATTTCATTACATCATTTGTTTTTGGTTCAAAATCATGCCAAGTCCTCCACTAGAATATACAAAGGTTTTTATGAGCTTGACACTTCATCAAAACTCACAAGCCATCTCTAATTGCTAGGTCGATTGACTTAACAAGTCAAGACCATGGGTAATAAAATAAAATTATTTTATTAAAAACATAAGTCAAAATTGTTCATCATTTGAATTAGGGATTTTTGAGTAAAAGAAAGCTTGAACCCTAATATTTGATCATTTATCATTTTGAGCTTTTGGAGAAAATGGAGCACCACCATGCTGCTAGGTAGGGCTTGAAACTCGGTCTACATCATTTTTGTCTACTCTTCATCATCTTCCTATTGTTACCTGTGTTTTTCCTGAAGGAAACTTGCAGGAAACATGGTAAGTCCTCCGTATGTATAAATCTGAGCACTCCTATTTATCTTTGAATCATTTTATGAGCTTTCAAGCCGTGAATATGGCACATTTTGTGATATATTCTCATTTTCTATATTATGTTGAGCCCTTTATTTGATCTGGAGCCACCATCAAAGCACTGTATGCGGGTTTTGAGAGCAATTTTTGATTTACAAACCTGGTAAGCACAAATCTCTAACTCTCCTCCTATTTTCTATTGAAACTAGCTCGTTTCAAGCCCAAAAGAGTTGTAAGATGATTTAAAACATATACTTCCTCATTTAGTAGCTTTGACTGAACACCTCTCTATCTGGGTATTTAAGTTTATGAAAAAATAGGAACCTCCTATGTGTTATGGCTACAACCTTTCTCCTTTTTTTGAGTAGTTCTCCATACTTGTATGAGATCAAAGCCTCTGTATTTGATATTTCATGTAAACCCCATTCTTTAGCCGCAACCATGTAGTTTATACAACTGGGTATTTTGGCACTTAATCTTTGACAATTGTTCCACAATAAAATGCAATGGCTTGGCTGCTCCATTGAATGTTGTCCAATTTACTTGTTCTCAGAGGTTTGCATACTAAACATTGCTTTGAATCTGAATCTCAACCACACTGTCATCTTTATCCTTTCTATTGAACATAATTTTCTTTTTTAGAAATCCACCATTTGTATGCTGCCCCACCTCTTTCATATAAAGTACCTTCATTATTTGTATAAGATCATTGGCTCCTACATTGTACCTTCACTATCCAGTGTGTACACTTTGATATGCATGACCAAAAGTAATTATATGATAGTAATCTTCATGCTGTTTGTTCACTTGAACCTTAGATTTTTTAGAAAAGAAGTGAAGACACAGTGAGATAAGTATAAACAATAGTTGTGAAAGAAATAGAAATTCATGTTAATTGTTACAAGATCTCCTATTGTAAAAATGCAATTGGATTTTCCCATCGTTTCCCATTCATATTCTAATGATTGGAAAATGGTTCATGTTCTCACTGTGTATTAAAAATGATGCCTTCTCAGAAATGTTCATAATGTACCTGCATGACTATACTTTCTATTAGTGTTGGACTACTCTCTTTACATTTGATTGGAATATTCAATTTCAACACGAGATTCTGTCCTTAACAAAGTCTTTTGGACTTTGATTGGAAATATTTGTTTCTTTTCTTTGTTTGATCATTATTTGTCACTGTATAAAAGCTCAAAACCTTTGAGTTCTTTTTGCTTGAAATATGGTTTCAATATTTTCACAAGAACACTGCATTCTTCATCAGATAGGCCAGATCCAAATTTTGTTATATTTTGCATTCCATTGGTTTCATGCCTAATGTATCCTGGATGTTATTTTTTAGATCTTGTTGATACATCTGTAGCAATAGGAGCAGATACTGTCAAAATTTGTCACTCTTATTATCTCCTTTGGGTTTTCTTCCTTAGTATTTACATGTTTAAAGTCTTTGAACTGTAGCATCACTTGCATTATCCATTGTTGTTTGTTTTCCTGTATTAAAAAAATTCATTGTTGAGTGTAGCTACTATTGTGGCTATCAATGGAAAGGTTCCCTCACACATCTATACTTTGTTTAAAATAAGAGGATGTTGCAAGTACATCCTAATCTTTATTTTAAGGTTGATAATGACTTAGATAATGGTTTTGCTAAAGTATGTATTGAATCCTGAGGCCTGATGCTTGATATTGAATTTGATATGCATGAAGCATGATCCCTTTTTGTCATTCTATAGGTAATTAGAAGTAGTAAATGATGGCATCCATACCTTTGATCTTTCGGTGATGCCTCTTGATCCCTTTTTGTGATAATGATCTCATTATAGTAATATAGACTACCCTCCTGACATGCTATATGGATTGTTCTTCTTCTTCTGATGATCTATTTTCCATGTCTATTTCTCCTAAGTCTCTTACAGACTATGTAAGTACCACAAAATATGTAAGAAATAGTTTTGATGACCTGATGCCTTGTTCTCCCTTCAATATAAAGGGGCTCAATACCTCATTGATATGCAAATGTGAATGCAAGGTAGAGCTGAAACAAGATAACAACAAAGCTAATGACCTCTTGAGATGCTTTTGATTGCTCTTTTGAATGATGAGAAAGAAGATTCTTTGCTCAATATATTTTCATCACTTGTAAATTAAGGACTATTTTATGAACTTCAATTTGTTACAACAATCCTTCTTGATGACTATTATGAATATTGACGACTCTCATGTAAATAAGAGAGTGTCCTCTTTTTATTTTGCACTCAACCCTTACGGGAGCCCATTTTTCTCCACATATCTTTAAGTATTCAATTATGGATCAACAACATGACTTGTCCTATACCTGCACAAGAAATAAACAATGTTAGATCAAAACAATAAATGCAGAAGCTCTCATGATCCTTCCCTTTTTTGTGCTCTCTTAACTTGATCATGTGATGAATGCCTGATAGGATGTGAGTTATATTTCTATTGGTAATGTGGACATAAGGAAAATAGTGATTTTTCATTGCTCTAACACCATATTTTAATAATTTTGCAAGTGCCTTTGGAATTGGAGTGGGGGTTGTACCAACTAGAGTTGAATGCGTGAAGACACCACATAACTGAAATGATGATTTGTCATTCCAGGAAATGACAAATCATTCCTTTCCTTATTTTTATATTATCTTTAGTTGTATACTGTACATCTCCTTTTTGCATTCACCATATTCTTACAGTATATCTAAGTTACTCCCACGACTTGTGTTGGACTTTGTGTTTTTATAATATGAATAATACAATATTCCTTATGCCAATGTATAATACTCTTTGAAATGTATTTGCATAACAAAATTGAAACTCACTTATAATCAATATTTTTTTCACAATAATGGATACTTAACTGAGAAAATATGCACCTGCTGTACCTTTAAGTGAATTTGCAATTTAGCTCTACCTATTCTAAGCTGTAGCAAAAAATAGGTAACAATTTGGCGACCTCCATTGAGTGCTTGCCTGCTAAGCACCATTAGACTAGTTTCCTTGATAATCCATTGGGCATGGAGTCCATTTTTGTTCTGCTTGACTCAGAAAACCTGTAACTCAGCTGCTGAGAAATAAATAACAACAACAAACAAAACTGAAAGAATCTAATCATAACTCTATTTAAGACGAAGTGAGAAAATAGGTGTAACATTTGCACTTATTGAAAAAAAAAATACTAAAATAAATACTACTGCACGGTGAGCACTTATTGAAAGCAATAAAATTTATTCTACTATATACATCTACAAACACTTGTTATTCAAAAGCATTTTTTGAGGAGAATCACATTGACAGGGATTGGTAACACCTCTCCATCCAACCTTGAGAGCTGGAATGCATTATGTTGTTTCCATTCAATGATAATGTACAGGCCATCCCACATGGCATTGAACTTCGTGTGTTTACCGGGTTCACTCTTCAATTCATCCCACTTAAAAACCTTATCTCCCTCTTTGAAAATCCTTGGAGTAGCTTTTTTGTCAAATGTTCTCTTCATCTGGGCCCGATGGATTTCTAGATTTCTTAAGGCTTCCTTCCTAGTTTCCTCCAACTCCATTAACTATGCAAGCCTGATCTGCATAGGTTCCTCTTCAAGCAGGTCTAGTTTCTTGATCAAAATCAGAGTAGGCAACTCAATTATATAGGTACCTTAGCCTCTTTTCCATATGTCAGAACATAAGTTCAATTACCAGTTTCTCTCTTTGGTGTAACCCTATCAGCCCAGAGGGTTAGTTTTAGCTTCTTGTGCCCGATTCTTTGATTGTCCTGAATTGTCTTTTTGATGATCTTTATTAAGTTTTTGTTCGTGGACTCTACCTATCCATTACCCTGTGGGTAATAGTTCAAAGAAGTGTTCAGATAAATATTGTTCTTCATTGACCAATCTGAAACTCTTAATCCTATGAATGCCAAAGCGTTATTAAAGATTATTGAATCTGGTGTACCAAATCGATAAACCAAATCCTGATAAAATTTTAGAATAGATGTTTCATTTGCATCCTTTAATGCAACTACTTGAGTCCACTTCGTAAAGTAGTCTGTTGCAGTCAAGATCCACTTATTCCCAAAAATTGAAGGTGGATTGATTGGACCTATGAAATCTAGTCCCCACTTGCTAAATGACTGTTCCACTTGAATTAGATGAAGAGGCAGAGCTGCAAGCTTCTATTTTCCTACAAACATTGCACATTTATTACATTTTCTAACCCAAGTATGAGCATCCTTAAATAAAAAAGGCTAGTAATAACCAACTCTCATTATCTTCAGGGTTGTGGTTCTAGGTGCAAAGTGGCCTCCAGTTGGCCCATTATGAAACTCTTGCAAAAATTTTTGAATCTGTTTTGGTTCTACACATCTGAGTAAAACATCATTGTAATCTTTCTTATACAAAATCCCGTCAATGACAACAAAAGGAATAGCTTGAAGACAGTAATATCTTTGCTTTGACTTGTCCAAGCCTTTAGGATAGTCACCTGTGTGCAAATAATGGATCATTTGCTGTATCTAGTTTGCTGATATAACTGGAGCAACAAATTGCTCCTCGTTGTTGAAGACTGTTTCAACTGGTATGTTGTTCTCTGAATTTTCAGCAAGCTATTCACAAAAGCCTTTACCTCTAACAAGCTTGGTGATTTTAATATCGATGTCGTATTCCATCACTTTCATGATCCAACCTGCTCTCTTATCATTAATGTCTTAACTGAGCAAAAAATCCTTTACTGTTGAATGTGCAACCATTAGCTGTATTTTATTGTTCGAAATCATATGCCTAAATTTCTTAAGGATTCTAACTACAGCTAATACATGATTTTCTACAAAGGAATATCTAGCTTCATAATCATGTATCGAACTTGACTAAAGAAAGCTACAAGTTGCTCTCAACCCTAATTATTTTGCTGACAAAGCATTGTTGATATGGTGTCAATTCCCCCAAATGCATACAATATGAAATCCTTATCAAAATTTGGGTTAATAAGAGTAGGGGCTGCTGTAAGTGCCTCTTTAATTTGCTCAAAACTACTCTTACCTTCCTTTTTCTAGCTAAAAGGAATGTTCTTCTTCAGCATGGCTGTGAGAGGTTGTAACAAAGCTGCAATGTTAGGGATAAATCTTCTAATGAAGTTAATCTTGCCTTGAAAACTCTGCAAACCTTTTTTATGTGCAAGCAGTGGGAAAGCTAATATGGCTGCAATTCTTTCTGAGTCAATGGTGATGCCATGCTTTGACATGATATGACCCAAAATATTTCCTTCGTGAACTCCAAAAATACTCTTTTTGGGATTTAATGACACCCCAAACTCCCTGCATATTTCAAAGATTTGCCTCAAATGAATAAAGTGTTCATCAACCTTCTTTGAAAACATAGTGATATCATCTAGGTTCACAAGCACAAACCTATTGATAAGGCCTTGAAAGACCATATCCATCACTCTTTGAAAAGTTTCCCCCACATTCAATAATTTGAAGGGCATATTTTTGTAGGCCATAGTACCCCACTTGGTGGTAAAGGCTTTCTTGTACTGGTATATCTCTTTAACCAAGATCTGATTATACCCTAAATAACCATCCAACAACAAGAACCTCTCTGAACCTAAAACAACCTGCATTATCTGTTCCATTGAAGGTAATGGATAGTGATCCTTGAGCGAAGCTCTGTTTAGATCACGAAAATCTACACACAACCTTATCTCTCCATTCTTCTTTCTGACATGAACCAAGTTTGAAACCCAAGAGGTGTGCTTTATTGGAAAGATAATGCCACCTTCAACCAACTTATTCAACTTTGTCTTCATCAAATATTCCAACTTAGGATTCAATGGCCTTTGATTTTGTCTTACTAGTTTTGCATTAGGTTCTAGCTCAATTGTGTGTTGAGCCAACTCAAGTTAAAACCCTTTAGATCGAGCCATACTCCCAAGAAAAGACATCATTGAATTCTTGGCACAACAAGATGAAGGCTTGCTATTCTTCTTTAGTAATTTTTTTTCCAAGCTTGAGAAGCTTATCTCTGAATATTTCAATTGATTCATAATTCTCCTCCTTCACTGTAATGATGGATTTATCTCTTCTAACCTGATCATCGGTGTTGAATATTGATTCAAGGGTAACTAGCCCCTTAGCTTATTAGAATTTTAACTGGAGAATCTGGTCACCATATTGCTGTTCAAGTTTTTGTTGATTATTAGTAGAAAATTCTACTTCTTCGATCGTAAAACTGATAATTTGTTGATCGCTGTCAAAAATTTGCCGACAATATTATCAGGTATAGATGATCTCACTATCACCTTAACATATTGTTGTACCTCAATTTTATGTATGTCAGTAGGTATATCATACTGTGAACCTATAGGAGCTAATCCATCTGCTTCTCCATTCTAACTTTTGGGAATTGACAACAAATTAAAAGCACTACAATCTTCAATTAAGTCCCAGGTTCTGTGCTTGTACAACTTAAAAAAATCATTTTTGGTTACACTCTGATTTCTTACCCGATTTTCTATTAATTTCGAGTCACCATAAGCCTACAAGCACCTAATAACCCTATTCTAGCCCACTCTAGGCCATGAATCAGTGCTTCGTACTCAGCCACATTGTTCATACAACTAAAAGCAAAATAAACACTTTCTAAATAATATTTATCTCCTTTAGGTGAAACGAGCATTGATCCTCCACCAACACCTATCTTACTCCTTGAACCATCAAAAAACAACTTCCAAAGTTGGTTATCCTGCTGATCAGGTTGCACTTCATCTTTAACCAGGTTTGGAATCATCACATCAAGCTTCTGAATCATATAAATAGCTAAACCTATCTCATCCATGTGACTGAAAGGATCAATCTCGTGATCTTTGACTGCCTACTCATCAAGGTTCATAATGGGTATTCGTCCAATTGGTGTACCAAAGTCTAAGGTCATTGATTGATCCTCCTAACCATGGACATCAAGGTTGGCATTTATTGCACTTGGTACATATGACTCTATATGTTCCTTAGCTTGAAATTCTGATTTAATGGTCACCTTTGTACCATATTTGGTTCTAAAAAACATATGGGACCAGTAAGAGGACAAATACCCCCCAACTTAGCGGTGGAGTCTCTAGATATGCACGTGTCGAAGAAAGGAGGCAAGTCTATAACATATATGTCTTGAGGAACTGAGAAATTTGGGCAAGCATGCAGGGTAAGAGGTAGATTCTTGATCATTCCTATAGACTGAATGGTTGTACCATCTAGTTATATGACTCCTTTTGAAAGGGGCTCATATGCCAAACCTAACTTATCTACTAAACTCTTAGGCATTACAAAACTGCTTGCACCTGAATCAATCATACAGTTATGGACTAGATTGTTACCTATAATCAGAGTGCTATTGAAGGGTGGTGGATTTACCTCCTAAATTGGCTGGTCCTTCTTAACTTTTGAACTATTGGCAAGAACTTTGGGCTTTTCCTATACAAGCTCATCAAAAATAGATATTTTGGCTAAAGCCTCATGTAGGCTTTCTTTCTACCCAAGAAGATGCAAAGCATCTAACATGGTCATGCTAATAGTGGCTTTTTTTATATGATCAACGATACTAAAAGCTGGGGTACTAACCTTGTGTTGCACTTTCAGAACAACGGGCTCTACTTGTGCTATTTGAGGTTGAGGTTGTTCTTTCTATTGTTCCTTTGTTGCTACAGTCTGCTGTCTTGGAAAAATTTGAACATTTTGAGTTGTAGTCTACTGATTTTTCCCTTGTTGGGTTGTAGGAATCTGGTCTTTTTGCTGAACAACTTGCTGCTTGTCCTTTTCTAGCTACTGTACATTAGGAGAAACTTGCTATCTCAAGTCAACAACTCTATTTTTTGAACTCGTATTGGCTGCAATCGAGGTATCTAATTGTTCTACCCTTGTGCATGATTAACTCCACAAAATTCATTACCTTGCCAGTTCATCATGGCAACATCAAGATCGTTCTGCTACGTTTGATCATCTTGCTAGTCACTAGCCTCCTTAACTATATTCTCAGAAGTAGCATAATTGCTTTGCACCATAAGAGCCCAATTAACCACCCCATTTATACAAGTAGCTTAATTATGGGGCTGATTATAGGGATAACACCATACATAATCTTGCACCAAGTTGTTCTGGATAGGTACAAGATCCTTAGAAGAGCTGGCAACATTTTGATTGAAAGGTTGATTAGGCCTGACATTATAATTTCTCCATTTTCCTTGGTAGTCAGCCTGATAAGGCAGTCTATTTGGTTGAAAGGGTGCTTGGTAAGGTCTGTAATTTTGGCCTTTCTAATTTTTAAGGTTCACTAAGTCATTTTTGACAGTTTGTAGTAGTTTAGCCATCTGCTATTGAGTACCAACCATTTACTGTTAGGTTCCTCTAAGCTCCTGTAACTTAGAATTTGCTGGAACAATGTTATTTTGGACAACTGTTTGAAAAAATAAGGCTGGGACAATGGGTAATGGGGCTATTGGAGGTATATGAATAGGCAAAATTATGATTTGGTGAAATATTTACCGTTGCTAGGATTCTATCCCAAGTTCTCTGGAACCAAAAGTTGAAATCCGCTATCTATTCTTGTGGAGCTCTCTTAATAGTCATCAATTATTTGACTAGAGATAGATGGTCAAACTTGTTTGAGAATTGTTTGTTCAACTTGTCTCCCAAGTCATCCCATAACACAATAGTGTTAATAGCTAAAATTCTAAACCATTGAAGAGCCTTACCCTTCAAAGACATTGCCAAAAGCCTTATGGCTACATTCTCTTGTGTTATATGATGCACAATGCAAAGAGAAGCTACATCTTTAATATGCTCTATCAGCATGGTTTGATCTTCACTAGTAAAGATCGACATAGTTTTTCAGGGCTGCCATTGGTATGTCATCATGCCGAGCCAAATTCAGTGGGTTTCCTTGATTGAAAGGTACAAAAGTGTGTGCTTTGCCCATCAAACCTACTGGTACTATGAGATTTACAACTTACAGTATTGGTACAGGATGTACTGGAATTACTGGAACTGAAACTATAGCTACTCTCAGTGAACCTCTTGAAGGTGAAATTGATATTCTGTAGCTTGGTGAAGTTGAATGTGAACTTGGTTGCCTTGTTGATGATCTGCCTCTCCTTCTAGGTGATGAAACAAGTGATTCTATTATGAAACCAGGAGATACTGATTTGTTTCTTGAAAGTTGAATAAGTGTTCTTTGGGTTGTTCTTCCTCTTCTCTTTGGTGAATACAATTGTAAATATTCAAACAAAGAAGAGCTTCTTCTCATCTGAACATTTCTCATAAGCTACTCACACTTGATCTGCTTGAAACTGAACGGAGTCACTAGGTATATGAATATTTACATCTAAAAGGTTGATGTAATACTGTGTATACCAGAACAACAACTTTAAAACTATTGAATGCTTTCTTTGAAGTGATCTTTAGAGTCCCACCGGGCCTGCCAAAAACTGTTATCACAAGGATTTGCACCCGAGTGCAAAGACGAAAGGATCAATAATCCCATGAAACATGGGATCAAACTCAGGTTGTGGGTGACCTATGATAATATTGAACCTCCAGATTATAGGCCAACTTCTTATAAGATATTTTGATGATTGTTTGTAACTTTGATGGAAAAGGGAAGGAAATGCTGAAATGAATGCAAAAACTAAACTTAAACTTAAATCTAGGTAATGCACATAATAGATACTTGATGAAAAGATTGATTCACAACCAATTATTATGAAATATTTTTTCACAACTCAAATTGGGAAATCTAATCACATAAGTGTTTCATCAAAAGGCCTGGAAATCCATTCTTTATGAAGGAAAATGATGTTTTCACGACCTAAAGGAGAGGATAAATTAACATCACAACTTATGACCTGTAACTAAAATTTATTTTTTCGTGTACAAGCATTCATGAATGTGACAGGAATTTGAAGGCTTTGAAATCAAACACTTTAAATTTGCATTTAAAAAATTCAATAAATACAAAAATCCTAAATCTAAGAAGGCTAATATTGAATTGCAATAATGAAAAGAAGGAAACTCTGCATAAAAAATTATATGAACTTGTAAAAGCTGCTGTCTATATTAATCAAAATGAAAGCTGAGTTACAAGATATTTCTCTTTGTAGAATGCAAAGGCTGAAAAATAAGAACTGAAGGAAAAAGACTAAGTTTTTTCCATATATACAATAGAGGCATGCATAAAGCATCCAAGAGGTGAAACAGAAAGTGAACTGGGAGTGAAAAATATCCCGAAGTGTCCTCTCATGAGCAAAAAGAAAAAGCCTTGAGAAGAGGGCCCACCACTGTTCTGAACTGAGCTCAAATAGAAAAAAAATCTGTTTGATACCATATGTAATTGAAGTGCGAATCAAGACTAGTTTCTAGGTTCACTAAAAGTCAATAAACTACATGGAGGTGGCACTGAAAGTGAACAAAAAGTGAAAACCTTTATCCACGAGCAAAGACAAAAAGCTTCAAAAAAAAGGCCCGTAACTAAAGTGAACCGATCTCTGGATGTTGCAAACTCCTTCTGATGTTGTGCATGATCAAAAATATTCTCAAAACTGATGTGGAACTATAGTTATGTCTCAAAAATCTCCACCATTCGATCCATTTATTCCTTGCATGATTAGTTGATTGAAAATAAATTGAAGTCTCCACTTCGCATGATTTGACCCAAGCATCACTTCAGTTATCACCTTTGCATGATCTTTTAGGAAAGGGTAAAATGTTTGATTTAAATATTTAGGATAATCAATCTATGATTATTTTAATATTTAATATATGAAAGTCCCCATTTTTCGTGCATCATATGTTAAATATTACCATTAATATTTAATTACATCATTTATTTTTGTTCAAATTCATGCTAAGTGGTCCACTAGAATATGCAAAGGTTTTTATGAGCTTGACACTTCATCAAAACTCACGAGCCATCTCTAATTGCTAGGTCGATTGACTTAACAAGTCAAGACCATGGGCAATAAAATAAAATGATTTTATTAAAAACACAACTCAAAATTGCTCATCATTCAAATTAGGGATTTTTGAGTAAAAGAAAGCTCGAACCCTAATATTTGATCATTCATCATTTTGAGCTTTTGGAGAAAATGGAGCATTGCCATGCTACTGGGTAGGGCTTGAAACTCGATCTACACCATTTTTGTATACTCTTCATCATCTTCTTGCTATTACCTGTGATTTTCCTAAAGGAAACTTGCAGGAAACATGGTAAGTCCTCCATATGTATAAATTTGAGCACTCCTGTTTATCTTTGAAGCATTTTATGAGCTTTCAAGCTATGAATGTGGCACATTTTGTGATATATTCTCATTTTCTATATTATGTTGAGCCCTTTCATTGATTTGGAGCCGCCATAAAAGCACTGTACGCGGGTTTTGAGAGCAATTTTTTGATTTACAAACCCGGTAAGCACGAATCTCTAACTCTCTTCCTATTTTCTATTGAAACTAGCTCGTTTCGAGCCCAAGAGAGTTGTAAAATTATTTAAAACGTATGCTTCCTCATTCAATAGATTTGACTGAACACCTCTCTATTTGGGTATTTGAGTTTATGAAAAATTAGGAACCTCCTATGTGTTATGGCTATGACCTTTCTCCTTTTCCTGAGTCATTCTCCATACTTGTATGAGCTCGAAGCCTCTATATTTGATATTTCATGTAAACCCCATTCTTTAGCCACGACCATGCATTTTATACATCTGGGTATTTTGGCACTTAATCTTTGACAATTGTTCTAGAAGAAAATGCAATGGCTTGGCTGCTCCATTGAATATTGTCCACTTTACTTGTTCTCAGAGCTCTGCATACTAAACATTGCTTTGAATCTGAATCTCAACCACACTGTCATCTTTATCCTTTCTATTGATTTTTTTTTTTAGAAATCCACCATTTGTATGTTGCCCCACCTCTTTCATATAAAGTGTCTTCATTTTTTGTATAAGATCATTGGATCCTACATTGTACCTTAACTATCTAATGTGTACACTTTGATATGCATGATCAAAAGTAATTAAATGACAATAATCTTCATGCTGTTTTGTCACTTGACCCTTAAATTTTTTAGAAAAGAAGTGAAGACACAATGAGATAAGTATAAACAATAGTTATGAAAGCATAAGCAATTCATGTTAATTGTTACAAGATCTCCTATTGTAAAAATGAAATTAGATCTGCCCATCACCGTCCATTCATATTTTAATGATTGGTAAATGGTTCATGTTGTCACCGTGTATAAAAAATGATGCCTTATCAGAAATGTTCATACTGTACCTACATGACTATACTTGCTATTAGTGTTGGACTTCCCTCTTTACATTTGCTTGGACTATTCAATTTCAACATGAGCTTTTGTCCCTAACAGAGTCTTTTGGACTTTGATTGGCAATATTTGTTTCTTTTCTTTGTTTGATCATTATTTTTCACTGTATAAAAGCTCGACACCTTTGAGTTCTTTTCGACTGAAATATGGTTTCAATCTATTCACAAGAACACTGCATTCTTCATTAGAGAGGCCAAATCCAACTCTTGTTATATTTTGCATTCCATTGGTTTCATGCCTAATGTATCCTGGATGTTATTTTTCATATCTTGTTGATACATTTGCAAGAATAGGATTAGATACTATCGAAATTTGTCACTCTTATTATCTCCTTTGGGATTGCTTCCTTAGTATTTGCATGATTAAAGGCTTTGAACTGTAGCATCACTTGCATTATCCATTGTTGTTTATTTTCCTGCATAAAAATATTTTATTGTTGAGTGCAACTACTATTGTGGCTATCAATGTAAATGTCCCCTCACACATTTTTACTTTGTTTAAAACAAGAGGATGCTGCAATTACATCCTACTCTATATTTTAAGGTTGAAAATGACTCAGATAATGATTTTGCTGAAGTATGTATTGAATCTTGAGGCCTGATGTTTGATATTCAATTTGATATGCATGAAGCATGATCCCTTTCTGTCATTTTGTAGGCAATTAGAAGTAGTAAATGATGATGGCAGCCATACCTTTGATCTTTTGGTGATGCCTCTTGATCCCTTTATATGATAATGATCTCATTACAGTCATATAGACTTCCCTCCTGACATGCTATATAGATGGTTCTTCTTCTGATGATAATGCTCTGTTTTCCATTTATGTTTCTCCTAAGTCTCTTACAGACTATGTATGAACCACAAAATTTTTAAGAAATAATTTTGGTGACCTGATGCCTTGTTCTCACTTCAGTATAAAGGGGCTCAATACCTCATTGATATGCAAATGTGAATGCAAGTTAGAGCTAAAAAAAGATAACAACAAAGTTAATGACCTCTTGACATGATTTTGATTGCTCTTCTGAATGATGAGAAAGAAGATGCTTTTCTCAATCTATTTTCATCACTTGTAAATTAAGGATTGTTTTATGAGCTTCGCTCTGTTACAATAGTCCTTCTTGATGAATACTATGAATATTGATGACTCTCATGTAAATAAGGGAGTGTCCTCTTGATATTTTGGGCTCAACCCTTATGGGAGCCCATTTTGCTCCACATATGTTTAAGTCTTCAATTATGGATCAGCAACATGACTTGTCCTATACCTGCACAGGAAATAAACAATGTTAGATCAAAACAATAAATGCAGAAGCTCTCATGATCCTTCCTTTTTTGTGCTCTTTTTACTTGATCATGTGACGAATGCCTGATAAGATGTGATTTATATTTCTGTTGGTAATGTGGACATGAGGAAAATAGTGATTTTTCATTGCTCTAACACCATATTTTAACAATTTTGTAGGTGCCTTTGGAAGTGGTGTGGGAGCTGTACCAACTGAAGCTGAATGCGTGAAGACACCACATAACTGAAATGATGATTCGTCATTCTAGGGAATGACGAATCACTCCTTTCCTTATGCTTATATTATCTTTAGTTGTATAGTGTACATCTCCTTTTTGCATTCACCATATGCTTACAGTATATCTCAGTTACTCCCACAACTTGTGTGGGACTTAGTGTTTTTACATATGAATACTACAACATTCCTTATGCAAATGTATAATACTCTTTGAAATGTATTTTCATAACAAAACTGAAACTCACTTATAATCCATCTTTTTTCACAATAATGGATACTTAACTGAGAAAATATGCACTTGGTGTACCTTTAAGTGAATTTGCAAATTAGCTCTACCTATTATGAGCTATAGCAAAAAATAGGTAACAATTATAATGGAAGAAACTCTACTTATAACCTTTTTACATAGGGAGGAATATGAAGAATCAAAGGCCACCATACACACACACAAAGGAATCTTGATCCATCCTATTGGTTTTGTTACTCTTTCGATCTTGGTAGGACCCAGGTTGTGGATACCTCTTTTTTCATAATTTTAGAGTCAGACCTATTCAGGGTGAAATTGAGCATTTCGTGGTTCATTTCCATAAATTGCATCACTTTGGTGATTCAAAAATTTCTCAAGTTCTCTCATGAGGGCTTTGTGTATGTTGTGCATGACATTGGATACACACCACTAGTGTTGTGTGGGGGTTTCTCGTTAGACCACTTTTGGCCCCCTCCGGTCAAGCCTCTCCCTTCAACATATTTGCTATATCATGCTTATGTCAAGTATAAGACTAGGGACACAATGCCAAAAGTGACCTATCTAGTATCTCCCTACACTATATCAATAACAAGTTTTATGATTGTACAATAGTAATGGTGTAAGAGAGGAATGGATGGAATACTCACTGTTCCACGCTCCAGGTCTCACCTTAGCAATTCCCTTTGGTGGCTCTCTCCACCAAATCAACCTATAGGTCCTGAATCAAATGCACATACCCCTGGTTCTACTGGCCATCCCCACTTCCAACCATATCACACAATACAACCAAAAACTTGGTGCTTTGCCTCTGCTTCACCCTTGACCCTTAATCATCCCTAAAGGCCAAATACCCACAATACTCAACTAGATACTTGTAGGGGTGTAAAGATGTACTATAATGCTTCCTAGCATCCTATTAGGTTTCTTGAACAACCATTAGATTCCATTTCACCATCGCTCCCTCCAAACCCTCACTTAGGGTTAAAAAGGCTACAAGCCTAGAGTCCCTTTTAGCCCTCCTAACCCGAGAAAAGTGGAAATTTCAAAAAATGTTCCCAAAGAACCCCAAACCTTCTCTGTATTTTCTTGGTCCTATTACCAACCTCTTCAAGATTTCCAAGGTCTTATGCCTGGCCTTGTCGTACACATGTTACTTCACCAAATTTAGCAAAATGTAGGGTTTTTCTTCATTTCTTGGCCACCCGGTTGGACTGTCAAAGAGTTCTTCCACCAAATCAATTGATGAAGCCTCTTACCAGCTACCAGACCACTGTATGGCCTTCCTCCACCTTTCTACCATGAGAATTTTCTTGGAGTGGGCTCCCCTACAAGTTAGGTGATTTTCACCTCTAGACTTTCCTAGCCGAGCACTATTTTGCTCGCCTAGGAAAGGTCTTCTTTCATGCTTGCTTGCATCCTAATGAATCCGAACCCTACTAAAAATATAGCCATGGAGCCTAGCCACTATTTCCAAGAGCCCATACACCAGGTACAGGGGAAAGGTGGTCTAGGTCTCCATTTATTATAGCTTGCCAGGCAGAATAACCAAGAAACTAGAACTTAGAGGACATAAATCAACAATTAGAACGATGAAACAACTAACTATTGACCAACCAAAACTTAGAGATCAGCTACACTACATTCCACACATGTGCCAAGGCTTGGTTAAGCCATTAATGCACTGCTAAGAACACAAACACAGAAAATCGAACAAATACTCCTACTATTCTTATTTCTCCTTCATGAAAATTGCAGGAATACAAAACTTCAAAAGCCTTCAAAAGCCTTCCAACCTTGCACACAGGTCGAGGAAATCCTTAAATAGGTTTCCCAAATTGGTTACCCCCTTCTTGTTCATAATTTTTGGTTACAAAGTGGCAAACAGATGCAAAATGTTCCATTTGGCCACCTTTGCCAATTTCCTAAAAACTAGCCAGTCATGAGTATTCAAAAATCCAAATCTCTTCCACTCCTGACCAAGATATTTTTAAATCTCTCCCACAATTTCAATGGTCCACATGACCTTATCACCAAAGAAAACAAAAATTCACCAACCTTATCTATTCCTAGGTGTTATTCTAGGTGTTTCTCCTAGTCTTCTAGGTGGTCCTGCACCATTCTCCCCCTCCTTGCCAAACACTAAGAAGTAGAAGGAGAGAGCAATGAAATGTCAATTCCAAGCTTCTAGAACTGATCTTCTTGAACCCATGTAGCTTCTGATTCATGCTTATTCTTCGACTTAATAAGGTGCTCCATGTACACCTTGTGTCTTGTAGACTTTTGCACCCTTGATTCCAAGATCCTCTCAGCTTGGTGCTTGTCCTGGTTAGGTAGGGGTATGTTGCTGATGTCCTTGAAGATCTCTTGACTGTTCTGATCCATTCCTTTGACTGATCCCTTATATTTGATCAAGTCAACAATATTGAAAACTGGTGAGATTCCTAAGTCGGTAGGAAGCTCAACCTTGTATGCATTTTTCCCATACTTGGCCAATATCTTGCATGGTCCTACCCTTTTCATCTGTAGCTTGGTTGACACTCCCTTCTGCAACTTGGATATGTTGAGGTGAACCATGACATACTCACCCACTACAAATTACACATCCTTCCTTGACAAATCTACCTTCTCCTTCAACTTTTGTGTAGCTTCGGTGATTGTCTTCTTCACCCGCTCCTGAATCTCTTTCATGGTTTGACTAAAATCTTCAGCATGTCCACTCCTATTCTCCATGGTTCCTAGATCTCTGAGCTCAAAAATACCCCTTGGGTGCATCCCATACACAACCTCAAAAGGACTCTTCCCTGTGGTCCTGTTGACACTATCATTATAGGCATACTTAGCTTGTGAGATGACCACATCCCATGTCTATCCATATTCCTTTGTTAGGCACCTAAGAAGATTACCCAACACCCTGTTAACCACCTCTGTCTGACCATCGGTTTGAGGATGGTAAGCTGATCCAAATGACAGGTTGGTACCCAATCTATTCCATAGAGTCTTCCAAAAATGACTCATGAACTTAACATCCCTGTCTGAAACAATGATTAAAGGTAAACCATGAATCCTTACAACCTCCTTAAAGAAAAGATGAGCTATGTAGCTGGCATCATGAGTAGTTTTGCAAGGAATAAAATGACTCATTTTGCTAAATCTGTCCACCACTACATACACACTGTCAAAACCAGTCTTGGTCTTAGGGAGTCCTACCACAAAATCCATGCTCACACACTCCCATGGTCTTTTAGGAATGGGTAGGGGTTGATAAAGACCAGCATTACTAGCTCCTCCCTTAGCTTTCATACATACAACACATTTTTCCACATCTTTCTAACATCTCTTGCCAACTTAGGCCAATAGTAAAACCTTTGTAATAATTCCAAAGTCTTGTTGATGCCAAAATGTCCACTAAGACTGCCATTATGCTTCTCTTAGATGAGGTTTTCTCTCATTGACCCTCTTGGAACACATAAGTGATTCCCTTTAAACAATAAACCACTTTGCAATGTATACTCAGCATATTGACTATGAAAATGATTCTCAAAGTCTAAACATACCTTATAAGCTTCTGAGAAATCTTCATCCTCCCCATAGAGATCTTTGAAGCTTTTAATCCCTATGCTCTTTAGTTGTATCTCTTGTACTGTCAACAACCTCCTGCTCAATGCATCTGCTACCTTATTCATTTGCCCCTTCTTGTGTTTGATGGTGAAGGTAAAAGCTTGGATGTATTCCATCCACTTCAAATGTCTATTGCTCAACTTCTCTTGAGTATTCATATAGCTAAGTGCTTGATTGTCCGTGAAGACTACAAATTCCTTGGGTAGAAGGTAATCTCTCCACTTCCTAAGTGACTGAACCAAAGCATAAAGTTCTAAGTCATAAGTTGAATATTTCTTCTTTGCCTCATTGAGTTTCTCACTAAAGAATGCTATAGGCCTGCCCTCTTGGCTTAACACTCCTCGAACTGCCACTCCACTAGCATCACATTCCACAGTGAACAACTTGTCAAAGCTAGGTAACAAAAGAATAGGTTGAGTTGCCACCTCTTGTTTCAGTTTCTCAAACCCTCTCTCAGCTACTTGAGTCCACACAAACTTGGTTTTCAAACTACCTTTTATTGTATCTAGGACCGGTGCACAAATACCACTAAAGTTCCTTATGAATTTTCTATAGAATTGAGCCAATCCATGGAAACTTCTTACCTCAGTCCCTATTGTTGGTGTAGGCCAATTTATGATTGCTTCCACCTTGCTTGGATCCATCTTCAATGATCCCTTAGACACTACAAATCCCAAATATACAAGCTATTGTTTAAAGAACTCACACATCTCGAGATTGATTGCCAACATATCCTCTTGCAACCTTCTAAGAACCAACTCCACATGTTTTAAATGCTCTTCTGCTGTCTTTTTGAATATGAGGATGTCATCAAGGTATACCACCACAAATACTCCTGTGAAATCCTTGAGAACTTCATTCATGAGCCTCATGAATGTGCTAGGGGCATTGGAGAGACCAAATGGCATCACTCTCCATTCATATAACCCATCGTTTGTCTTAAATGCTGTCTTCCATTCATCACCATCCTTAATTCTGATCTGATGGTATCCACGCTTGAGATCTAGCTTGGTGTAATATTGAGCTCCTCCAAGACAATCCATTAGATCCTCAATTTATAGGAATAGGGAACCTATACCTAATTGTGATCCTATTTATTGCTCTAGAATTAGTACATAACCTCCATTTTCCTCCCTTCTTGGTTGCCAAAAATACTGGTACTGCACATGGGCTGATGCTCTTTTGTATCGATTTCTGATCCAACAACTCTTGCACTTGTCTGGCCACTTCCAAATTCTGATCCGGTGTAAGCTTATATGATGCTTTGTTAGGTAATGATGCTCTAGGTATGAAGTCAATTTGATGACTAATAGCTCTTTTAGGAGGTAAAGTTGCAGGTGTGCCATCACTTACTATGTTCTTGTACTTCTCAAGTAAATTCTGGATTGCTTCGAGTATGACTGGTTTTTCAGTCTTATCTTCCTCTTTGGATTGCAATAGAACTACATATCCTTCTCCACCTTCATGTAGGGTGTTGAGGAACTCTTTCCCACTACTTAGTAGCACACTTGGTGTCTTTGACTGTCCTTCATCCTCCTCTGATAGTGACTACAACTTAAAAGTCTTTCCATCCTTCTTAAATGAAATGGTATTCTCCTTTCCATCATACATGGCACTCCTATCATATTGACATGGTCTTCCCAATAGTAGATGACATGCATCCATGGGTAAAACATCACAAAATAACTTGTCCTTGTACCCTCCAATGGAAAACTCCACCGTTACTTGTTCATTCACCAAAACACTTTGCCCTTTGTTAAGCCATGTGACCTTGTAGGGATTGGTGTGGGGTATCTTTTCCAATTTCAGTTTCATTACTGCCTCCTCTGAGATAATATTGTCTGTGGAACCTAAGTCTACTATGACCTTGCATACTTTACCAAGTATCTTGCATTTTACCCTTAATAGAGCTCTCCTTTGTTTTGGTTCTTCTTTGACCAGTTGTCTGATCAAAACTCTTCTAAACATCAAACTCTCTCCCATCTCAGATTCAATATGACTGGCCTCAGTTGCCTTAGGACTCATGGTGTCCTCTTGTGCATAAGCCACTCTCTTCTCATTGCTTGATGAAGTTGCTTTCTCCGGGCACCTATAAGCTGGGTGTCCAACTTGGCCACAATGATAGCATTTCATGTTTGCAAAATAGGAATTACTCCTGCCTGCTCCTCTTCCTCTATTTGATCCTCCTTGAGAACCTCTACCTTTGTTATACCCTCCTCTCGAAGGTGTTTCATTGCCATGATCTGTGGATTTGAACTCTCCTTGGTTTCTTTGGTCATTGCCTCTACCTTGGTAGCCACCTCGCTGTTCTCTTTGATCTCTTTGATCCCTGCCTTTACCTCTGCCTTTAGAATTGGAGTCTTGCTTCTTTTTCAGCTTCTCCTCCACCTTTAAAGCCATTTGGAAACAACTATGGAGATTGGTGAGTGTAAAGAGACTCAACTCTTCTTGGATGTTCCATTTGAGGCCATTTAGATACCTCGCCACCTTGATGTTTTCCACTTCTTGCACCCTAGACCTAAGACTTAGTTTTTGGAACTCCTCAGTGTAGGCAGCTACATCTAGGTCTCTTTGCCTAAGGTTTTGCCTTTTCTTATGTAGTTGGACCTCATAGTCTTCTGGTAGATAGTACTCCTTCACTTTGGCCACCATAGCTTTCCAATTAGATATGTGTTTCTTTCCTTCATTCTCCCTTTCTTCTTGTAGGAACTTCCACCAAGTCAGTGCTTGTCCCCTTAGTCTTGAATTTTCTATGTTCACCTTCTGTGCCTCCGTCACTCCATCACACTCAAAGTGATTCTCCATTCCTTCTATCCACTCCATGACCAACTCAACATCCATTCTACCTGTAAAAATGGGAATACCTTCTAATGCTTTGCCACTCAAAGCCTTCAATGCCTTGAGGAAGGGTTACTCCTTCAGTGGAGGATCAGGGTCTAGTTCAATGTCCTCCTCAACCTGATCTTCACCCTTATCTCTAACCACTGCTAGCTGTACCTTCATTTTGCTTGTAGCCTCTACCACTTCTTCTAACTTCTGCTTCATCTCTTCAACTGTCTCTTCTAGTTGCCTGTTCTTCTCTTGTTGCTCTATCAGATCCCTTGCCAATTCAGCATTGGTCACCATGGTGTTGGAACCACTTGATTCAACCTCTGACATACAACTATCCCAAACCTTTCACTACTTTGATACCAATCTGGTGTAAGAGGGGAATGGATGGAATACTCACTGTTCCATGCTCCAGGTCTCACCTTAGCAATTCCCTTTGGTGGCTCTCTCCACCAACTCAACCTATAGGTCTTGAATCAAATGCAGATACCCCTGGTTCTACTGGCCATCCCCACTTCCAACCATATCACACAATACAACCAAAAACTTGGTGCTTTGCCTCTGCTTCACCCTTGACCCTTAATCATCCCTAAAGGCCAAATACCCACAATACTCAACTAGATACTTGCAGGGGTCTAAAGATGTACTATCATGCTTCCTAGCATCCTATTAGGTTTCTTGAACAACCATTAGATTCCATTTCACCATCGCTCCCTCCAAACCCTCACTTAGGGTTAAAAAGGCTACAAGCCTAGAGTCCCTTTTAGCCCTCCTAACCCGAGAAAAGTGGAAATTTCACAAAACATTCCCAAAGAACCCTAAACCTTCTCTATATTTTATTTGGTCCTATTACCAACTTCTTCAAGATTGCCAAGGTCTTATGCCTGGTCTTTCCGTACACAGGTTACTTCACCAAATTTAGCAAAATGTAGGGTTTTTCTTCATTTCTTGACCACTTGGTTGGACTGTCAAAGAGTTCTTCCACCAAATCGATTGTTGAAGCCTCTTACCAGCTACCAGACCACTGTATGGCCTTCCTCCACCTTTCTACCATGAGAATTTTCATGGAGAGGTCTCCCCTGCAAGTTAGGTGATTTTCACCTCTAGACTTTCCTAGCCGGGCACTATTTTGCTCGCCTAGGAAAGGTCTTCTTTCATGCTTGCTTGCCTCCTAATGACTCCTAACCCTAATAAAAATAATAGAATGGAGCCTAGCCACTATTTCCAAGAGCCCATACACCAGGTACAGGGGAAAGGTGGTCTAGGTCTCCATTTATTACAACTTGCCAGGCAGAATAACCAAGAAACTATAACTTAGAGAACATAAATCAACAATTAGAACGATGAAACAACTAACTATTGACCAAAAAAAACTTAGAGATCAGATACACTACATTCCACATGTGTGCCAAGGCCTGGTTAAGCCATTAATGCACTGCTAAGAACACAAACACAAAAAATTGAACAAATACTCCTACTATTCTTATTTCTCCTTCATGAAAATTGCAATAATACAAAACTTCAAAAGCCTTCAAAAGCCTTCCAACCTTGCACACAGGTCGAGGCAATCCTTAAATAGGTTTCCCAAATTGGTTACCCCCTTCTTGGTCTTACTTTTTGGTTACAAAGTGGCAAACAAATGCAAAATGTTCCATTTGGCCACCTTTGCCAATTTCCTAGAAACTAGCCAGTCATGAGTATTCAAAACTCCAAATCTCTTCCACTCCCGACCAAGATATTTTTAAATCTCTCCCACAATTTCAATGGTCCAAATGACCTTATCACCAAAGAAAACAAAAATTCACCAACCTTACCTATTCCTAGGTGTTCTTCTAGGTGTTTCTCCTAGTCTTTTAGGTGCTCCTGCACCAAGTAAGCTACCTCCTACTCCCAACAAAAGGGGAAGGGGAAGCTTGCTCATGACCATGTGCCTTCCTCTTCTATGTCTTTTGCTACATATTCTCCTAATTATCACCCCACCATGACGTCCTCGACTCCTAATCCCATGCCTCGCATGGGGAGCCTGATGGTGCCTGCTTTGCAAAAATATAAGCGTCAAGTGTTTGAACAAGTCATGTCTTACCCACGGTTCCTATACCTGTTGTTTATGATAAGGGGAAGGGCCCTCATGGAGTGTCCCCCATGTCTCGACCTCCATGACCTCCTACCATTCTTCCTCCTACCCCTCTGGCAACAAATGGGAATAGGCCCATTGCTGAGGCACTCATGTCTGCTTCTCCACCTGCTATTGTTTCCGCACCTACATTCCCCACTCTTGCCCCTATCTAGGAAGCCATCCTTCCATTGAAAATAGTTGTGGAGGACACTTCAATGGCAAAAAATGAACCTCCCACCTCTTCTCAAGCTATGAATTCTAGTGCTTGGAACTGATGTAACCAACTTGCATGTGAGTGCAAGCGTAAGAGAAAATATTTGGCCATTGAACAAGCTACCTTGCAGAAGATAGAGGGGGATCCAATAGCTCCTATTTTTGCATCTCTTGTTGTTTCCCTTCCTTCTGTCATTCCTGCCTCAGTTCCAATCACCTCACTTCTAATTCTAGCTCCCTTGATGGGTGTTGATGATCCTCACCCCAAAAGGGTGCAAGTGTTCATCACTCCTTCCATGGAGCCTCGTCTCTTGATGTCCCTTTAGGACATCCCTCCTTTTTGTCAACCCATAAACATGTCGAACACAACAGTGGTGTTTGCTGTGGCTCTATCTTCTCCCTCCTCTGCCTCCACTTCTTCCATGGGGATCCAACATCCTCTACTAAAGCACAAGCCAGAGGATGACCTCACTTTGAGTGGTGGTCAAAAAAAGGGGTCACCTTCTTCGAGAGCTAGCCTTGCTTTAACTTACATCATCCTTGTGACAAATGCAACCCCTATGTCCCCTAAGTTTATCACTGCCCCTCTTGACCAGGTCGGTAGTGGATCTTGGGTGCCTCCTTCTCCCACCAATTAACACATGGCACTTTGATGAAGTGCATGTTTAACTCATTGGATGATGTCTCAGCTCTTTCCTTGATATTTTCAATATTGATGACCCTTACCTCACGAGAGCTTAGCGAAGAAGACCTCACTTGACCCTTGTTGTAGGAGAGTCAGAGGGTACTCCCCTCACTATCTCATCCTTGCAAGCCCATCCTCCCTCCCCGTACAATGATCTAGATTGGGAAAAAGACAACCCTTTGATCGACGAGGAGTGGAGTGGTGCCTATTCTTTATCTGTAGATTAGATTTATGTGTGTTGTGTTCCCATTGTGCTTATATTTATGTGTTTGTGATCCTTCCTAGAGGACCATTTCTACCTTGTAGGTTCTTGGATACAGGCCTATAATTTTTTTCATAAACTTCTTCTATGTGTATCATCATTCTTCTACATGTAAATTTTCTTTTCAACAATTGGGGACAAAGCAAAGTGTTGGGGGCATTTAGGTCCTCTTCCATGTTGACCCAATTTTTTCATTTTTTCATTTTGTCTTCATGTGCTCTTCTTCACGATTTGGAAACTTTGAGGATTGATGATCTTTCATTCATACGTCATGTGCTACCTATTTATATATATGAAAATATTTGACCCCAAACTCCCATATCCCCTTGTCTCTTGATTTATTCATTCCTACTTGTCTCTCATTTTCTTTGTATTTGTTTGTCTTTCTCTATCTGATTAGTGATGTTGTGGTGCGTATGTGTTGTCCCTCGCATGTGTGACAACATTCCACATTTACATCTTGCTATGTCTCATGGGCCACAATATCTTTGCCTTTTATCTCTCTCCTTAGGATGCTACACGATCCTTTGTGTAGCACACACCATCCTAATGGGGGGCTACCATGCTTCTCTGATTTTCAATAAGGTAAATTGGGTGGCCAATGAATCCCTTATAAATTTTTTTTCATTTTTCAAAAATTCATTCTTCAACAAGGACACCTAATGAAAATTTTCTTTCGAAAATGAGTTCATAGCGAAAGAATCTGAAAAATTTCCTTCGAAAAAGGAGTACTTTTTTTGATGAAAATGTCTAAAAAATTTCCTTTGAGAAGGAGCATTCTTTCTATCGGATTCCTTAACAAAAGAGATCTTTCAAAAGGATTCCTTGATGAAAAAACCATTGTGGAAAATATCATGCTTTTCAAATTGGAGTGCCCATTTGAACGGGCCCCTTTGATGTATTGAAGGGTTCTTGAGGGGACCCCTTTGAAAAATTATCCTTCAATTGCATGCTTTGTGATCGGTTTGCTTGATTTGGCTTTTTGCCTAACATATTTTGTCTACAACTTAACATGTTGCTTTGCAGGATTGAGCACATGTAAAGCTCCTTTGCAATCAAGCTTGCCTAGCAAGCTCGAGCACATTGCCAAGCTTTCCTTACAGGATCGAGAAAATGTAAGGGCTTTTCACATAAAACTCTCCAGGACCAAGCACCTGTAGAGACCTTTCATGTCAAGTCCCATAGGACCAATAACCTATGGTGCTCCCTTTACAAGATTGAGAATCTGTGAAGCTCCTCTTTTTTGCAAGATCAAGAACCTATAGAGACTTTGCTCAAATTTTGTGGGACTGAGAACCCATGGAGCAAATTCTACAAGACCGAGTACCTATGGAGCCATCTCTCTCTCTCTCTCTCTTTCATGTCAAGGTTGCCTTGGGAGACTGAGAACCTATAGAGCTACCTCTTGCACATCCAAGTGAGCTAGATTGAAGATCTGCTTCCATGACCGTTAAGGTATATTATCTTCGATATTTTTCTACTTTACCTTTCATTTGCATTGACATGTATGCTCACTAAAGTAGGGGAAAAATGTAATGGCACAAATTTGTGCCCCTAGGTAAATTCCCCATTTAATTTACCCTACCTTAGAAAATGTAAATATGATGATGCAATTTTACTGCCGCCACCTTGTCCCTTCCACCTAGCCACATCATTTTTCATTGATGAAGGAATATTTATCACTGTCTTAACAAGATTCCTACCCCTAGAATAAGAAGAAATTTTATTTCTTCCATTGGCTGCGAAGAGTAATGTTCCCTGCCTCCCTTGATTGACAAAATTTGACTTGTTGTATCTATTTTTCCTATTCAAACTGAATTCATTCCTCCTCTTGGTTTCTTCATGCAATTTCACACATTCTATATCTTCATTTTGACTCTCTTCACTCCATTCTTGCTTTTACACCATTGTTTTGTAGCAAGCTCTTAATTTGGCTCCAACATCACGTTCTTGTTGCAACACTATTACTATCGAAGGATTATCAAAATTCATCTTCTCTACATGGTAGTTCCATTCTCTTCTTTCTGCTATTGGCCTTGTTAGCTCGTAGTTGGGAAGGTAATATTGTGTTTGTCTACTTAGTTGCATCATATTTTTTATTGGATAACACTGCAGTTGTCTTTGATTTCTATCTAGTGGTATCAGTTTCTTTCTATTTCCTTTATCAATTTCTATATTTATGGCTATTTAGCTGTCTATGGAGGTGGGAACACCAAAACGAGGGTCTAACTGAGGTAGACCTTGAATACAGTCCAACATTTTCCCCGTTTCTATGTGTGCAAATGTGTTCGAGTGGAGCTAATTGAAGAATCAAGCTATGGGAAGCATGGTACCTTTTCCTACCTTCTCCTTGTCATTTATAACATAGTTATTTTTAGTGTCCTTTTCATTGTATTTGTTGTTTCTATAATTTTCTATTTTGTGTTAAAACATAAAACATCAAATAGTCAGATAGTTAGTAGGCTCTTAGTGTTTTTATCTATTTTCTAGACACTTATCCATACAAGATGCTAGTGCATTGCATTGGAGTTAAAGATTCACGCTACCGTCCTCAGATAGCGAGCTGTTTGGGTAGTAGACCAAACCTTTGAAGCCAACTCTTTTGACTTTGTAAACACCCAATTTTAGTAGAAGGAAAGAGACACACTATTTTCCCCTCCCTTTCAACCTCAAGCTTTCTTTCTTTTCAATCTATCTTGTTAACCTGAGGTAGTTTAGGGAAACTCATTCCTTGGGGCTCTCCCATGACCTGGAGTCTTGGGGGTGATGAGTCCCCCTTCTCTACACTATTTTTGGAAGAAAATTCTATATCAGAAGAGATGAAGAAAACTTAGGAAAGTTTGATGCAAGATCTGATGAAGGAATCTTCCTTAGATACTCTACAAGAAGCAAGGCCTATTGGTGCTACAACAAAAGACTAAATGAAATTGTTGAGAGTGCAAGTGTTAAGGTGGATTAAGAACCACTGCAGAGTTCAATATTGATAAAAGGATATGGATTTGATGAACCCCCTTGCAGTGAAGAAGAAAAATAAGAGAAGGAAAAAGAGATGATAGTTGAAGAGGAAGAAGCTTCAGAAAAGATCCCTAAGACTCCTAAGTATGTGGAGATGAATCACTCTAAAGATCACATCATTGGGGATAAGAGCAAAGGTGTGTTGACAAAAAAAAGCTGCTATGATAGAGGAACGAGTAAATTTTTGTATTCTTTAAGAGGTAGAACCTAAAACTGTAACTAAGGAATGCAAAGATGAGAATTGGATCAAGGCTATAAAAGAAGAGCTGAAATAGATTGAGAAGAATCAGACTTGAGAATTGGTCCCAAGACCTGTAAACAAGAATATTATAGGAACTAAGTAAGTTTTCAAGAAAAAACTGAATGAGGATGAAAAATTTGTCAAAAATAAGGCTAGAATTGTGTGTAAGGGCTACTCACATGTGGAAGGAATAAATTTTGAAGAGACTTTTTCTTTGGTGGCAAGGATGGAAGTCATTAGAATGTTTTTGGATTTTGCAGCACATAAATTTTTTGAAGTATATTAGATGGATGTGAAGTTTGCATTCTTGAATGGTCAGTTGGAAGAAGAGGTATAAATTGAACAACCAAAAGGATTTCAATTATCAGATAATGTTGATATGGTCTACAGATTGAAGAAGGCATTGTAAAGACTCAAACAGGCTCCTAGAGCTTGGTATGCAAGGTTGGATAAGTATTTGTTGCAACAAGAATTGAAAAAGGGTACTGTAGATAACAACCTTTACTTCAAGGTTGAGGTGGAATAAATCTTGATTGTGGTAGTGTATGTGGGTGACATTATTTTTGGAGGAAATGAAGGCATGTGCAAGAGGTTTATAGAGGAGATGTAGAAAGAGTTTGAGATGTCACTTCTCCATTGAGACCTTTGTTGCATAAACAATATCATTTTCTAAATGGTCTACAAATTGACCTCACATATTGTGCAAATACATGGAAAAAATAGACCAAATGTTTTCCTAATTGACCTTCCACACTTTTCGGCGTACCCATTCCACACCAAGGTGTGATTACTAGTAGCTAAAATGTTTCATCTTTTTATTGACTAATTATTTATAAAAATAATAATAGATAATCAATTAAAATACCAACCACAATAATGTAAATGATAACCAGTTATTTTTGTCATGGCCTTTACTTAATTTCTTATTAATAAATTCTTTGACAACAAATAAGAAATGATTATTTTTAGTATAGAAATATTTGAATTTTCTAAAGTAGAGCTGCAAGATTTATAAGTTTAAAATGTTTCAAAATTATTTATCATGAATATCATTGGTCTAAAATTTGAGGTGTTATGGGTAGATTTCTAGGAATGATAGTTTTTAAAGATTTTTTCTCTTTATATTTAAAAAACATTGTCTATTTTAAATAGTTTTTGACATTTTTTTGTTTATAATATTGCAAATAAAGTGATTTTTCTATATAGATACATATACAAAATTCATTAAACATAATATTATATTTTATTTTTTAATGATATAATATATTAATTTTTTTAATAATTTAATATATTTTAAATATATTATATAATAAACTATAATATAATAATATTATATTTTAAATTATAAAATGGACTTTTATGCATGTGAATGAAAATGGCGCAAAATCGAAGATGGCGATAGCAAAGCAGATTCAGGGATAATGAGAGGCGACATTAGGATGGCTTCAACAGACATGCTCAACACTTGCAAGGGCATGGTTGGAATCAAGGAAATCAACAATAGAAATGGATATCTTAGAGGTAGAGGAATTATCCCTCCAAAAGTGTAAATCAAAGAATAGGCACAAACACATTTCTTGTCAGGGATCACCACTAGGGAAAGGAAGGCCAAAACCCAAATGAAGCAAGGGGGAGATCGAGGGATGGCTGGAATATCTTCTTGAAAAAAAATGGGGGGTTCTAGAAAAGGTGGGAGCCACATGGAGGTGGCAACAATAAGTCAAAGAAGGTTCATAGCCAAGCGGTGGTGATCCCTTCATAGATTTTGAACCTGATAGTGGAGTGGTTTAGAGATCGTGCACTCATCACAAAATGGTGCAACAAGGGAGAAACAATCAAACACATCATACAATGGTGGATGAGAAAATTTAAAAACAAAGTAAGTATGTGAACCCTAGCTCAAAATTATATCTTGATCGAATGTATAGATTCAAAATTAAAAAAATGAAATGTTGTTTGGGGACCCCTTGTTTTTTGAAAATTATGGCTTTCATTGCTTGGAATGGACTACAAAATTTGATCTGGCTAAGCATTGTATCAAATATGTGCCCATGTAGGTATGTTTGGAGGGTCTCCTAGTGGAGTATTGGAATGGCGATGCCCTAATGGCAATAGGGGAGGCTTTAGGGCCTTTTTGGGGGCAAGTGAAAATTTTCTAAATGGTAAGACGAGAACGAAACCAAGAGTGGTGATAATGGTGGATTAGAAAGAAGGGTTAGTGGATGAACTAGTTCTGATGACAATGAATAGGTAGTGGTGTCAGAAGGTGGCAATCAAGAAAAATGTGGAAGAATGCAATTATTTTCTTAGAAGGATGATGATTGTTGGGAGCTAAAAAGATGAACACATTAGGTTTGTGCCAGAATTGGGGAAGGAGAATGGATCCCCCAGTAGAGTGTCGATGCTTGTGGAAGATACAAAAGCGAGGAAAAAAAGGAAATACAAAGGGAAGGAAGCCAGAGTTGAGTATACACTCAGAAAGTCTTCCAAAAAGCAGAAAATTTCTTCACAGTTAGATGAAGGTAGAAAAGAAGAAGTGGGCTCATGGGTTCAATCTGAGAATGAAAAAGAAATTATGTTATGGCAACCATTCCCAGATATTGTGATAGAAGATCCAAAGGAGGATATTGTAAACTATTGCATGGGGGAAGATACTAACGATAGTCTAATGAGGATTGCCATGGAGGTTGAAGAGGAATGACATGGAGAAAATGATACCCACTCAGCTTGGCCTAGGTTTGGGACTGATGATGGAATGTGGGAAATGACAAATAGAGAAATACTGGGGGGAGAACATCAGATGTTGATGGAGGCAACAATGGATCTAGAAGAAGAATATGAGGATCTAGATAACCCAAACACATTAGGGATCCAACAAAAAACAACAAAGAAAGAAAAACTAGATTTTGGTAAAAAGAAATCAAGGGGAAGAAGGTCACACCAAGAGTTGGGAACTTTAGATGGGGTGTGGTTGGTCAAGCTAAGATTACTATGATTATAAGGTCAAGGAAGGGAGGCCCCCTTCTTGGGTTTCCATGAGGCTCCTATCATGGAATTTTAGTGGCCTTAATGACCCTGACAAACAAAATTTGGTCAAGCGTAGAATGGAATTGGTGAAAGCATACGTTTTTTTAATTCAAGAGATAAATCTAACCAGCGTAGAATTTGATATGCTAATAAAGAAAATAAGAGGATAAAATGTTGTTGGTGCACAAGAAACTGATGCTTTGGAGTCATTTACATATTCTAGAAGCCATAATCGATTTAGGTAGAGATTTTAGGCAAGGGTTTACATTGGAAAGATTTTAGTGTTTGAAGTATTCATTTGAAGTTGAGGTTTGGGATGGTTAATGTATATGGTCCAAATTCTTGCATTTGAAAATGGGCATTATGGTAGGAAATTGAATTGTTCTTGAAGCAAAGTCATGAGGAAAACTTCATCATCGCAGGAGATTTTAACGCAATTCTAGATAACAAACAAGTTAGGAGGGGTACAAAAGGAGAATCAATCTCAAAATGATTTTAGAGATTGGGTAACCATGAATCAATTATTGAGCATAGAGTGCAAAAATGGAACATACACATAGACAAACAAGAGATTGGGTTTTTGCCATATTGCTGAAAAACTTGACAGATTTCTTTTCAATGATTGTTTAGAAATTTTTCCATTTCTATGGGAAGCAAGGATAGTCCCATGCACTGGGTCAGATCACCTATCAATTTCAACTGGATATTCAAGAAGACCAAATCCTGCAACGATCTCCATTTAAGTTCAAAAATATGTGGCTAAAGGACCCGGGCTTCATTGGGATGGTTGAAGCCTGGTGGAAGGAGTTTCAAGTGAATGAATCTAAGATGTTCAGTTTGACAACAAAACTAAAATGGCTAAAGCAAAAGCTAAAAGAATGGAATTGGAGAAACTTTAAAAATATCTTCGATACACATGAGGAGATAGAAGAGGATCTTCATGAGTTGGAAGAAGAGATAATTGGGGATGGGATGAACCAACAAAGCTACCTCAAAGAAAAATAATTGATGGGTAAATGAAAAGATGTACTAGCCAAAGAAGAAGATTTTTGGAGGAAAAAATGAAGGGAGATTTGGCTTAAAGAAGGTGACAGGAATACAAAAAAATTCCACAATAGTACAAAGCAAAGATGGGGTGTGAACAAGATTACAAGTATTAAGCTGGCCGATGGCATTGTGGTAGAGGATCCAAGGAGAGTGGTAGATGAAAAAATCATCTTCTTCCAAAAGATGCTAAATAATGATGAGGGATCTTGCCTTAAGCATCAACAAGATTTTCTCAGGCACATCCTTAAGATTGTCTTAGATGCCCAGAACAAGATGTTAAGGGGAAATTTTTTGAAAGAAGAAATAAGAACAACACTTTTTCAACTCCACCTAGAGAAGGCTCCCGACTTGGACGATGATGAGCTATCTAATGCAATTGAGGTGTCTTGGAATTATAGAAACTTGCTAAGAGAAGTAAACAACACTTTCATTGCATTGATCCCCAAGAAGGAAGCATCAAAATATTTGGACGATTATAGGCCCATATCGCTTTGCAACACTATATACAAAGTTATGATGAAAGCCATGGAAAATCGACTAAAACCAATCCTCCCAATTTTGATATCAAAAGAGAAATCTAGATTTGTTCATGGAAGATCAATATTGGACAGAATAATTGGGGCACAAGAAACAATTCATTCGATTTAGCAATCAAATCAAGCTAGCATGCTAATTAAACTAGACATTAAAAAATCATACGATAAGGTGGATTGGATATTTTTAATCAAGGTTTTGGAGGCCTCGACTTTAGCAAGTGGTGGCTAGACTGGGTTTTCACATGCATCTCTTCACCAAGATTTTCAATACTTGTTAATGGATCTCATGAGGGCTTCTTTGAGGTCTAAAGGGGGCTTCGACAAGGAGATCCAATCTCTCTTTTTCTGTATATTCTTATGGCTGAAGCTTTGGGCCATGCAATCAGTTCTGGCATCAATTCAAGGCAAATTGAAGGGGTTGAAGTGACGAGTGCCCTCGAGGAAATCTCTCATCAACAATTTTATAATGACACCATGTTAATGGGTGTGGTGAAAAGAAGGAAGCCATCTCTCTAAATGCAATCTTGAAGAAATACTCTTTAGCCTCTGGATATATGGTGAATAAGGATAATCATTTTTTTTTTCTTCAACACCAATGCTCGAAATGAACGAGAAATTTTAAATGTGTTGAACTTCAAGAAATCTTCACTGCCTTGTACTTATTTGGGGATTTCTCTAGCCAAGGGACTTAAAACAATGGGTCTATGGGATCCATTAAACTCAAACTGGGAGCGAGACTGAACTTGTGGAAGGGAAAGTGGTAATCATGGGCAGACATAATTACAATGGTAAAATCAGTATTATCTGCTCTTCCCATCTATCTTATGTCGATATTGGCATTACCATTTGGTGTGGATTCATATTTGACAAAAAAAACCAAGAAATTCTTTTGGCAAGGTAATGAAGAGAAGAGGAAGATTGCATTAATTGTATGGGATAAACTATAAAAGACCAAAGAAGATGGAGGTCTTGGCATCAAATTGCTACATATGCAAAATAAAGCACTAGGTGCAAAATTGGTTTGGTGGATGCATAGAGAGCCACAAAACAAATGGGCCAAAATTTTGCATCACAAGCACTTAGTAGGGAATGATGATGGTGATATTTTATCAATCACAAACCCCCCTTCGGGGTCGCGTATATGGAACTTCATGCAAAAATGCAAAAAAATCATTTGTGATTACATCTCCTGGGATATCCGTGATGGGAGTAAAGCTTTGTTTTGGGAAGATTCATGGGCTGGTTATCCGAGCTTAGATAGTCTAATCCAAGTGGATGAGGTCAAGGAAACACTCAAGCAACTATGGGGAGCCCATGTCAAAGATTACATCATCACAGACGAAGGAATTATGCCCCTAGGATGGAAATGGAAGGTTTTCTATAACCTCAGCCTCCCACAATGATAGATACAAATGTTAATCGAAACATTGGAAAAAAGAACCATAATGATCCGGGAAGGGACTAATACACTGTTTTGCGTAGGGGAAAAATCTGGTTGTTACAATGCAAATGATAGATATAAATTTTTATATAAATAGAGGTATATAGTGTGTGAAAAACTCCCACTGCAACTATGCTAGAACAACATGGGCCTCCCTAAACCTGGAGCCTTCGCTTGGGCATCCATCTAGAAGAAAATACTTGCAACTAACAAATTTGATGGATGGGATTCCATGGTCCTTCTAGATGTGTGTTGTTTGAAAAATATGAGGAAACTAGTGACCATCTTCTGCTTGTGCTCCCTTATGCGCAAGTGTGCTGGCACTGGCTATAGGCAAAAATTGGGTAGAGCAGTGCACTATTGAATGATATTTGTTGCCTATTCTCTGCATGGCTAGTCTTGGGAAAAAGCTTGGTGTTTGGCGACTTGTGGATTATAAGCCCGACAATCATTGTATGGGAAATTTGGATGGAAAGAAACATAAGGCTCTTTCAAGGTAAGAACATGGCCTCTCCCTTCCTCATCAATAAAATAGAGGTAGTAATCATAGAAAATTTGAATGCAAAGATCACCTACAAAGAGGTCAAAGACAAGCGTTTCTTTGACCAGGATGCTATATTTTAGGTGGTGTGGCCTTCGCTTCTTGTATCGACATGGGTTGGGAAGGAAGGCTCTAATTCTAAAGTGGAGCAAGCTCATGCAACTTGGTCTCCTTTCTCAGAGGGGTGGTTCAAGCTAAAATTTGATGGTGCCTCTAGAGGAAATCCAAGGCCATCTAGAGCAAGGTGTATCATTAGAGATTGCCAAGGGAAGACAGTGTTGGCCTTGGAAAAGTAGCTACCGAATGGCACAAATAATGAAGTGGAATTCTTGGCCATTATTCATGGGATTTCACCGTGCAAAAAATTGGGATTAAAGAAACTGGCAATCGAAGGTGATTCAACGTTAGCTATCAATGCAATCAGATGTGGAAAAATGGCTAATTGGAAGTTATGAGAAATACTTGACAAAGCATTAAACCTGTTACAAACTTTTAAGCTATATACCATAAATCATATTTACAAAAAAGGAAATACTGAGGCTGACTTATTGGAAAACAAAGGAGTGGATGGAATGTGATGCTAGTAACCATGTGCCAATGGGACTAATTGTCTATGCCAAATTGGCTAGATTCGACACATGGGTGAATGCATTTAATGGACTGAGGTGATGTGGTATCCCTCGCACGTTGGTTTGGAGCCCAAGGATCACTAGTCATTTAAAGGCTATAAATTCATGCTTGGAAAATGCAACAAGGACACTCAAGAATTGATTAATAAGCTTTGGGGAAGAGACACTATCACTATGGTTGGCATTGGCAATAACGAGTGGCGGTGTTTGGGAGTGGTGAAGGATTATTGGCCGAGATTGCACTTGCAATCAAAAGATCTTCATGTATAGAGGAACTAGAAAATTCTTGGAAGAGAAATGGTAGCATGACATTTACAACAAATTGGGATTAGGATGACGATTTCCAGTGTTCAACAAAATGTGTGAATTAATTTCTCATCTATCTTTAAGTGTTTGGAGGTGGTGACACTATTTATAGTAGGATATAGACACTCTGGTGATATTACATTGCTCAAAGAAGCAATCTACATTCCTGGGAAACATTTCAGACCATAGGTTGAAGAAAATTTTCCTGAACAAATATGCCTTCTACCTCAAGGTGGTGAGAATGGTGATCGACAAAGAGTTCGCCATTTCCTCCAATAGGTACTGTGTGAACTTTGATATTTCTTCACGGTTACTTGCCACTTTCCTAGACTTGGAAATCCCCAAGGTTCGATGTCTGTTGCTACTGAGGCTTGTGTTCAAAGCTGACATATTATTAGATGATTTGGATGTGGTCACGATGACATAGTTGGGTGTTGGGATTTTGTGGCCAGATGATATCGATAGGATGTTGCTTTGTGGGGTAGAGGTGGATCGTCAACCGTTTATTCTGAATATGGATTAAAAAAGGCTTGGCTCATCATAGGCATTGGGCCACCATTGGATACTACTTCCTCTATCGCAGGTTGGGGATGAATGAGGTCGACGACATACAATGGCTCATAGACTTTGTAGAGACGGTTGCAAATAGGCAATTTCTACGAAGAAGAAGAGTGACAAAGGTGTTTGGTGCTTTCAGTGTACTCGGCCTGTGGGCATTTTTGTATTTTGCGTTTATAATCTGGATAATATGTCAAGTTTATCTTTCAAGCTCAGATTTTGGTGTTTTGTATCTGTGTACACAAATTTTGGATATCAATATATTACATGCAACTTCGGTTGCGTATTATGAATAAAATAAAATAAAATATTATATTATATTTTTTAATAATTTAATAGATTTTAAATAATTATAGAATAAATTTTAAATGATATTATATTTTAATTCTCAAAGATTGAATATATTAGATTTTTTAATAATTTAATATATTTTAAAATTATGTAATAAACTATAATATATATTTTTTGATCCATAAGAGATAAGAGTTTATATTAAAGCAAAATAACTGGTTACACTTCACAACATCTACTAGCTTAAAAATCCATATCAACATAGACTGTCATTTCCATGTCCTCAAAACCAGACCAGAATTTTAAAAAGTCACGAAAACACCATGACCCAAGAATAAAAAACTATATAACACCAAACTAGCCACTATAATGGCGACTTGAGTCGACAATGTTCAAGTTCTACCCAGCCAAAGCAAAAACTATGTAGGGGATTGAAGCCCCAACTTACAAAAACTTGTTTAACACTGCAAAATCCTCAAATTCTTCACGCCAGTCCTTGTGGTCCACCTGCATTAACCTAAAGAATTTCTTCAGGAGATAATTGCCACTGCTACTATGGCTCTATGCCACATTAGAACCGTCCCCTGCATATCCAAAAGGAATGGATAAATCTTGATGGTGTCATCCACACGCACCCGCTCCACGTCGCACAGTCGAGGGCAACCTCTACCCAATATCGCCACTTGCAGCACCTTGTCAATGCCTTCCATCAACTCCTTCTTGAACAACATCGAAACCAGCTGTTTGGCTTCGGCCTTCAGAACCAAGTTGTCAAGGAGGGAAGCAAGGAACCAAGACGAGATGTGGAGATTATCTCTCCCATACTCCTTGACTTCCAAATTGCCCTTACCCAGTACCATCTTTACCGTCGTGATCACCAGAGGATCATATTTCAATAGTATCCTCTTCAGGCATTGGCCCGAAATTGTTCTAAATGAGCTCTTCCCTTCTGACTTGCCGAGATAAATTGGTGTATCAGCCCCAAAGCAAGCTAATCCTTCAATTGATACTTCCACCACAAAATTGGTACATTTTTCCATGCTGTCCACAGCTCTTGGTGGCAGAAATAAACCAAGCTCTACTTCTAGACAAGGCAATGAAAGATCCGCCGATACCAACTACTGCATATTCACTCATACCTGAAATTAATGTTCCTATTATGATATCACCGTCACCCTGCAAAATGTACTATTTACTTGAGGCAAGATGTCAATCTATATCATTGGCTCGAAATTCATGAAGAACCATCATTACAAAGGTTGCCACTAGCCTGGGGAATGTCAGGCCCGTACCATCGCCTTGCATTTGAGCCCACAAATTCCATCTGGGTAGCCTCACGTTCGCTGTCCTCCGTGGATTCTTCCCGCATCCATTGTGGCATACTCGCCACCTTCCTCCACCCTTTGGAGGGATGCCCACCCTACCTCCCACATAATAATATTATATTTTAGTTCTTAATGATTTAGTATATTACATTATCTATTATATTAATATACATGTAAATAATATTTTGACAAAAAATATTAGAATCTAGATTTTATTTTAAAATTAATTTTAATTTTGTTTAAATTTTTTAATTAACATGAAAATTAATTATAATTTATTTCAATTTTTTAAAATTATAATTATAATTTAATTTTACAATTATCTTTATTATTACAATTATAATTATATAAATTAAATTATAATTATAATTATATAAATTAAATTATAGTTATAATTATATAGTTTTCTAACTAGCATACATATATTGAATATTAATATATATAAAATATGCCTAGAGTTATCATTATTGAGGTCCTTATTGCACTTGAGAAAAAATGATATTAAAAATAAGTTATATAAAATAAATAAAATTAAAAAATATGCTATATAAAATAAATAAAATTAAAAAATAAGCTATATAAAATTAAACAACAAAATTTATATAAAATAACAAAATATATATAAAATAAGTTGAGTGTTATCATTATCGAGGTCTTGATTGCACTGGGAAAAAATGATGAAAATAGACACTTTGCGAAGGAAAAATTTAGATTTATTTTATATATATTAATATTTAAAATAAATAACCTATATAAAATAAATAACAAATTTTATATAAAATAACGTTAAATTATATAATATAATAAATTATAAAATTATAACAAATAAAATAGTTTGGAGATGCAACCCCATGTTTCAACATCTTTATAGTTGAGAAACTGCATAACTGAATACGTAGTTAGGAAAATTTGCTATTGTTTAGAGGCCACTGAATTTTGTGTAGAGTTCAGTGGATGGAAGCGGTAATCAGACCCTTATAATGGACATAAATTTCAAACATGTAGAATGATACTTTATGTAGGTTATTGTAGAAATAAAAAAATGTATATTTTCAAATATTGTTTTATATTATATATAATATTAAATATGTATATTTTTTATAATAAATAATATAGAATCATATCATGATAAATAATTTAATATATAATACAATATAATATAATAAATAATATATAATATAGTAAAATTTATATATTGTATATAATATATGACCTTAATGTGTAATTATTAATATATTTTTAAGTGAAAATTTATAAAACATAATATATAAGTAATGCTTCTTAGTATAGGAGGGAATTTGCAATGCTAATAGTTATTATTAATCCACTCAAATATTAGTTTATATTTGATATATAAATGTCTAAATCTTAGGTAGTGGAGTTGCAAACATGCATAATAATGAGGCCATTAAGGATGATAATGACATGATGCGAATGTGTGGGCTCGCAAGTTAAGCCACTTGTTTTTATTAAATAAAATTTAAAATGCAACATTCAAATGCTAAATTGCAAGGGGAAAAAAATTAAGAAAAATGTAAAATGATTTCCAAAACTATACATTACAATGGAGCAGGCACATCAAGCCTATAAACAATTTTAGGCAAGACTGTTACTATTGCAGCACCGCCATTCCACGTTAACAAAACCAAAATTTGACATTACCAAAAGAAGGGAAATAAAAAAATTGTTAGGGTTAGAAGGCAGATATATAACAAGTTAAATGCAGATTTGAACAATAAAATAGAGTAATAAAACACACATAGAAGACAACATAGAGAATTTAACGTGGTTCACCCAATCTAGGCTACATCCACAAAACCACAACCATCCAATGATTTTATTATCCAGTGCAAAACCTATTATAATATTGTGAATAATGCCATGCTACAACTCTTCATCCCAGTTGCCACATACCAATAATCTCCCACTTGGAGACTGATCAGGCTCCATACCAACACAATCTCCCACTTGGAGACTGATCCTGGACAACACCGCTACACTTACAACTCCCACTAGAAATACGCACCTTGGACCTTGCTGCTCTGTTATACTAGAATTTCAACCTTGAAGGCCAACCGAAGTTGAAGAGGACCTCAGCTTCTCCCTTGTCACTGCCTTTGTAAACATATCCACTGGATTGTCATCTGAATGTATCTTTTCTAACTTTACTTGTCCATCCTCCAATATTGACCGAATGAAATGATATCGCAGTTGTATGTGTTTGGTTTTAGAGTGCAAGGCAAAATTCTTTGCAAGATGTATAGCACTCTGGCTATCTGTAAAAAAATAATTTTCAGCCTATGCTTTTCCCAACTCTTCCATGAAGACTTGTAGCCATATCATCTCCTTTGCTGCCTCTGTTGCAACCACATATTTTTCCTCTGTGGTGGATAGAGCAACCACCTTTTGCAACCGAGAAATCCAACTCACTGCTGTCCCACCAATTGTAAATACACAACCTGGGGTACTCCGTTTGGAATCTACATCCCCTATCAAATCTGAGTCAACATAGCCTTTTAAATCTGTATTAGAGCCCCCAAAACATAAACATATATTGTATGTACCTCTCAAGTACCCGAGAATCCATTTTATCGCATTCCAATGCTCAACTCCAAGATGACTCATATACCTGCTAACAACTCCTACAACATGTGCAATATTCGGTCTTGTGCATACCATGGCGTACATTAAACTACCTATAGCTGAAGCATATGGTACCTTGGACATTTTTTCTTCCTCCTCTTGTGTCTTTGGACACATATCCTTAGTCAATTTTACATGACTGGGCAAAGGTGTGCTGACAAATTTTGCATTCTCCATATGAAATCTCTACAACACCTTTTCAACATAATCAGCCTCAGATAAAAACAATTTCCCATTTTTCCTATCTCTTGTAATCTTCATACCAAGGATTTGTTTTGCTGCCCCCAAATCTTTCATAGCAAATGAATTTGATAACTGTTGTTTTAAATCCTTTATGTAATCCATGTTAGACCCTGCTACAAGCATATCATCAACATATAAACATAAAATAATGTAGCTATCTTCATCTAACATCTTAAAATAAACACAATGGTCTGAATTACACCTGTTGTAGCCTTGCTCAGCCATAAAACTATCAAATTTAAGATACCATTACCGAGGTACTTGCTTCAAGCCATATAAAATTTTCTTCAATCTACACACTAGTTTCTCCTTACCTTTGACCTCAAATCCTTGTGGCTGTTCCATATATATTTCCTCTTCCAAATCACCATGGAGAAAGGCAGTTTTAACATCAAGTTGTTCTAAATGCAAATCTTCAACAACCACAATACTTAAAACAATACAAATAGAAGTCATTTTAACAACTGGAGAAAATATTTCATCAAAATCAATACCCTGTTTCTGTGCAAATCCCTTTACAACTAATCTGGCTTTAAATCTTTTCTTACCTCCATCCTCCTCTTTCACCCTGTAAACCCATTTGTTTGGTAAATCCTTTTTTCCTATAGGAAACTTGCATAATTCCCAAGTCTGATTTTCCAACAAGGATTCCATGTATTCTTCCATTCCATGCTCCCACTGAACCTTGGTATCCACCTGCATAGCTTCATGATAACATTCTGGTTCACCAGCATCAGTTAATAAAATAGAATACGAAGAGGGAGAAAATATTTTTGGAGGTCTACTTATCTTTGAAGATAACCTAACATTCATTGGAGTTTGTGGTATTTCTTGTTGTTGTTGTTGTGAAGCATGAGGAACCACTGGAACATTGTTGTTTGTAATATCATCCAACACTGCATAATCCTTTTCTGTTTTCTCATGCTGCTGTAATAGATCTTTGTACAACACTTTCTCATTGAATATGACATCCCCGCTTCTCACAATTTTCTTATTTTCAAAATCCCAAAGCCTATAACCAAATTCATCAATGCCATATCCAAAAAATATACATTTATTTGATTTTGTATCAAGATTGGTTCTATTTTCAGAATCTATATGTGCAAATGCTTCACAACCGAAGGTTTTGAGAAAAGAATAACTCACCTTCTTACCTATCCATGCTTCCTCTAGAATACCACAACCCAAAGGATTAGAGGGAGCTCTATTAATTAAATAAACAACAGTGTTTACAACCTCTGCCCACATGTTTAAAGGCAACCCAACATGCAATCTCATAGTTCGTGCACGCTCCATTATTGTTCTATTCATGCACTCAGCCACTCCATTTTCTTGTGGAGTCCTTGGAACCGTTTTCTGCCTACGAATACCATTAGAGGAAAAATAATCTTCAAACTCTTTGCTGCAATACTCACCGCCATTATCAGATCTGAGACATTTTAGCTTTTTACCTGTCTCATTCTCAACCAAGCTTCTCCATTTTTTAAAAGTTGCAAATACATCAGATTTCTGCCTAAGGAAATAAATCCATACCTTCCTAGTTGCATTATCAATGAATGTAACATAATATTGAGAGCCACCGAGAGAAGATACCTGATCTGGTCCCCATACATCTGTATGCACAAGCTCCAATTTCTCATCTTTCTTTTGTTTCCCATCCTTGAGAAAACTCTCTTTTGTTTTCCATAAACACAACTTTCACAAAAATCCATATTAACACATTTTAGACCTGGTAAAACATTCTTTGAATGATGTAATTTCATACCTTTTGCACTCATATGCCCAAGTCTATTATGCCATAGTGCTGATTCAGAATCCACAACAACTATCCGATTTTCTGCCTGTTGAACTGCAACAACTGTTCCTGAACATTGATTTTTATCTGCAATAGCTAAAGTAGGAGGAACAATATAACTTGTACAAAGATATAAGGTGCCTACTTTCACACCTTTTGCAACCACTAAGGCACCTTTTGTAACCTTCCAATTTTTATCACTAAATGTAACAACACAACCTTCATCATATAGTTGCCCTACAAAAATTAATTTTTTTTTAAACTTTGGAATGTGCCTTACCTCATGTAGTAGCCAATGATTCCCATTCCATAATTTAATTTTGATTCTTCCCTTTCCAACAATCTGACAGGGCTCATTATCTCCCAAATAAACCAGCCCAAAATCCCCTTGGACATAATCAAGAAAATAATTTCTATGGGGTGTAGCATGAAATGAAGCCCCTGAATCTAACACTCAAGAATCATCAATATTGTCAAGGGAAAGAATCAAAGCATCCTCATAAAATTTATTACTTACAACATTTTCCTCTTTATTTCCTTCCTTTTTGTCTCCTTTATTTTTCCGAGACCAACAATCTTTCTTTAAATGACCTGGCTTACCAGAGTACCAACAATCCCTCTTGTCTCTAGATTGGGACCTTCTGTCCCTTGATTTTCCTCGTGACTTCCCATGACTTCCAAAATTATTTCTTCTCTCCTTTGTTCTGCCCCTACTTTTTGCATTCAAAACACTGCTTGATGTGGATGTTCCACGTGAGCTTTTCCTACAAATTTCCTCGCTCAAAATAACACCAACAACGTCATCAAACTTCAATGTATTCGAACCAGAAATAGAATTGCTAACAACCATTACCAAGCTATTCCATCTTTCATGAAAAGAACACAAAATCAAAAGAGCCCTAACTTTTTCATCAAAGTTTACTTTTACAAAATTTAATTGATTGGTAACTGTATTAAACTCATTTAAATGATCAGTAACTGACCCACCTTCTACCATTTTCATATTAAACAAACGCTTCATAAGAAATACCTTATTCGAAGCAGAAAAAATTTCATATAACTTCACTAGGGTTTCCATCAACTCTTGAGTTGTCTTTGCTGTTGTAATATTGAACGCCACCGATTGTGCTAGGCATAAACAAATACTACCAAGTGCCTTTTGTTAAAATCCGTAAAACAGATTATAACCCAGAATCAATTGAAAGAGTTAGAAACATATATTGTAAATGCAAAAGCAATTGAAACAGCATAACAATGATACCAAGAGATTGATGTGAAATGCTTGAATGGAAAAATAGCATTAGATAACTATCTCCAATATCGAATGAAAATACAAGCTAGGTAGCATGCTTATATAGACTAGAGAGAGGGAAGAGGTGGCAACACCGACCAATGAGGAGCAACCATCTATCGGACTAAAGATAACAAAGTATCTTCCCAAGATAGATAATGGATGCTAATATGTAGGAAGGTGACACCTCATAATCCTCTCACCTAATTAAACATGCTTTATTAACCTAAGCAAGCTTAAATAAATGTGTAGGAAAAACCTTATAATAAGGAATAAAAAACCTACACTAACACCCCCCCTTAAGCATAGCTTAGGTGGGTACAGAGATGGGTCCCGACAAATCAAGCCTGATGAGGTACCCATGTACAATGAAATCCCCCCCCCAAAAGAGAAGTATATGCCCCCCCCAGAATAGAGAGAGAAAGAAAGGAGCTAAGAAGCCCCCTAAAAGGAGGACACCTGCCGCACCCCAAGCAAAGCTCGCAAATGAATGAACTTGCTCTCAGTGAAGGGTTTGGTGAAGATGTCAGCTGTCTGATCTGATGTCGAACAATACTGAAGATCAAGAACCTGCTCATGAATCAACTCCCGAATGTAGTGCATGTGAATCTCAATGTGTTTGGTCCGCTGATGATGGACCGGATTGCGAGAGATCTGAATAGCACTCTGGTTGTCACAAAAGATGATTGTAGGCTTCCGAAAGGAAATGCCAAACTCAGTGAGAATGTGTTGAAGCCAAATGGCCTCAGTAGCAGCATTAACTGCTCCTCGATACTCAACCTCTATAGATGAAAGAGCAATAGCAGACTGCTTCTTGCTCGACCAAGAAATCGGACCAGAACCAAGAGAGAAGCAATACCCTGAAGTAGACTTGCGATCCTGAGAATCACCTGCCCAATCTGAATCTGTGTATCCCACTAAGTCAATATCCATGCCTGCTGCAAAATGAATCCCATAACTGTGAGTGCCCTGTACATAGTGAAGAATCCGCTTAGTTGCTTTCCAATGCAGCTCATGTGGCTCTTGCATGAACCTGGAGACCAGGCCCACTGCATAAGAAATATCAGGCCTCGTGTGAGTCAAGTATATGAGACTCCCAACCAATTGGCGATACAAGGTAGCATCTATCAACTTAGGTGAAGCACAAGAAGCCTCAAGTTTGACCCCTGATAGAAATGGAGTTGGTGCAGGCTTACAATCAGCCATGCGAAATCGAGAGAGCATATCAAGAGCATACTTGGGCTGAGAAAGAAAGATACCAGCCGAAGACTATGTAATCTCAATGCCCAAGAAATAGTGAAGAAGACCCAAGTCAGACATTAGAAAACGATCATGAAGGGCAGTTTTCACTGCCTTGATGGTGGATGAGGAACTCCCTGTAATCAACAAGTCATCAACATAGAGAACAAGGAAAGTGAGAGTATCATCCTGCTGCAAAATGTAGACATTCGATCAGAATGGCACCGAGTGAACCTAACTGATAGAAGAAAGGAGTCCATCTTGGCATACCAGGCTCGTGGGGCCTGTTTAAGACCATAGAGAGACTTCCAAAGTCAACAAACAAGTGAAGGATCCTGGATGAACCCCTGTGGCTGCTCCATATATATCTCCTCCTGAAGGTCACCGTGAAGAAAGGCACTCTTCACATCCATCTGATGAACGTCCCAGGGATGGGCTGCAGCAATGGCAAGGACAAGTCGGATTGAAGTCATCTTGGCAACCGGCACAAAAGTCTCAGAGTAGTCAATCCTAGGAACTTGGGAGAATCCTTTTGCGACCAAGCAAGCCTTATGTTTTTCAACTGACCCATCTGCAGCAAATTTTGTTCGATAGACCCACTTGCATCGAACAAGTTTTCTTCCCTTAGGAAGTGGGACTAAATCCCAAGTATGGTTCCTTTCCAAGGAACTGAACTCTTCCTGCATAGCAGCATCCCACTCAGGGACACCAAAAGCTTCCTTAAAAAATTGTGGATCAGAAGCTGAAGCAAAGAAGAGATGAGGAGCCTACTCAAACTGTGACCTTGTTCGTCTCGCATCTGAAGGATCACCAATCCAATCACCTGCTGACTCCAAATTCTGACGAGCCCAAAGAGGCCCAGTGGCAGGAGAATTTGGAGGAGAATCATCATCCTCTAAATGATGACTAAGAGAGGAGGAAGATGAACCCTCATCATCACCATCTAAAGTGGAGGAAGAAGACTCCTCAGGAGGATTTTGATCCTCAGAAGAACCAGTATCATGAAGTCGCAGTGTCTCCATGGGAATGAAGGATGGAGAAGTGGTAGAAGAAGTATCTTCCTCAAACTGAACACTCCTCTCAATGAAGAGCTCATGTGTGGTAGGGTGGAGTAGCCTGTAGCCTTTGACACCATCTGGATAGCCAACAAATATGCAAGGCCTACTCTGCGGATCCATTGCCTTGTGTTTCTCTGCTGGAATGTGGGCCCATGCAGGAGACCCAAACACTCAGAAGTGCTTGACTGTGGGTTTCCAACCGGTCCAAGCTTGAAAAGGAGTTACCCCCTTCATAGCTCGGTGAGGAACCCAGTTCTGGATATAACATGCACAGTTGATGGCCTCTGCCCAATACTGAGGTGCCAATGATTTGGAGTGGATCATGCAATTGTCCATTTCCTTCAATGATCGATTCTTTCGTTCTGCAACTCCATTTTGTTGTGGATTGTAGGGAACTGTGTGCTGAAGATTAATACCCTTTGAGGCACAAAACTGCTCAAACCTTTGGTTGACATATTCCCCGCCATTATCGGTGCGCAGAACCTTGACAACCTTCCCAGATTGTTTCTCTGCAAAAGCTTTAAATTCTTGAAAGGACTCAAAGACTTCAGACTTTTGTTTGAGAAAATATACAAAGGTGTATCGGGAAAGATCATCAATGAAGGTCAATACATATCTAGCTCTACTGAATGAAGGATGCTGAAATGGACCAGCCAAATCACTGTGTACTAACTCCAAGAGTTGTGTGGCTCTCCATGCTTTGCCTTTGTCAAATTTTTCTTCAGGATGCTTGCCAAGAATGCAACCTTGACAAACTCCATCAGAGAATCGAATAGAAGGCAACCCTGTAACCATGTCATGCTGACTAAGCTGCTGCAAGTAGCGGTAATTCAAGTGCCCAAACCGCTGATGCCACAAATGACTCACCTCATCTGAGTGAGTGAGCAATGCTAGTGAAGGAGAATTAGGAACAAAACGAGAAAATTGATAGAGTCGAGAATGGTTATCAACTTTTCCTATAGCAACTGTAGACCCATTGTGCAGATCATTAATAACCACAGAATCAGGTGTAAATTCAACTCTCTTGCCAGAACCTGTATGGGTAATCTAGTAGACAGATAGGAGATTAGTTGACAAAGAAGGCACACAAAGAACATCATGGAATGTCCCATCACCAACGTCAACAGACCCTCTCCCAAGAACTTCTTTTGGTGTATCATTAGCCATAAGAATATCAGGCACATAACATGACTCCAAGGATGAGAAGCTTTCCTTTCTATTGGCCATGTGGTGAGAAGCACCTGAGTCAATTGCCCAAGAATTTGGTTGAGAAGCTCTTGCAACTAAGGCCTTGCCCTTTCCTTTCCCCTTACTCTTTTCTGTGTTCTTTGAAGACCCTTCTGATGAGACTTGTTTGACAGAATCAGGCACCTGGATATTGTTCTTCTCAAGAAGATGTGACAGGTGATCAATCTGTTTCTTCAAGCACTTATGTTCATCATGACCAAGTTTCTTGCAATAAGAACACTGAATTTTCTCCTTCTTAGGCTTGTCGCCTTTTGAAGAAGAGGCATTATTCATTGCTTTAGAAGCAATTGATGTTTGTTCTTGCTTCTTTTCTTCTTGGTTCTTTTGTTTCTTCTCTTTCTTAGCAACCCCCTTCTGATCTTTAGTGCCCTGATTTGCAGTCAAGGCATGAGATTTAGAGGGCTTAATTGTACCCATTTGAACCAATTTGTCTTGCTCCTTAGTGAGTTCATTAGCAAAATCATCTAAAGAAGGCATCTTATATGTGGTTCCCAAGGCACTTTTTGTGGCATAGAATGTAGAAACAAACACAGAGTAGTTAGGACCAAGTTTGGAAAGAATGCTAAGAATCAACTGACTATCTTTCTTTTCTATCCCACACTGTTTCAACTGCAATCTTAAAGCCTTTAGTTTTGTGAAGAAATCCTGAATTGTATCAAAATTACATGGATTTAACCCTATCAACTCATTCTCCAATAAATGTCCTCTTAGTTCATCTTGTGCACCAAAGAGTTTTTCTAAAGTAGTCCATACATCATTTGGTGTTGTAGAAGACTCAATATGAAAAAGTAAATCTGGAGATACAGACATACATAGAGTTCCAAAAGCTTCATCAAGTTTGTTAAACCATTTAGGCTTTTTTGCAATTAAAGATGGTTCAGTTTCAATACCCATAGTTACTCGAAACAATCCTAACTTCTTAAGTTGTATAGTCATCTTGGAATTCCACTCATATTAGTTGTAAGGTGTGAGTATAGGTACTATTAATTGATCCATTTTAATGCAAAATTAGATTGTTGTTGTTTGTGAGGAAAGAAAAGATGCACGAACACATAAGACACCCCCCCTTTTTCACTCAATCAAAGAACCCCCCCAATAAAATTTGATTTGGCACTTTATATTTAGTGCATTTACAATTACCATCAGCAAGAAATACTGAGTGGACTTGATCTCAATGCTATTACAAATCCTCAAAAGGAGCATATGCTGAAAATACAACTTGGGCACAATACCCAATAAAATAAACAACACCACTGCAAGCTACACGAAAAAACATTCACTTTCAAAAAAAGAATCACCTCGATCTGAGGTTTTATGCAAAAGTTATGCCTTTTCGAAGTTTCCAAAATGAGGACTGTGCAGTGTCACGACTGAGAATCTGCAATTTCTGGAAAATCTCTGCATCCAAATCAAAAAATGACTGCACTATTGCATAGAGCACGAAAAAATAGTCAAGATCAAAATTTTTTTGGTGAGAAACGGAGTCCGTATGAGCAAGAACGGAGCTTTTGAAAACTGTCTTCAAATTTGAAACCGCCAACAGAGAGGGGTACGGCTGAAGCTTTCTGAGTTCGATTCTGCAAAATATATAAGCTGCATGCAAAAAATAAAAGATACCCAAATGGTTTTTTGATGCGGTGAACAAAACCCAGAAGGCGTTTTTCCTGATTAGGTACAAAAGATGTAGATCTAATGTAAATCAGTCACCTTTAGCAACAAAAAACGACTCCAGCAACCAAAAAAGGGCATGCAAAGGATGTTTCAGCTACCTAAGATAAGCAAAGGTATGCTGCAACCTGCAATACTGATTGAAACACAAAATATGCAAGCCGATTGATAGAAACAAGATTTTTGAATCTTCATAAATCCTTTATGATTCTCCAGATCTTCAAAATTAATGCAAGAGAAGAGAATACAGGATTTTACAAGATCTCTACAAAGAATCTAACCTTACAGAACCTGGCTCTGATACCATGTTAAAATCTGTAAAACAGATTATAACCCAAAATCAATTGAAAGAGTTAGAAACATATATTGTAAATGCAAAAGCAATTGAAACAGCATAACAACGATACCAAGAGATTGATGTGAAATGCTCGAATGGAAAAATAGCATCAGATAACTATCTCCAATATCGAATGAAAATACAAGCTAGGTAGCATGCTTATATAGACTAGAGAGAGGGAAGAGGTGGCAACACTGACCAATGAGGAGCAACCATCTATCAGACTAAAGATAACAAAGTATCTTCCCAAGATAGATAATGGATGCTAATATGTAGGAAGGTGACACCTCATAATCCTCTCAGCTAATTAAACATGCTTTATTAACCTAAGCAAGCTTAAATAAATGTGTAGGAAAAACATTATAATAAGGAATAAAAAACCTACACTAACACCTTTCTGTCCAAAATATCCCAGTCCTCATCTAAAATTGTTGTGGGTTGCTTGGTTTTCCCTTCCAATGGCTGCCATAAATCCTTCTGATAGAGGTAGTCCTCCATCTGCATCTTCCATAACTGATAGTTTTTCCCATTGAACTTCTCAACCTTCAACTTACCCTTGTCTGCCATTGCTCCCACTTAACCGTGAGAATCCCACTAACCATGAGACTTTCCTGCAGACGATAATCGAAAACAACCCGCTCTGATACCACTTGTTAGGGTTAGAAGGCAGATATATAACAAGTTAAATGCAGATTTGAACAATAAAATAGAGTAATAAAACACACATAGAAGACAACACAAAGAATTTAACGTGGTTCACCCAATCTGGGCTACATCCACAAAACTACAACCATCCAATGATTTTATTATCCAATGCAAAACCTATTACAATATTGTGAATAATGCCATGCTACAACTCTTCATCCTAGCTGCTTATAACAAGCTTTTAGATGGAAATTACATTTTTTTTAATGAAAATTTTCAATATTTTTTGATCTACCTAACTACCATTAAAATTCACTCTAAAAGTTGATAATTGAGCCCAAGACATCACGAGTGAAATTTTGCAAAGATAATTTGTTAAGATAGTTGTAAATTATCTTATTTAAGAAAAAATGCCCTACATCTATCTATAATGTGAATATATCAGACTTTTGGTTACTTGAAAGCCTATTAGATGCTAAAACAATAAGGAAAATATCAATTGGAAAATGTAAGCTACCATGCATCTCTAGTTTACTCAACATGTTGGGTAATTTTCTGAACCTTCATTTCAAGGAAAGAATCCACATTGTAATTATATAGCCAACTCAATATGCAACAAAATTAATAATACTTATGGTGTACAACTATTTCCAAATCGCTAAGACAACTGCAACCTGATGGTTCTTCTTCTCTTTTGAAATAGCCTACAAATTTGTCTTGCTCATTTTGTATTGTGAAGAGAAATGGATTCCGCATCTTGCAGCCTGAATTGAATCCATGACAAAACCATACTCAATAATAAAAAGATTGCATGCAAGAGAAATAGATATAAAACTAAGCTATGTTAATATAAATATACAATAATATAGTTGGCTAAAATTCCTAAATATCCATTATCTTGAAATCTAGATAGCATTTTATTAAAAGTTGCTTTAGCTCCTTGATAGAGAATATATACAACAATCACATGTATCTCCCTTGATCCGCAAGCTGGTCCATCAAAAATATGTGGGCATTGCAAACGTCAGTTGCATGGACCACTGGAAGTGGAAATGTCTCGAACACAGATGGGATAGATCTTAGAAAAATAGATTCAATCACGTTAATTATGTTGGGATTTCACCCAACTCTCGTGCTTGTTCTCGGTTCTTACCGCGCACTCGTGCCAATAGACTTTCTTGCTCGTAGTACCGTAGTGTCCACCGCAATACTGCAACCCACCTTTTTTCTATCCGTGGTCTCACGGTTTCCTCACTCCGTCTTCCTCGCAATGTCGTGGCCTAACTGTTTGTTGTCTATGGTTGAGTGATTAACCGCCACAGCGATGCTACCGCTGTCTCGTGGTTACCTTCCTGACCGTCCATGGTGGTGTGGTGTCCACTGTCGCACCGTGGCTTGATTGTTTGCTGACCGCATCAATGCGGTTACTGTGGCCGTCTCCTTTGCGCCCTCTCGCGGTGGAGCGGTAACCACCGTGATACCGCCAACCCTTTCTCTCTCTTCTGTGGCTATGCGGTTTGGCTTCTCTCTGACGACGTTCGTTGTGGTGTCTTTACTGGCAGACAACTATGCTAATAGGATAGTTATTTAAATCCCGAGGATAGTTTAAGGACTATGTTTTATATGACTTGGTCGTGATTTTGATGACTTATTTATTTAGCCTTTAATTTTGTATTTACTGCGTTTTGGCTATGGAATTATATGTACTGTGTTGGCTGTATAATTTTTATAGATAGAAGAAGAATACAGATTGCTCTAAAGAAGCAAAAAAATTCATGTAGCTGTTCTGAAAAAAATTGAATAATATATTATATTTTTGTGTGTAAAAATTTTCTGGTCTCTGTCTCTATTCCTTCAAATTATATAAAATCAGATTAGAAAAACCAAAAAAAAACATTAGCTCTAAAGGAAAATTTAGCATACCTCTTTTTTCAAGGATTTATGTTCACTAATCGTGGCAAAAAGGAAAAATAAACAGAGAATCAGAATTGAGCATGGGCATGTTTTATGTCGATTGAAAGATCTTGAGCTATGGAATCCAATTGACGCATAGCAATGAAAATTGAAAAATAGGGAAAAAACTAGTCTAGAGAAAAACCTCAAAAACATAGGCCCAAAGAACTCCAATGGTACCTAGTCCTATGAACACATAATCCAAACCATCTTTTACAAAAGGGGAAGCTTGGAGCTTTTTCCTCCCTTTTTATCTCTTTACCAAGATTTTATCATTGAACAAAAGCAGAATCTACAATAGAATGATCACCTGAAGCAACTCGTAGTTCCTCGATTGGCTACGAGACATGCTGTGGCTAGGAAACTTTATATGAGAAAATTTTCATGAATTTTTCTAAGGACATCCAACTGAAGCGCTTACTCTTCCTCATCAGTTACCAGGTGAGATGTAATGTAGTTAACCGCGCTCCCTTTTCTACCACTGTAGGAAAAACCAAACCACTCTTCCTACCATGCTTTCATCAAACGTAATTGTCACTGTGACAACCAACAAGGCTGTCAAAAAAAATGAAAAAGGGTTTTTGTTTACAGAAAAACATTCTTCCCTCTGCAACTAAATACGTCTCTCGGTGCAATTAACTAAAATATAGTAAATTTATTAATATTTAAATTATAATTACATTTAAAATTATAATTAATTAACTAAAACTAGAAAGACAAATATTTACACCAGAGGCGTATATAATGGTATCCAGTTTTAGCTTTTTTTATGTTCATAAAAAAATTACCTAAAATTTCGGTTTAATTGTTTCAATCATGACCGTTGTTTTCAAATTTATAGTTTTATCATAAATTATTCAAATGTTTTATTTTTCATTTAGCATGGGTTCCAAAAAATTTCTCCCTAAGTATCTCAATACTGTATGACGTGCAAAAACTATTTTCAATATAGAATAGAATAGAATACTTTTGACGTCCACGAGACCAAAATAAGGCCTATGGGACAGTGACCCCAACAATTTTAGCATTGTGAAGTGTCCTTCTCCTACCATTTAATTTGATAATGAGCTCTCCCATTCTGCCCACCCATTCCATGCTGAATAAATCTTGAAAATTTTCTACTGTTAACCCCCTTATGTAGCTTCCTCTGATGTCACTGTAAGCTTTGCAATCTAGGATAAAATTATTTTATGTTTCCACCTGCCTTGCTACACAGAAGATACAAATCCTCTCTTCCCAAACTTCTTTTGGCCTTTTCCATCTCCTCGTTTCACACCAAAGACGATGCAAGTTAGTCCTCAATTGTGCTATGAGAATCTTTGACCTCCACGAAATATTTGCCTCTATATATGCTTTTTGTTGATGGTCCAAGTTGGGATTAAATTCTTCTACATAATACTTTTTCTTTCTCCCAACCGCCCTTTTCCACATAATCTTGCGAAATTTTTCAACCACATACAACTTTAATTCCTTACTATTATTAGAACACTCGTTCAAGTGAATGTTCCACTTCCTCATCCACTTAAAATTTTGATTCATCCATGCCTTCTTTCTTTCACCTAAGACACCTCTAAAAACAACATTTGGCCACCGATGCATTTCCATTTGCTCAACCTTTTTCAAATATCTCAAAAGACTCACCATAGCTATGGCCTCAATATGAATTGCCCTTGTTTCAGCAAGAAGTATTTCATAGGGAACCAAAGCTTTTAGTTTGAATTTTCTTGAGGTCAAACACTTTTGAATTCTTTCTATCTGTACCCATTTGATGTCCGAAGTGCTGTTAGCCCAAATTTCACACCCATAAAGGACCACCGGTATAACTAGCAACCCAAACAATATTTGAATAGTTTTCCAATCCCATAACTTTGCTTCTCTGCATCTGTTTTGAAGAGAAAACAACACTCTCCAACCTCCCAGAGTTCTTTTCCTTCTCCAAGTTTCCCAACATAACTTGTTGTTGAAGTCAATTCCTAGGTATTTATACTCTGTTACTTCCTCTAGGATACTCCCTTCGAAAGAAAAGTTGAACTGATTTTTTCTTCTTCTTAGAGAATACCATGATCTTGGTCTTACTAATGTTAACTTGCATACCAACATCTTTGCAGAAATGCTCAAGAGTAGCCAAATGCGCTTGCAACCCTTGAATAGATCTAGCAATCAAAATAAGATCATCTATGTATAAAATAAGTTTTACAACATACACTCCTAAGGGGACCCCTTCCCCACCCTTCAAATTCAACCACTCCTCAAGGTTATCGATATAAAGGCCAAAGAGAGTAGGAGAAAGAGGGCAACCTTCTTTAACCCCAATGTCACTCCTAAAGCTTTCTGAAGTACCTACCCAAGTTCTGATTTTTACCCTAACATCCTCATAAAGCCTATGGACAATAGCTCTAAAATGTTCAGGAATGCCAAGATCTTTCATTCTATCCCACAAATTTTTCCTAGGCACTGTGTCAAAAGCCTTCCTAAAGTCCACAAAACAACAAAAGGCTTCCCCTTTCTCATCCCAGATCTTTTCAATGATATGTCTTAAAGTAATGCCATGATCAATTGTTGAATGTTTTGGCCTAAAACCCGCTTGCCCCTTTGCTCTCTTATTTTTTATTTCTGCCCATTTGCTGATTCTATGCTCAATCATGCTGCCAAATAATTTTGCAAGCAAAGGGTTGATCATGATGGTACAATAATTAGATGAGTTGTTAGCATCCCCACTCTTGAATAGGGGAATGGCTAAGCTAGTTATCCAATCTTTCAGAAACCCACACTGAATGATGTTGTTAAATATATGCATAATATGAGGAGAAATGATTTCCACCCCCCACTTTAGATACTCTGCTTGAAGCTCAACCAAGTCTCTTTCCTTTCCGATCGTCAACTTTTTGATACATTCTTTAACTTCTTGCAAAGTGAAAAGCTTTGTTGATGTGTTTACCCTTGGAGGCTTTTCATTCTCTATATTTATCTTGAAAAATATTTCTCTTGAAATAAATAACTGTCGCCTTTTATTGGTAACATTTCATACAGTGCCTTTTGTCATAAATTATTCAAATATATTTTGGAGTGTCTTCCTAACCCTACATCTCCTTCTATGTATCCTTATTGCACAAAAAATCATAGATTGAAGTATGGTCTGAGAGAAAAAGGGGACAAGTCGTGCATACTAGACTGAGGGGTTTTCATCCGTTGCTTCTTGGCATTATAAAAAAAATCATTAGTTAAAATATAGAAGTATTTATTCAAATATTTTTTAATTTAAATGAAAGCTAATTTTTACAGAGAATCTATAAAATTATTAGAAGGGTTGAAGGAATTTTATTTCAGATTGTTGTGGCTTCTTGATGGAAATTTAGAGATGTATATTTTTGTAAGATTTTGATTGCATAATGGAAAGTTAAAGCATAGTAAACCCTAGCAAGAAAACCTAACTCTCATCACATTTCAACATTGTTGGGTAAAGGGAGAAATAAGGAAGATGATGGCCTTGAACAACAAGGCACTTACACAGGAAACTTCTGCAAGCTATTTCCTATTTTTTTTGTTTCCATATGAATTTCATGTGAATACTAAACACCCATTTTTTTAATGTGTTTGGGTAGTGCCAAGGGTTGTGAGCCCTATTATGGAGTCATATTTATTTTCTTAAATATTTTCTTTTTGTTTTACTGTACATGCAACTATGAGTACATTAAGCAAAGGCTAAAGTTCTATCAGTTTTTTATTAGTGAAGGAGAAAATCATAATGGTTCTCGCTCTTGCTGATTTTATTTCTTCTCACACCCTTTCATTGTGTTGATAAACAAGAAGTAGAGTCCTTAGAAATTTTAGAGATCAATGACACTGGAATCCCAACATTTAGTGTGCCAGGTCAGACACAATTACATGCATATATAAAGCTACCCAACCATATTCCAAATATTCCCTCCACTGCCATTTATGATTTGACTTAGCAACTACCTATGTGTAGAATTCAGTTGTTACTACAAGTCTTTAAAGCCCTCACTAGGTAATATCCTTCCCCAGGTGCTTTTTTGCCAGGAATTACATCACTGATAACTGTCAGTGGTGTGGGTATATGAAGATTGTGGCAAAAATGGGGAAGCCTGAGCACAAGGACACATCCATATGTTTCAAGATGGAATGCAAAAATTGTGTGAGCCTTTTGAACTTTTTAAGTTGCTTTTCTAATATTTTCAGATTAAAAATTCAATTTCATGATTTTTATAAAGTAAATTTTAGCATATTGGAAGATCATATTGGTCATGCTCTTTGCTCTTTTTTTCCTTGGCTTCCCAAGACAAATTTTTTTACTGTTGGAAGTTGTGTTATTGTCTACCCAACAAAATTTTTAGCAGTTTCCATTGCTTTAAATAGCTCATAGAAGGATTGTTCATAGAAATTTCCAAACTTTGTTGGTCCTTTTTCTAGCAAATCGTTAAGAGCTTCTTGAATTTTGATTAACATGAAGGGAAATCATAAAGAGGACCTTGAGCGATGTACTACATTACAAGTCTGTCTAAAAGCCATTTCATAATTTTTTTTTCATATGGTATGGCTTATGGAGGAGGTGGGTTTACCATCAATTTTCCATTGGCCAAAGCATTAGAATCAATGCAAGATGATTGCATTCAGAGGCATCTAGGTTTGTATGGAAGTGATGATATAATGGAGGATTGCATGGCTGAGCTTGGTGTGCCCTTGACAAAGGAGCTTGGTTTTCATCAGGTAGGTTCCACGTAAACTTCTACACAGGTTATTGAATGAATGAATAGTTTGATATTTCATCACATCAAATTGATTTTAGAGCATCTATCAAAGGAATTTCAAAGAGACTATTTTTCTTTTTAATAGGATCTTTTGAGCCTAATAAATCTTGAATGTTAAGTAGTATACATGTAGATGACCATAATCTTTAAATATAATTTTCAGATATTTGATGTGATTTTCAACATTAGATTTTTGATATTTAATATGCATTTCTGCAACAAATTTCTGATATTTGATACGCTTTTCTGATATTTGATGTGCATTTTTACAACAAATTTCCAATATTTGATGTACTTTTTGATAATTAATGTGTTTTTCTACAACAAATTTATGATATTTGATGCGCTTTTCTACAATCGTGTAGCATTCTAATATTTGAAATACTATTCTAGCTTTGATTGCAGTATGATGTATATGGGAATTTGTTTGCATTACACACCTCTTCAAGCTAATCAAGTTAGATCTTGCAACAATTCTACAACAATCCATATCTTAGGATGACAACAAAAAATGGTCCATGTCAGTATCATGGGGTTATGCAGTGCAGATTTTCTTTCAAAATATATGCTATCCAAACCTAAAATTTATTGAACTCTATCTCCCCATGAATTTTCATTTGTTTTTCCTACTCTAAAATTTCACACTAATTACTAATTTATTTGTTTCACTTAGTGAAACAATTTTTACGGGTTTTTTCTTGGTTACAGGATTACAAGTATATAATTTACTTTGTTTCTTATTTTTAAAGTAGAAGAAATCCTTGAAGGCATCATGAGACACTAGGAGATGTCCTCTCCATAGAGAGTTGTAGGAGGTTCGCATACAGTTCTCTCATTACAGTCTCCATGATATCTTTGGGTTTCAATGGATATTAAGTAAGAATAACAAAACTACTAACATTTACAAACAACAAAGCCTTCTAAGCATAATCCTAAAAGAATACCCTCTTAAAAAGAACCAAAACGAGAAGTACGAAGATTTTTTCCACTGTCATGGCAATTTATACCAACAAAAACCTCCAAGATAAGCTTCAACATTTAATTCACAAATTTTCTTGGGGTTGATATGAAAAGAAAGAGTATTCCAAGAGGTTGAGGAGTAATGGTAATGGAGGACTTATTTTCTCCATTTACAATCAAATGTGAGATTATGGAGTTTGTGGTTTCGTTCGCTTAGTTTTAATGTCTGTGTGTTGCATCCTCCTTTGCACTATGGTTTCTCCTTAAGAAGATATTGGATCACAACTAAAGGCCTACACAATCGAGGCTAATCAAACCTAATGGGTGCTAAATGATATGGATCGGTTCTATTGGGTTTGATTAGCCCCACTATATGTACATTATCCCCAATTAGGTCTAACTAGAGCAATTGTAGGTATTCATTAGAGTGTGACACAAGTTCAAAAGCTCTTCATCGAATAAGGAAACCAAGTTGGGGGTTATGGAAGACACATTTTAAAATGTGGTCCTAGCTTATCTAATATTACATTCAAGGAAACTCGTAACCTCATACAAATTTTATTTACTTTTTTATAAATAAAAATACAAATAAAAATAAGATTTTTTTTGTTTTCCTCTATATACAACAAAAAAATGGCATGCGGGTTTCTCAATAATCTAGTATTGAAACTTTATAATTATATAACCGTGAATTTTCATAAAATTTTGTGTTTCCAAGCTCAGGTTGAGGATGAAAATGGAGGAAACTTCATAGACACAACTAGATGATGGTAGTTCTCAGAACGAGCTATCCATAAAATATAATTTTAATATATTTTGGTTTTATTATGTATTTTTTTAGTTTAATTAAACATAGGTTTTTATAGAAAATCAAGCTCTTTATTTTGCACATGTGGAAAAATAGCAGATTATCAATTTTTTTTTTGAAAAATATCTATGCACTAGATATTGATCTCCTTGATCCAACAAAAAAATAAATTAAATTTCCATACATACAAAAAAAGTTGTGTTAGCAAGTAAATCTATGTTTGAATTATAATCCGTCTGACTTCAAAACTTAATTAAGAAAAAAATATTTAATAAAACACTATGAAACCAATTGCATGCACTAGATATCATAGTTACGAATCTAAATTCGAAAAAATTATAATTTTATCCTTCATAGAAAAAAATTTATGTGTTAGAAAGTACACATCACTCTTTAAAAATGGTGTTTACCGCTAAAAGCTAGTTTTCGAAGGAGATGGAAAAAGAAATGCAATTTGATTCCAATTTTTAAAAAAATATATATTAAGAATCTACAGACAAAATCTCACAAATCACTAGTTTGAATCATCTTCAAATTTCTCATGGTTTAGCAGCTATAGGTGCCTGAAAGTGAAGATTTAGTTAAAAATTTAGTTCAATGTCTAGTTTGGCCAAAATTTGTAAACTAGTATTGTGGGATCACCCTATTACGATACCTTAAGATGCATGTATCCATTTTTATTGTATAGTTCTTTTTCTTTAGGAGTGATAATGTATTCATCTCCCTTTCTTCTATTTTCCATGGAAGCATAGTGTAATGATGTTTATGATTTGTGGAAAGAGAAAATAACATTGCTTTGTATATGATTACATATATAATATTTATCATGAATTTCCATGTGGATTTGTATAGCTTATCCATAAAAAATGAATATTATTCCACCCATGTCAGATGGACAATAAAAGCGTGTAGTGTAAACAACAAGTTATCCATCCTTGCACATTGAATGCATAATGTAGAGGATTGTATCATGCCCATAGTTATTGTTTGTTTACCATACTTGTTCCAATTAATAATATCCAAGCTCATTTTACCAAAAGGTATTGATGTTTGATAGCAAGAGTCTACTATGCCATTCCTACTTCCCAACATATTTCAAATCCAAAGTCTTCACATCTCAAGGTATTTCTAGTATTGCAACCCATTTCATATAAAGCCTTAACAAGTGTATTTCTTGATGCTTGTTGATTTTTGTCTTCATCTTCCAAGCCGAATGCAAATGGAAGGTCTAACATGATATTCAACAACTAAATGATTATAGCTACCAAGTAATCAACATAAGGTGATTAGATATGTTGAAATTAACACAACTAAGAGGGGGGTGAATCAATTGTAGCAAATTAAACCTTCAAAACCATTAATAGTAATCAGATCCAAAACCATTCATTAAACCCTTATTCTGTTAGTTTGATTAAACATGAAATGTAGATAATAGAAACTAAAATCACAACACCATACACAAGATAACACCAAATTTACGTGGAAAACCCAATGAGGGAAAAACCACGGTGAGGATTAGCTCACAATATAAGTAATAACAAAAACTAGTACAAAAAGGGCTCACTGCTAGAATAGGACACATTGTCCAATAGGTCTCATAGCTAGGGCTCATTGCCACAGAAAGAATATAAGAAGATAGAAGAAGAATGTTACATAGAGAACACTTCTCAATGGAACAAGGAATCCACCACAATTGTTCGCACTCTTTCGTGCAGTCTCACATGAAATATTTTGGATGCTTTCAACTCACTGCCTTAGGAACCCTAACATGAAATTCACATTTCCTTGCTCAAATTCGCATCGAACACATCACCCACATCAATATCGCATCTATCTTGCTTCTTACTCTTTCCTCTCTCATCTCTTGCATCAACACCATACATATTTTTATCAAGATCTACCTCAAAAACCTTCTATTATATCAACCACTAACTGTTATACATGCAAATTCAAAATAGGTCAACACCTAAATATTCCTGTGGTGGATAGGAATGAAAGATGACCTACATAAATCCTTAATTAGGACCCAAGTATATCCCAACACACTTCAACACGCTTCTACAAGCCTCACATGTATTGTTAAACATAAGGCCGACCAATACCTATGCAAAACACTATAATCATTAAGTACATGCTTCCTTAAATTGATCCAAAAAGATGAAAGTTTTGAAAATAATAATTCATTTGAACATAATCTAGAATGATCCACAAAATACTTAAGATTCATCAAACACTTCATCCAAGCTCACATCATACAAATACTTCAACTCAAAACAACTGGTAACCCTTAATTGCATATTGATAAATGAAACCTACTTTGTACTGCACCAAATCAAATATAAAATTGAGTACATAAAGATACAATCATTATAAGAAACTTCCCAAATCTGCACAACCTGAAGCCAAACAATGGAGAAATGTGAAGCAGATACATTTCTCCCAGGCCATAAAAACATAACTGAACGAATGGTTCACACACTGTTGAAAATATCTCGCATTGTACAATGATCCAAAACCCCAAATTATGAATATAACAACTTCTGACAATCTTGAATAACCTCTAAGATCCACACATGCATAACATCAACATAGAAAGAACGCGGAGCACAATACCAGAGCACACTATGAACACTTGCACAACACAATTTACTTTGTTTATCAATTTTCTTAATATCCTCAACATCTTCAACCCATAGTTGACATCAATGACAACACCAGTCAACAAAATTCCTATTGACATCAATGAAAATACCTTCATTCTTGCAACAATTTGGACCCCTTTGTCATTGATGGTAAAACAAGATGTGAAAAGCCACCAATGACAACACACACACACCTTTTTTTGTGTTATGATTAGCCAACATACACAATATTCCTAAAATCTCTCCTCCTTATAGGAGTCTCTCTCCCTTTTCTAATAATTATTAGACAAAATACACAACTTTCTCCACTGATAACTTACATGATTTTCTCTCCCCTTCTAAGTAGATGAGCTTTTTCACATGATTCTCTCTCCCCCTTTGACATTAATGGCAAAGGAAAAAGGTTTGCATGATTCTCCCCCTTTGACATTGGACCAAGAAACTTTCTCTGAATACCCCCCCTTAGGACTATACCCAAACAAATTAGCAACTCAATGAAAAAACATGACACTACCTACCCCCCTTGCTCGAGGTAGCCACCAACATCAATCCAGAAAAAATATAGATATATAGATCCATTGGACTGATGCATCTCCATATGCATCTAGTTCAAGAAAGGAGGGGTAATAACCCCCAAAATCTCTCGAAGATACTCAAAAGTATCCTTAGGAAGAGCCTTAGTAAATATATCAACAATTTGATCCTTTGTAGGAACGTACTCAAGCTTCACTTCATTCTCCAAAACCTTCTCTCTCAAAAAGTGATACCTAATAGATACATTCTTTGTCCTTGAATGCATCACATGATTATTTAAAATATTAATTACACTTGTATTGTCACAGAAGATAGATATAGGTTCATCATATATACAACTTTTATATCCTTCAATGTATGTCTCATCCATAATAATTGTGTACAACATGATGCTGCTGCAATATACTTAGCCTCTACACTGGATAAATAAATTGAATCTTTTTTCTTATTCAACCATGACACCAATCTACATCCAAAAAAGAATGCACCACCACTTGTACATTTCCTGTCATCAACACAACCAAACCAATCTGCATCTGTATAAGCACTTAATGTGAAATCAATATCCTTAGGATACCATAAACCATAATCTGATGTGCCTCTTAAATATCTAAATATCCTTTTTATTGTTGCAACATGTATTTCTTAAGGATCTTCTTGAAATCTTGCCACAAGACAAACTGCATGCATGATATCCAATCTAGTAGCAATCAAATACAATAGTCCACCAATCATAGATCTATACTTGCTCTAATTAGCCTTAGGTGAATTATCATCTTTTCTCAATTTACAACCAATCACCATAAGAGTACATATCGGTTTGGAGTCATCCATTCCAAACTTCGTCAACATTTCTTTGACATAGTTAGATTGTGAAATGAAAATCCCTTTATCTGTTTGATTGATTTGTAGGCCAATATAGAAATTCATCTCCCCAAACATTGACATCTCAAATTGTTTATGCACTTCTTTTGTATTCTTCTTACACAGCCTCATTTCCACCAAAGATAATATCATCCACATATACTACTACTATCAAGATTTTGTCTTCCTCAATTTTAAACTAAAAATTACTATCTACGATGCCCTTACCGAATCCTTGCTGTATCAAGTACCTGTCCAATCTTGCATACCAAGCTCTGGGAGCTTGTTTTAATCCATATAGCGCCTTCTTCAACTTACATACCATATCCGATTGATTTGACAATTGAAATACTTCTAGTTGTTCCATGTAAATCTCTTCTTCCAATTCTCCATTCACAAAAGTAGACTTCACATCCATCTAATAAACTTTAAAATCTTTATGTGCTACAAATGCCAAAAACATTCTGATAGCTTCCATCCTAGCCACATACAAAAAATTATCCTCAAAATATATACCTTCTACTTGTGAGTATTCCTTACACACAAGTCTTGCCTTGTTTCTCACTACTTATCCATTCTCATTTAGCTTGTTCCTAAATACCCATTTAGTTCCAATTATGTATTAATTTGTTGGTCTAGGGACCAATTCCCAGGTTTGATTTTTATCTATCTACATAAGTTCTTCTTCCATTGCCTTCATCCAATTCTCATCCTTACATGCTTCACTCACTAGTTTAGGTTCAAATTTAGAAAGTAAACACAAATTTACCTCAACTTTAGCAACTTTGCTTCTTGTCAATACACCTTTCCTCTTATCTCCAATGATTTGATCTTCGAAATGATTCTTTTTCACATACTTAGGGGTTTTAGGGGTCTTCTTTGGAGCTTCTTCCTCTTCATTCTGCACTTCTTTTTCATCAGATTTTTCTTCTACTTCTCTACAATCAGGTTCATTTGACAAATATCCACCCACTGTAATAGAATTTTGTAGGTTTTCATCAACTTTAACATTTTCACTTTCAACTATCTTTCTCAGCCTTTTGTTATAACATATGTAAGCTTTGCTTCTAATAGAATATCCAAGGAAGATACCTTCATCAGACCTTCTATCAAACTTTCCTAAGTTTTCTTCTTCTCTTTTGATGTAACATTTGCTTCCAAACACTCTAAATTACTTCACAGTAGGAATCCTTCCATACCATAGCTCATAATGAGTCTTTGTGCTGTTAGCTTTAGCTTGAAATATATTAAGTATGTAAGAAACAGTATGAATAACTTCTCTCCAGTAGACTTGCGGTAGATTTTCCTCTTTCATCATAGTCTTTGCAGCTTCTTGAATAGTTTTCTTTTTCTTTTCAACAACTCCATTCTTCTAGGAGTTTAAAGGGTTGAAAAATGCCTCTTTATTCCATGAACTTCACAAAACATGTTAAACTCATTGGAGGTGAATTCACCACCTCTGTCAGACCTCAAATTTTTTATTTTCAAATCCATTTCATTCTCAACTATAGCTTTAAATTCCTTGAATTTATCTAATGCATCAAATTTATCTCTAAGAAAAGTAACCCATGTCATTCTAGAATAATCATCAATCAAAAGCATAAAGTACGTATCATCTTGTAGACTTCTCACCCTTGTAGGACCATAAAGATCTACAAATGCACTAATTCCAATAGTTTGGTAGCAGATTGTTCCTTTCCCTTAAATCTACTCGTTGTTTTTTGTCCAAATTGATAACTCTCACAAATAACATTCATAGGTTTTGTGATTTTAGGTAAATATCTCATTGCATGAACCGAACTAATTTTTTCCAAATTATCAAAATTCATGTGACACATCCTTCGGTGCCATAACCAACTATCATCAATCTGATACATAAAGCAATGGCCATCAACACCCTTAAGCTAATAGATGTTTCCATATGTCCTCTTACTAGTAGTGATCATAGTTTTAGACCCTTTCTGGATATCACATGTTTCACCCTTAAACACAAGATTATACCCTTTGCTACACATTTGTCTGACACTCAAAAGATTATGTCTTAAGCCCTTAACATAGTAAACATTGTCAATATTATGCTTGCCATCAAAACTGATTGAACCCATTCCATAAATCTTAGCTCCCGAATCATCTCCAAATTTAACTAATCCTCCATCATACTTTTCAAGTTCATCAAACTTACTTTTGTATCCAGTCATATGATTAGAGCAACCACTGTCAACAACTCAGTAATTTTATCTTCTTTGACATGAAAAGAAGATACCAAAGTACCTTCAACCTTATCCTTTATCTTTGAAATACTTTCCTTCACACAAATTTCAAGGTTAGTAGAATCATATTCTTCTTTTATAGCTAAAAAAAAACATTCATTATCACCAAAATATCCATAATCAGAAATTCCAGCATCTTCTTTCACATAGTAAGCTCTCTTGATCATCTTTCCTTTATTTTCCTTGTTCTTATTATTTAGAGATTTTTTTGGACATCTAGAAGCATAATGACCTATATCACCATAACTAAAACATTTGAAAGGTAATTTACATTTGTAATTTCCGGTGCCCTTTTTTATCTTCCTCATAAAGTTAGCTTCCAAATCATCAAGATCTTCTTCACCTGAATCCTCAAACTTCTCTAATTTACCAGCCTTGAAATCAGTCTCTACTTTTGTACCTTTCTTTAGTTTTCTCATTTAAAATACAGTCAAAGTACCAACCAACTGATCTCTAGAGTAATTGTCAAAATCAAAAGTTTTCTCAATAGTAGATACCTTTTCACTGTAATAATCTAGAAGAGATCTGATAACTTTCTTCATCACTTTAGATTCTTTAACTATTGTACCAAGGCCATCAAATATTTATATGGATCCTTTAATTATTTCATCTTCAAACATATGCATCATTTCAAACTATGCCTTCACTTTTCTTGTTTGACCTTTAGATCTGCTTCATAGATTCTTTATAACTTATCCCAAACTTCTTTAGCAATCCTCAAACTCATAAATTTAACTAATTCAGTATTTGAAAGACTATTCGCAATAATAAATCTTGCCTTATCATTGATCTCATGTGCCTTGATTTCTGCACTTGTACTTGGACCATTAAGAGGTGGAGTATATGTATTCTGATTTAAGCCTTCTCAATCTCATATCCTTGAGCAGACAAATATCCTTCCATCTTTGTCTTCCAAAATGCATAATTTGAGCCATCGAATCTAGGATATTCCAAAGCAATCTTGTTCGCCATCCTGGATCTACCTCAAGCAGTTAAGCTTTTCTTCAAGGAACCTTGCTCTGATAGCAATTATTGAAATGAACAACATAACTGAGAGGGTATGGGGTGAATTATTTCTAGAAAATTAAACCTTCAAAACCCTTAACAGTAATCAGATCCACAAGCATTCATTAAACACTTATTCTGTTAGTTTGATTAAACATGAAATGCAGATAACAAAAATTAAAATCATAACACCATGTACACAAGAGAACATTGGATTTACATGAAAAACCCAATGAGGGAAAAACCACAGTGAGGATTAGCTCACAATATAAGTAATAACAAAAACTAGTACAAAAAGGGCTCACTACCAGAATAGGACACATTGTCCAAAAGGGCTCACAGCTAAGGCTTACTGTCACAAAAAGAATATAAGAAGATATAAGAAGAATGTTACACAAAGAACACTTCTCAATGCAACAAGGCATTCACCACAATTTCTCACACTCTTTCGTAGTCTCACATGAAAGATTTTGGTTGCCTTCAACTCACTACCTTCAGGAACCCTAACATGAAATTCACACTGCTCTGCTCAAATTCGCATCACACACATTTATCACATCAATATTGCATCTATCTTGATTCTTACTATTTCCTCTCTCATCTCTTGCATCAACACCATACATATTCATATCAAGATCTACCTCAAAAACCTTCTCTAATGTTAGCCACTAACCGTTATACATGCAAATTTAAAATAGGTCGAATCCACAAACTACTTAAGATTCATCAAACACTTCATCCAAGCTTGCATCATACAAATACTTCAACTCAGAACAATTGGTAACCCTTAATTCCATACTGGTAAATGAAACCTACTCTTTACTGCACCAAATCAAGCATAAAATTGAATACAAAAAGATAAAAGCATTAGGTATCATGGTATCAGAGCCATTGGAGTGCCTTTAGATTGCCATTTTGGAGAGATCTTGAGTGCAATCTTGCATTTTTTCATAGAAATATCAGATTTTGGAGGGGTTACATTTGTGGCCTTGTATTGCAGGTGTATTTTGGGAGCTTGTTGCATCAGACTTGAGCTCACCATTGAATCTGGAGTGTTCGAGAAAGCCATATTTTCCTTTTGTTTCATCTCAGTTGAACATTGGGGGCCAAATCTACAAGGGTTTGAAGATTGGAGGTGGTTGCCAAATCCAAGAGGTGGCCATATTTTTAGAGCATTTTCAGCCAAAAAGGACATTGCCATTGCGTCCAGAAGGGCCAAAAACCCTAAGATTGACTGTCAATTCATCAAAATTGGACAACTTTGCCCGGAGCCATCTAGAAAAATTTGCCCTCCTTGGCCGTACGGATCGACATCATTGCAAAAATACGGTACTTATAAAAAGAAAATCAAAAAGAAAAAGAAAAAGAGAAAATGATGTGACAAGAATAAATTGTATTCTCATCAATATGATTCAATGATATGAGATGATTTATTGATTGATGTTACAATGAGAGACCCCTTGGTTATATAGCCAAGGTGAGAACGTAGAAGGGAATAAGATTATGACAGGTGTCATAATCTTATGACATGAAAAAACTATGAAAAACTATCACTCCACCTAAAGTGGAAAAGTGATAATGTGATAATCACCACAAATGGTGGATCACCCACAAAAGGTGGAGAGATAATCACATGATATGTCCCATAAAGGTGGAAGTGATAAAGTAATAACATGATAAGTCCACCAAAGGTGGAAAAGATCCAACTACCTCCTATGTGGTCCTTAAGTAAACTTAACTAAGGTGTAATCATGACCTAGGCTAAGGTACAACACATTTAATTACACCAACACCCCCCCTTAAGTGCAACTTAGGGAGAATGTACACAAAAATAAACAATACAAGATGGGTTCCGACAACTAGGCCATGTTAGGTACCCATGTACAAATGCAATGCAATCTCTTATAAAGCGGAGAAAAGGAGAAAACCCAGTGGGACAAAACTCCTCCCCAAAAGAGAGATGAAAGACAAAAAATGAAATCCCCTCAATGATGCATGAGAAAGCCAAAACCCCATGTGAGGAAAAAGACCCCCCCATAAGAGAGAAGTAGAAGAGAGACAAGGTATCCCCCCCTCAATGAGATAACCTATTGCAAGAGAAGCACTAGAAGTACACTGTGGAGTAACACTAGAAACCTTAATCTGACAAGCAAGGAAATATACTTTTGTTTGCTACTAAAACCATATGCAAGTCACTGATTGACTCAAGGTGGAATCATGATAAAGAAACAGCAGACCCGATGCCAAGGAACATTTGAAAGCTCACAAAATGGAACAAATCTAGAATCTATGAAGCAACAATTGATTGAGAAATGATCTGGAACTGAAATGAAGTGCAGAGAAAATGCAAACCTAATGCACACAAAAAAAGAAATAGTGCATGCATTGATGAATGTTCACATCTGCCTCCATGATGAAAAATAACCTCAAATTTGTGTAGATGACGAAATCTGAAAAAATGGTCTACACCACTACGAAGTGCTCAAAACTAGCTTCCTGTTGATATCTCGTTTGCCAAAAATGGACACCGTGGCAAAAAATTATGAATTTCTCAAAAAAAAATAATTTAACCTGCAGGAAATGGGTTTTCTAGCAAAAAATGTTATTTTTGATTTGATTTCTGAAAAATCTATTCATTGTTTGTAGATAAAAACAAAAACCCAATTTTTTATTGATGCTAAAAACAAAACTCAGAAATCGTTTTTTGATCAAACAAGCAGAAGATGAAAAATTGAAAAAAAAATTAGCCTTCAACAAGGAGAAAAATGACGTGTGATGGTATTTGGACAGTGATTTTCTCCAGATCTGTGCAAGGTATGCAAAATCCAAAAGATACCTAGTTCAAATTTTGACCCTGGCTACAAAACCCATAAATCATTTTTCCTGCAAATGAGTGAAAGATGGATTTTTGAAGCAAAAATGATGACGAATCCAATAAAAAATGGCTTGCAACAAACCCTTGTTTGCCAAAATGCAAATGGTGATCAAATTGACTGAAACAAAAGCCAAATCTGACTTTCTTGAGCCTCCTGGACACAATGGTGAGCTTAGATTTGAACCAACAAGCTCCGATATGAACCTGTAATAAAGAGCCAAAAATGGAACCTCCCCCAAATCTGGCATCTTTCTTCGGAAAAAGACTCTCCAATGGCACCCAACTAGCTCTGATACCATGTTAGAATTGGCTATGGCTGCCAAGATCTTGAGACCAAATGGAAAGCACAAAAAAAGAGAAAATGATGTGACAAGAATAAACTGTATTCTCATCAATACAATTGAATGATATGAGATGATTTATTGATTGATGTTACAATGAGAGACCCCTTGGTTATATAGCCAAGGTGAGAACATAGAAGGGCATAAGATTATAACAAGTGTCGAAATCTTATGACATGAAACAACTATGAAAATCTATCACTCCACCTAAAGTGGAAAAGTGATAATGCGATAATCACCACAAATGGTGGATCACCCATAAAAGGTGGAGAGATAATCACATGATATGTCCATGAAAGGTGGAAGTGATAAAGTAATAACATGATAAGTCCACCAAAGGTGGAAAATCTCCAACTACCTCCTATGTGGTCCCTAAGTAAACTTAACTAAGGTGTAATCATGACCTAGGCTAAGGTACAACATATTTAATTACACCAACAATAAGGAACTTCCCAAATCTACACAACTTGAAGCCAAACAATGGAGAAATGTGGAGAAAATACATTTCTCCTAGGCCATAGAAAGCATCATTGAATGAATGGTTCACTCACTAATGAAAATATCTTGCATTGTACAACGATCCAAAATCTGAATTTCTGAATATAACAACTTCTAACAATCTTGAATAACTTGTAAGATCCGCACATGCATAACATCAACACAGAAAGAATGTGAAGCACAATACCATCTAGCACACTATGAACACTTGCACAACATAGTTTACTTTTTTTTATCAATTTTCTCAATATCCTCAACATCTTCAACCCATAGTTGACATCAATGACAACACTAGTCATCAAACTTCCTATTGACATCAATGACAATACCTTCATTCTTGGAACAGGATAAACAGGATTTCTTGGGTCTTGGAACCAACACTTGTGCAATGACCATGTGGAAGTCACAGGAGAAATCACTCTCATTCAAACCATCTTAATCTCTTTACCATTGAATTGATCCTCCGATTGTGATCCTTTAAATCCTTATATATTCTGAAATTGAGAGTATCTCATGATCACCTATATCAGTAGCATAGAGGTTAAATTTTGGCTACTTTGTTAACTATTTTGAATTCTCTATCTTTGATTGAAACACAATTTCCTGTCTTTTTAGCATACATGTTCTTTGTTAGCAATACAAATATCTAAGTCTTCCCTTTTAGATAGACATGTCAGAGAGCCACAAGTTGATATTTTCATTGAAGATAATATTAATCTAATTTAATCCCGCATCTTGTTAAAATGAAGGAAAGAATGAACCCCGTGACTACCACTAATAAAATAATAAAGCTATTAAAAAATACTAGTGCTATTGTTTTTAAATTGCTACGCGTTCCATTGAAAACATGACCATTGGAATAGAGCTATTATAAAATACTCAAAAATTAATCTATAAGATTATAGATAGACAAAATTTACTAATTAATTGTTACAATCATAGGTTTTGTCAAATAGATTAAAATTTTGTTCAAGTCCTTCCCAGTGTATTTAGTGTCAAAAAAACAAGCTTGCATATGAATGAAAAAAGACAAACCGCCATAAGTTTTATGGGGATTTAATACAATGATGAAATCATCACTTAAACATAGAATCATAAAGTTATGAAGCAGATCTAAATATAAGTATGGAAATTCAAAAATCTATTCAAATGTCCAGTGAAAGGAAAGGTTTCCATTTGCTCCAAAAGATGAGATAAATGATCATTATTATACACCTCCTCAAGAAAACTGTCTTAAATATGATTTATGTGTTATAAGAAACGAATATGAATCATTTTTTTATGAAAACCTTTGTCTTGGGTGTTCAAAATTGATTGATAATGTATTATATTAGAAGATTCTTGCATAGGAACGCTTTGCATTATCTGAAGAATTCAATGCAATCTAAATTTAAATGTAAATTCCAACACATGAATTTTGTCAAAAGTAGAGAAAATCATCAATCATAGTCGTGTAATAGACCACATCTCTTTAATAATTGAAATATTAAACTGTTTTATCTTTGATGTTATTGCTATGTGCATGTGCTATTACTATGGCAAAGGAAGCACACATGGAAAACTTCTTCACATACCTTGCTCTCTTTTTCAACTCCTCAAACCACTTCCATAGGGTGCAAGTTCTTGTGGGACAATCTCATCTCCTAGAAGATAATTTTCACTCACCTTGAATGCCTTTTGGCTTTTCCCTTTTCAAAATTCTGTCCACTCCTAATGCCTTCTAGCTTTTACCTAAATTTTCATGGAACCTTATGCAATTTTTGCCACCTCGGGGCTATTGCTCCATCTTCTTTGGAGCCTCTTATAAGATCTGTTACAATATATGGAAATGTTTTAGACTTGAAACAATATCTATTACAATGATAAGATGGACTACAGCCACCTTAAGATAGAGAGATGGGCTCATACCCACCTACTCATGACATACTTCATTGGGAATATTGAATAATTATTATATCTAATTATATTTTTTAGAATTTAGATAAAATGATAATTATGTAAACAATAATTTTGTTAAATAACAATATGTATAATATAATATAAATTTTAATAAATGAATTCTTAAATTAATAATTAAATTTATATAATAATTATGATAAATACTAATATAATATATTAAATAATGCATATCATAATTATTACATGAATAATAGATTTAATGCAATAATATAACATTATATAAGTATAATGTAAGATAATATTCAACTCTATTGTAGTTAACTTTAAATTATATTATTAATAATATAATAGTATATATTATGATTATAATATATATTTAATATTAAATATTAAAATTATATAAAACTATATAAATATATTGTATAATTTTTAACATAGTTTGATTTTTTTAACACTTTTGGTCCAAAGCTATAAACTATTATGTACCTCATCCCTAATATAAACTCTCAACAATTACACCTCAATGGGGTTTGAACCTTGATGGCAAGAATAACAACACAACAACTTAACCATCACACCATTTCACCATTAATAGTTTGATTTCTTATTTACATAATAGATTTAACTAGCAATCACACCTTGGTGTGCAATGGGTATGCCGAAGAGGTGTGGAAGGTCAATTGAGAAAAAAATTGATTTATTTTTTGTTGTATACATTTGTGCAATATATGAGGTCAATTGATGGGTCATTTAGAAAAATAATTTTATTTATAATAATAATAATAATAATAATAATATTATTATTATTATTATTTAATATATTTATAATTAAATTTTTAAATACTAATTATTATATCAAGTTTTATTATGATACATTATGATTATTATATTATTAATAATTGGGTTAGGTATTATATTAGATTATATTTATATTAAAATTTATGTATATATTTAAATCATATTATATAATGTAAATATTAAAGTTTAGTGTAATATATAGTTCTCTTGAATTATATTATATTTATACTATATAATTTTTTTCTATATATTTTATTATATAATAATATTATATAATTATTTTTTGTTATATATTGACTATTATATTTCTAGTTTTTATTTATATAATTATTAATAATAACAATATATTATTAATATTAAAATTATTATATTATTCATAATTTTATATTGTTTTTTTGATATTATTCGTAATATTAAATTATTCTCACTATTATATTATATTAATATTATTTTTTAAATGTTATACTTAGTAAACTAGCACTTGCACCCAAAGGAGGTTCAAGGTTTACACAGATAGAAAAATATATGTATCTTAATATACAAGTATGTGTTTATGCATTGGTGTGTATGGTTGTCATTTGTCACAAATTATAATTTTATGTGGTTGGATTAAACAATTAATACTAAGTGGTAAATAATGGAATGACAATTTAAGAAATCTATTTTTTCTCTTAAATTTAGTTACATGTGGTTCTAATTGAATTTTTTTTGTAACAATTTCAATTGTGATTTTTTTGTCGTTGATGATCCCATGTGATAAAGATTCACTCAAAACCTAATAATCATTGATTGGCTTCCTTAAGTAAAGCATACAAAAAAACACATAATCAAATTAAATCATTAATTGAATCAAATCACTCACACTCTACTAATCAACTCTTGAAGAAATAAATCCATGCCATAATCAACTCTTGGAGACAAATACATCTCTATTCTGATCCCTAAATATTTTTTGCCACTTAGAGTGTATAATGCATCAACTTATTCATCAGAAAATAAAAGATGATTAATTTAGCTCAATAGAGGTTGTGGTAATTACTAGAAAATTATGCAAGTTGAAATGTAGTCAATGCAAGTAAACATGAATTGAAAATTTGTCAATAGTGTTCAATTGGGTAGTTGACAAACATGTCATTACTTCAATGTAGAAAGTTGATGCTTACTGTTACAGGTTGAGTTTTTTTTTTGTCCTTCCAAGTTACACTCAATTTCTAAATGCATTCCTCACTACCTAATTGGTTCATGATCCACACCGCAATCAAAATTTCTATCATTTTACTAAGTGTAATGTAAAAGATTATATTAGGGGAGAGGACTCAATAGTTGAGCATGTTTCAATAGTTGTGATAGTAGTTGTTTATATAGTGTCCAATAGTTGTGATAGTAGTTGCTTATATAATGTTCAGTAGTTGTGACTTGACTACCTATTATTAAACAAAATGTATTCTTTTGATCTGAAAAACAACTAATCATGTGATGCCACATCAGTGCTCAACTACCGATGATGTGAATGCACAAGTATTGGTCTCACTTTTTTTTGGGCCTTTTTGGACACCTTGAGAAAAAGCATGCTAATGTGGCCCTAAAATAAAAGTTATAAGTAGGGGACTTGCCAAGTAAGCTGCTGTAAAAAATTTGGAGTGATTTGAAATTTTCATGTAGAATAATTAAAAGTGCAAAATTAGGGTGCACAACTAGTAGAGAGCTAATGACCTGCCTGTCTACACCAAAATTCATAAACCTGAAACAGGTTTGAATATATTTTTTATACTGACATGAAAGCAACTTTGATGATCTGATTGTCTGTTACCAAAAATAGACTCTAGATTTAGTGGAGATTCTCAAACCATTAATGTTGCATTGAAACAAAATTAATGAATTTTGGAAGTATATAAGCTACCTTGTCCTACAGAGTTCTGGAAAAGTGTGTGTTATAATAATGTTGCAACCTTTTGGTAATCCAATGGTCTCCAAGCTAATTTTGTTGTCAAATATTGAGGTAAAGATGTGACAAATGTTACAAAACTATTGTGGATATGTTTGGGTTTGGTATATCTAAGATGTCTTGTAGGAATTGACTAAATATAAATCATCCCATAAAATGTCATAACGTTGTTGATGAAAATTGTGCAAAAGTCTATATGATAGTCATGTTCTTTTGCAACAATATTACAATTTTTTCTCTTTCTAGATTTCAAACTTTAAACAATTTTAATAATTTCTACGTTTTTGGTTTCAATAAATATTTCATTCTCTCAAACAAATATTTTTTTCGCTATGATTTACTATTGTAGAAAGCTACAATTGGTCACATAACAGGGGGGAATGTTATGAATCTTATTTTGTTGTATGCTAGATTTATGAAGTAGTAGGCACAACTCACCTATTTGCTACATTGGAGTAATTCTGAAGGTTACTAATTTGGAGGGATTGCGAAATGGGCTGTATGTGTGGAGGAGTTTCTCAATGTGAAGAGCAGGTTTGATCCTGACAAACTATTTTCTAATGGACAAATCGCTTGTTTGGGATTGGAGGGAGACGAGTGGAGGATTTGAGAGATGGATGCACTCTCGACAAGATGTGCAAGTGTATAGAGGATTGACATTGTGCTCCCCATAAAGGGTATTTCTGCTGAGAGGGAAGAATTTGGAACCATGCTCATGTTTGCAGAAAATCAACTTAAACTCGCAAGTCTTGCATGCCCACCAAGGTCCAAATCAGTTGCAAACACTCAAAATCTATGGAGAAATATCTAGATGGAGGGATCGTGAGTTCTTTGAAGAACAATAAGTGCTGCTCACAAATATTCAAGCAACTTCTTATAAACTTGGGACTGTGGGAGAATCAGATTTCAAGCATGCATCAAACTAAATCTCTACCGCTCTATATTTCAAATAACTTACAATTGAATTATGTTATCCTTGACCACATGAATGAGATGTGTTTGAAAATAAGCGTCGTTTCTTAGCGTCTAAGATTATCATCCTAACAATTGATACATGATGCTCCCCAATTTTATAAAATCTTGAATAAAATTCATAAGTACAAAATAGGAAAAAAAATTCCTACAATTTCATTGAGAATATTAAATAGAAAAATGGAATACCAAAACCATGAAGTAACCCTGAGGATCACATTATAGAAGCCTCTAGTTGGAAATTTCTATTAACAAATATAATAAATTTCGTACTGCTGGGGGTCAACACTGAAACTTTTTCACCAGTTACTTCAGCTAAACCCAATTTCCTTAAATTCACAGGATAATTTTTTCTCACAGACCACTTGCCCATTCCAATCTAACATTGAATATTTATAGTAGAAATCAAATTGGCAATAATGAAAACTTAAAATACTGAAAGTTTAAAATTAAAAGAAACTTAAAACAAGGAAAAAATTAAAATATTGATCAGTTTTCTAAAAATCGGGTAAATTTTGTGAAATTCCAATCATAATTTTTCTTACCACTTCACATTTATCTCTTCTAATCAAACATCCATTACATAAAAATCAAATCTGCAATAAAGAATGCCTAAAATACACAAAAAATTGCCCAAACTTCTACCAATAAGCTGAATGTTCTGCAATTCAAAGGACAAATCAACTCACATCCAGTTTATTCGTACTAATCAAACATCAATGAAGCAAATATATGCATTAAAGCTAATGGTATTTTCAATTTCTCAGTATACTATCAGGAATCAGGGAAAAATTGGGAACATATTGGGCAGCTAAAAAAATTTAAAAAAAAAATAGTAAAGAGACAATTTTTTTAAAATATTCAAAGTCATTCTAATTACATAAAAAGTGAGTGAAAATTGATATTTTACATGATGAATTTTGCGATATATATTTTTCTCATTAATTTTGAGATTGCTTTTGAGATTACTGATTACAAATAATTGTCATATAAATCTTTTAACAGTGATAATAAATAACTCTGCCAGAACAATATTGAACCTTCATGCAACAAAACACAACTGAGATGAATAAGGCCCATTATCCTACCATTCTCCTTAACTATCAAATCGAAAAGACTAACCTTTACACAAAATTTGATAAATACAATGTTAAAATTGACAACAATCTACCAAATCTCAAGTACCTCTTATGTTTACAACAAAATATGATATATCGTCTAAGAATGAAGACCATAACTAACATTGATGTAGGTGTGAATGTGTCCATCTTCTCAATTTTTGACTCAAAGTAAACTAAGGCGATTATTTCTCAAAAATTTTCATAACAATATTTTTATTTAATTTTCCTTTTGAGTACACATTTTCCAATATATAGCACGCCTACCAAATTTTGATAGAATTAACAGTGACCCAAGGAAAACACAATTTTCTAATCATCAGTAGAAGGTTTATCAACTGTGAAAATACCCTAAAAAACATTCAAGACAAGTTCTTATCGATTTTTAGTTTATTAACCAAGCATCTTAAAAGTAAGCATCAACACAGAGGCCATACTTATACCCCCATTTCTGCTCCAAAGCAGGGGCAATGGCCTAATACTATCCCTAAATTTTTCCTCTTCCTTTCAACCCTTGAACCCAAACCTTCTACCGTTTCACTTACTTGAATACATTCCACAAACTTCTTCACTCCATCTTCGCTTAGAAGCTCCTTATATAACATAATGCTGCAATTTTTGTACCTTAATCATAGGTCCTGCATGCCATGACCCTCACAACCCCTCCTCATGCTACAAGACCTGCATAAAATCTGGGTTTACTTTCTATGGAATATAAATGGTCACCATATTTCTTAAGGGAAAGCATAATAACATATCGAAGACTTCAAGTTTCAACAGTCCAAGAGAAACATACCTCTACATCTTGTTTGATGAGAAGTTTCTTTTTAGCTATCATTGCCATTGCCATTGTCGCGATGATCGCCTCTCTTCACAAGTCTCGAATAGGAGACATAAGGAACCCATAAGCATGTTTTGCTAATAAAAAACCCTACCCTAAGCAAAACTGCTAATTTGGCAAGCTAACGACCACAATTACACTAACATAAAAGTTGATCCCTTCCTATCAGTGGGAAAATTCAGCCCCAATATTAGCTGTTTGAAGTTTTTTTTCCCAAAGTGAGATAGTTCCGACGTGAGACATTTCTGGTGGGTTATGCCCACAATAAATAGTCTATCGACTAAATATTATTATCCTTAATATTATATTGTTAAATATTAAAATATTATTAATATTTTTAATAATAGTTTTAAATTATTAAATATTATTAAACTATTATGATTATATTACTATTAATATATTATTCTTAATATTATATTAATAATATTAAATTAGTATATTATAGTATTATTGTATATTTTTTTTATTATTAGTATACTAATGTTTGTTATTATGTTAAATTATAGTACACTATTATTATATATTTTTAATTATATTGTTATAATAATTTATATTATATTATATTGTTTTTATATCATAGTATATTATTTCTATATTATATTATATATATTTATATGAATATTTATTATATGATATGATATTATATTATTATTTGAGTATTATACTACTATTTTTATATTATATTATATCTATTTTATTTATATTATTATATTGCATTATATCATATGGCTAATTAAATCCTATTAGCAATATACATATAATATATAAGTTTAGTTAAAACTTTAAATAAATAAATACAATGTGAGAGGGGGAGATCTAGAGAGAAAGATAAAGATATAGGAAGTGATATATAGGGTTAGGGATATAGAGAGGGATGAAGGGAGAGATGACATAAAATATAAAATATATAAATAAAACAAATTCATTATATATTATATTATATTTAATTATTTATATAAGATAATAAATATAAAGAGAGATGAAAGGGAATGACGAACTCAAAAAGCTTTCCAAGAACCAATATGCACCTTCAGCATCTTACATTTCTTTAAACAAATAAGATTTTAGTCATCTTGATACAAGTACACACAACTATGCCTTAAAGCAAAAACAAAAACAGTTAAATTCCCATGCATTAACCCTTAGAGGAAAGATGATATAGTTCCAGATCTAAGAAAATTTTAGCAGCATAACACCGTATAAATTAATATTTAAGAATGAGAAACACGAAGAATAGAAGAAAGATAGACGAAAGAGAAGAAAACACAAATATACGTGGGGAAAGCCCTTTCGAGTAAAAAACCCCACACTCCAAAGCAATGAACCAATGTATTAATTTGCAACAACAAACATGTTACAATACACTTGCAGGCTCAAAGCCTTAACATGGAGATTTACATCTTGCTCCTCTGGAAGAAAAATTGACAACATAACCCTACATAAAACTCCCCTCACAAACTTCTCCTCAAGCCTTCAATTTATAGGAGTTCCAATACAAGAAACCACCAAAATGGAAACTCAAAACCATGAGTTACATCACCTAGTCATGAAGAATCAAATCCACCATAATATATAAAGTTGCTCAAATCATATCCGACTCTCCAAATATGGCACTCCATTTTTGGCTTCTAAAATCATGCTTTTCAAGTTTCCAATTTTAATTTCCTTTCTTTCCATTTTAGCAACTCTTACACACCTTACAAGTTGTCATTGTTTCATTTAGCAACTTTCATGACACTAAGTGATAAAAAACAAATTGCCAAAATACAAATAAATAAATATTTCAAATATTAGAAATTACAAGGTGTAGGCCACACCTAATCCTAACATTCTCCCACTTGTCGTATACCTTGCAAGGGAAAAAGGGAAACACAACCAATATGTGAAACACCAAGGTTACCATACTATCTCAACTAAACTCCATTGTGCTCATGAGCTTTAGAAAAGAACTTGCAACATCTTCCAAGTGATCACCAACATGACCAAAGATTAGGATTCAAAAAACATGATGAAACACTAGATACACCAATGTATCTAACTTCAAACTTGTTACTAGAACACAACTCTAAAGTCCAAAATTCCTCCAAAACAAGATTGAGCATGAATGGTCCAAAAATAGTTAGAACAACAACCACATCTAGTTGTTTACATCCAACTAAAAAACCCACCGTTGATAGAACTTTTGAACATGCCATATACAACCCATACTACAGATCTCATCCCTACATAATCCATTGTCTTGCTCATAGTTACCATCTTCCATGATAACAAACACACCAAATCCAGTGATGTGCAAAATATTTGAAGACCCTCGATACTGCAATCCAATGAAAAATAATCTATCAAAGACATACATACATCCTAGGAATCATACTGCATGAGCAATGCTAGGCAAATCAACACAAAGTCTACTAATCAACACTTACATCAAAGTGTGGCTTATATTCAAATGTAATACAAAGAACTGTTCAATCACAATGATATGTAAACTACAACCAACTTGCCACAAAAAGAGCATACTTCCACAAATAGTTTTCTACTCACTCTCTCACCTTTGATCTCCTCCACTTCTCCCAAGTCCTCCACATATCAAATGATATACATTAAAAGAACACATATTGTTGCTAAAAACAATAAAGTATAACAATAGTAGATGACCACAAACCCAATGATCATACTAGATGAATACAAACCTCTAGGAAGAAACCTGAGACCATAAAGAGAAACTGCAAACCATATCAAGTCCTTCTACCAACACCACCAAGTGCTAACTTGTGTCAAGTAAGATCTCCTTCACAAAACCCCAACTGAAAATCCTTAAAAAACACCCAATTGTTCAATCTCAATAGATCAAACAAAACATATATATCTCAAATAACTAAAAAGGATGCAAGCTTGTCTAACCTTGAGGAAGATCAAACTTAAAAGATTCATTCCACAAATAGGAAATTAACCCAATAACATCTCCAAAACTTCCCATAGATCAAATCATATACCTAAGGAGATGACCATGCCAAGTGATCCTCAAATGAACCCTCCAGAACTAGAAACTATAACTCAAGATCCATATCCATGAGAAATCAAAGCATAGAACAAAATGAATCTGAAATAACATGGGAAATACCTATCATATCATTTTTTGTCGAGTGAACTAAGAGTGGGGAATGAAAATGATCTATTGAGATACACAGAGTAACAAGGACTCTCTCCAAGAATAATTTCCTCAAGTTCAAACATGAACTCATGTCCATAACAAGTGAAGGCTCCTCGGTCTTTCTGCTGAAATTTCACCATTCCAACACATGATCCCCACAACAAGAGATCTCTAGCCTCACCTCAAGTCTCTCTAGTATCCATGAGCATCCCTCAACCAATACATGCCAACTTCAAATGCATCCTACAAAATCATGAAGCTTCAAGCAAATGATTAATACTCAAAACCAAAGAGAACTTCACTAGACCACTGTTAAAGCTCCCACTGCATGTCTACAAAATCCAGGAACACACATGATACCATGATCTAAAATCTCCTCCTAGGAGATCACTACCTATTCCAATGAACATATCTTGCTAAAGGGGCACTATCATGCCAAAAATCCAATCTTAGAAATAAGAATCCATCATGGCATAATACCATCTCCAATCACATGAAGATAACTATGATCCTCTAACAATGGAACTCAAGATGTCAATAATTTCACAACATATAAGAATCATAATCCAAAAGTATTACCATGACAACTACAACCACTGTAGAAGATCATCCATCACCAAGTGATAGATCCACATCACTGCCAAAGCTCCCACTGAAACTATGATAATGAGCTTATCCATGACATTGTGATAAACATGCTATAAGTCCCAATAACCAACTATCCAAGCACTCTAATAATCCATCCTCTCATCCCAATGCAACATACCAATGCACAAATGACCACAAACAAGGCCAACTAACAAACTTTGCATAAATACTGAATCAATCTTGTGGATATAGACATACCACACCCGAGTCATCTCACTGTAATCAAATAGGCGATCAACCCATAAAATTGCATAACTCGTAGATTCCAAACATGAAACATGCAAACTCATCATCACATTAGTAACCTACAAACTAAGATAACAAGAAGATAACATGTAGACCACAAGATTCAAGCACCAAAGCAACCACAAATTTGATTTGCAAAACAAGTCCACATATGAGTAGCCATAGTTAAGGAACCCATCAAACAAATACTATAGAAATGATGAGTGACTAATCACATACCAACATCTCAACACCAAGAAAGCTACAAACCTCCTCACACCATGCACAAAGCATACATGAAGACCTACAACTATCTTACATCTAGAAACACCCCCAAGGAATCATAATATGAAAAATAGTTTATTTTCAAATCTACAAAACCACAAGTTTTAATTAACCATGTAAAAACTGCAAAACCACCATGTCATTGACACACATGCAAATCCATATCCACTTATCATCCGGAAGACCTTGAAGTCTGTATACAACCATAATAGTAAAACCAGAACAATAGAATATCATGAATATGCATAACTATAGATTTTTAACGAAAAATCCATAAAACCATCAGATCCAACCAACATGAAACTGAGACATGCAAGTACAACCAACCAAAGGAAGAAGAGGTCCAAGAACTCTAGGCCCATTTGTAGGCCAATTCCACCACCACCATGTACATGCATCTAAGAGAGAATTAGACTATTTTAGAAGATTCCAAATCATCTAATGATCAACTCTATAGCCTACATGCATTTGAGGTTATTAAAACAATTCCTTCCAATGTCAAGAATTAAAAACAAACACCAAACACAGGCACACCAAATTGAAGTAATAACAACATGAGTCTCTTCATATGACCAAAGAGTCCATCTTAGATACCCAATATGAAAACTCTACTGCACATAGCCACAAAATGAAAACTAACCACCATGCATGAGGATTATTCAACTATCAAATAAAGAGCTCCAGATCAATAACATATCAAATGTAACCACATGATCAACTCGATAAAACTCTATCTTCTCTATTCTTGACAATGCCTATTATTTCTAGAAAACAAGATCAACTGCAAAAATTCCACTCAACCAAGGATAAATAATCAGCCAATTCCTTCAAAACAGATTCCCTCAAGCTTTCCAGGCTAAGAAATCACAACAGAAGAAATACCCAGAACCCCAAACACCACATACAACATCATGCGAGCACATGCAAGTGACATGCAAGTATATACAACACACATGCACAAGTACATGCAAATTACAAACATACACATGCAAGTGACATGCAAGTACATGCAACACACATGCAACACACATGCAACATACAAAAATACGCATGCAAGTCTCGAACTAAGCTTTGATACCAAATGAAAGGGAATGACGAACTTAGAAAGCTTTCCAAGAACCAATATGCACCTTCAACATCTTACATTTCTTTAAACAAATCAAATCTTAATCATCTTGATACAAGTACATACAACTATGCCTTAAAGTGGAAACAAATATAGTTGAATTCCCATGCATTAACCCTTAGAGGAAAGATGATGTAGTTCTAGATCTAAGAAAATTTTAGCAGCATAACGACATATAAATTAACATTTAAGAATGAGAAACACAAATAATAGAAGAAAGATAGACATGAGAGAAGAAAACACAAATATACGTGAGGAAAACCCTTTCGGATAAAAATCCCCACACTCCAAAGCAATGAACCAATGTATTAATCTGCAACAACAAACATGTTACAATACACTTGCAGGCTCAAAGCCTTAACATGGAGATTTACATCTTGCTCCTCTAGAAGAAAAATTGACAACATAACCTTGCATAAAACTCTCCTCACAAACTTCTCCTCAAGCCTTCAGTTTATAGGAGTTCCAATACAAGAAACCACCAAAATGGAAACTCAAACCCATGAGTTACAACACCTAGTCATGGAGAATCAAATCCACCGTAATATAGAAAGTTACTCAAATCATAAATGACTCTCCAAATATGACACTCCATTTTTGGCTCCTAAAATCATGCTTTTCAAGTTTCCAATTGTAATTTCCTTTTTCAAGCTCTTTCCATTTTAGCAACTCTTACACACCTTACAAGTTGTCATTGTTGCATTTAGCAACTTCCATGACACTAAGTAATAAAAAACAAATTGCCAGAATACAAATAAATACATATTTCAAATATTAGAACTTGCAAGGTGTATGACACACCTAATCCTAACAAAAGATAGATAGCAAGAAAGATGGAAGGAGAGATGAAATAAAATACGAAATATAATAATAAAATAAATTCATTACATATTATATTATACTTAATAATTTATATAATATAAGATAATAAATAAAATTTTATGTATAAAATAATACACATATATATATAGTGATATTACTTATACAAAAATAATAAAAAATAAAAAATATAATAATAAAATAATTTCATTACATATTATTATTAATAATTTACATTATATAAAATTAATCAAAATATAAAATATATTAATAAAATATTTTTTTCACTTATTATATAAATAATTTATATAATATAATATAATTCTATATATAAAATAAATACATAAATACATAATTAAATATTATATATAATATTTTAAATATGTAAGAAAATATTATTTGTAAAATTTATTTAATAATTTAAATGATACGCGTAAAACCACCTCATGAAATAATAATCTTTGCAGAGTTCGCAAGAAAAGTAAACAGCCCGTCGTGTGATGCGATTTGACTTTTCTATGTCTGCGTCAGTTGACAGACTCTCGAGCAATTTAGCTGCCTCGGTCTTGGCCTCCGAGGTTCCGTCTACAAAATTCTCTGCAATCGCACTCAGCGTCTCGGGGCTTGCGAGGAGTCGAACCGTGGTCTCGTAGTGCGGAATCAGCAACAAGATTTTAACGACCAGGGACCGAATTTCCGTCATCTTTGTGCTAATTTCACCGGATTTTCCACGGCTCGACAGAATTTGCGCAAATCATTGAGAATTTCGCAGTCCACGGCCAATGAGATGACGTTGCGCGTGTGAATACAGACCAAAGTAATTGAGAAGCGGTTTGGAGTGAATTTGACGCAAGGGGAGTTTATTAAAAAAAGTTAAAAAACGATCAATGGCTGAAATCGATTTAACCTTCTTGCCTTCTTTTTCCAACAGATCTAGTTGTCGGTAGACAAATGAAGCTTTGAGATTTCAAATAAAAAAACCGCCTTCACGTAAATTAATGAATATCATTGTATTTTTGATTAATAAGATATATTATAAAATTAATAAATGAATGTCTACAAATTGATATATAGACTTTCTATAGAGATTATATAATAAGATAATTAAGCTAATATATTGAAATAGTGCAGAGAAAATTATATAGAAAAAAAAACCGCTGCACAGAAAGCGAGACATAGGCCCAAGAAAATTCGCCTGCGAACATTTCTTCTCCATAAAGCAAGTTACAGGGAAGACGGATTCCAAAGATATATAGAATTATCAATAAGATAGACGACTCGAAGACATTTCGCCTCGCGGCGAAAATATTATTTCTAAGCACGTTGAAACATTTTGAAATTACTTATCACCAACTTGCAAGCCCATAGTAAAATGGAGGTCGGCGATCCAGTTTCCCCGATATTTCCTATGCTCTGCTAATAAATGAGCTTTGAACACGATTCTTACTCTTATCTTTGCAAGAGCGACAAACGAAATTGGATGGAACTCATAACTCATCCACTAACCAAATCTGAAGCTCGACAATTCAACCGTCATTGGCGCAGTCCAAACTCTAAGAAGTTTCGAGGATTTTGCAGTGCAATTTCGCGCTTATGCTCAAATCTGGAAGTTAACTTTGAATTGCACCGCCTACGATGGAAGAATTCTGGAGGAAATCAGTGCGAAGGTACGCAGCAGCCTCTATATGCCCACGTTGGCGTAAGTCTACACATCAGCAACTTTGTTTTAACATTTCCTAGCAAAATATTAACCGATACTCTGCATAATACATCTATGCCCCAGTTTTCACCATCGTTAATATGCAGATTGACTGTATACATTGTACAGTAGAAAGTAACATCTATGCCGTACAGCTGCTGCTCACCTTTGGAGAAGAAGAATCATGTTGGTTTCCATTGCTTTGCTCGCATGGCCGTATCGGCTTCATACCAATTGGGAGCAGGTGGGATTATTTTATTTAAATTTACTTTTGATGGTTGAACTCGATTTTTATAACTAATACGTGGTACAAAGCAGGTGCTAAGAAAGAATGCTCCACTCGGGAAAAAAATAGGAAATTGCTGAGCCACAATTTCTGTAAAGCAGGAGAAAAAAGGTTCAAATACCACATCTACAGAACAAGGAGAAGAGACAAAGATTAAATGCCACATCTACAGAACAAGAAGAGGAAGAGTAAAATTATGAATGATATAGCAGTAGTGATTGGAAGCTAGTTCAACTGTCTTAGTATGGCAGAGCTATTAATACCTGTGGTTGCGGAGGCGGTGTTCTCCATCGCGTTGAATGAAGCAATTAAGCAGGCGATTAAATTCAAAGAAAAAGCAAAGAGCGTGCTTCATTTCAAGCAAGACATTGAACAACTGGCTGATCACTTGAAGAGGCTCCGTGTCATTCAGGAGAGTTCAATGCCTGACTATAAACGATTTGAAGTCAGCCCTTATGCTCAAAATCCCAATCACAAGAAATTGGTGAAGGCTATATATAAAATTGCTCAAGATGCAGAAGATATTATACAAGATTGTCAACATCCGAGGAATCGGTGGCACCAGATGCTTCTACCAGTCCTTGTGAGCAGAAAGATTAAATCAATCCAACAGCGGATTGAAAACATGGAGATCAAAGGCACTCGAAATTGTGTGGACATGATAGAAGGTAGAGCTGCGGCTGATCTTCCCATGATAGAAGCTGCAACCAGGGTCCTGTCTACTTCTATCTCAACCCGATTTGAGTCGGGCACTGGTGAATTCCGGCGGACAACTCTAAGGCTGGCAAGTATGAGAAGAAATTCCATTAAACGAAGATCGCAGCCAATAGATGTGCATCCAATTGGGCTTGATGATCAGATCAGTGACATTCAGAGTCTGCTACTTGAGAATGAAGAGCACAATATGCTGGGAATCCACGGCATGGGGGGTGCAGGGAAATCCCTGCTGATGAAGTGTGTGTGGAACAGCGATGATGTTCAGAGATCATTTGAGAATGATGCCCTAATTTGGGTAACAGTCTCCAGCGGTCAAATATCTTGGTTGCAGAGTACCATTGCCGAGCAAATACACATGGCCTTCGACAAAACTTGGACAGAAGAGACGGGCAAAGCTGAGATCTTTAGGCATCTGGAGAGTAAGAGATTCTTCTTAGTGTTGGACGGAGTGTTACCCAACGAAAGCGATCACTTCTTATCCCTTCTGGGAGTGCCGCCCAACAATTCGAACGGATCAAAAATTGTTGTGATTTCCCGTGATAGACGTGATTTGAAAAGAATTAGACCAGATATGCCTTTGCTCTTTGTGGAGCGCTTGTCAGAAACAAACAGTTGGGAGTTGTTTAAGAGATATGCTTTTGGAAGCACTAGTAGTGAATCGCCTCTTCCGCCAGAGGTATTGGATACTGCAAAGAAGATAGCAAGCAAATGCCATGGACATCCTTTGGCACTGAAGGCCTTCGCTGCCGCCATGGCTGGAGAAAGAGATCCTCGGCAATGGCAGCTGGCTTTGGGACGGGCCGAAGCCGATTACAGTTTCTTTAGCAATCACACCGATGCTGAAAAGCGCATTTTTGAGTGTCTCCGGTCCAGCTATGAATCTCTCTCTCCAATTCTTAGAATAGCTTTTCTCTACTTCGCAGCGTTTCCTGAAAATCATGAAGTGAGGACGGCGGACTTAATTGATCTGTGGACTGCAGAGAGGCTTATTTGTGGCGAAAGTCCCTCCGAGCTGGATGCCTATGGCCGACGACTGTTGAACATAATGATTGACCGTTGTGTGGTGGAGGGTGTCGAAGCCGGGTCTCTGGGCAGGGTGAGAAAATGCAAGATGCATCCCATGTTGCGCCATTTGGCTACGCACATTCTTGAAAAGGAGGACGAGGACGAGGAAAGGAGCTTATTCAGAGCTGGAGATAATTTGGCTGAATTTCCTTCCAAGGAGATCAGCCAACACAAACACCAACGCATCTCTCTTATGTACAACCGCATAAGTTGTCTCCCTGAAGAGTTTAAATGCTGCGGACTGCGCTCTCTAATCCTCCGCCACAGTGAACGCCTTTCTGTCATTCCGCCGGGCTTTCTCAACGGGTTGACTTGGCTGAGAACCCTCGATTTGAGCATGACAGGGATCGAATCCCTGCCCGTCACTCTGGGGCGCCTGAAAAGGCTGGAGTATCTCAACGTCTCGCGGACTAAGCTGAAATGCCTGCCTGTAGCCGTCACTCGCCTACAGAGGCTGACGTCTCTCAACCTCTTTGAGTGTAAAGAGCTGGAATCCCTTCCCCTTGAAATGAACAAGCTGGAGGATCTGCGCTACCTGAACTTGAGGCGTTGTGCTAAGCTGAGGTCCCTTCCATTCCAAATAACACAAATCACTTCACTTCAGTGTCTGATTATGGACGGTTGCGACGATTTACAGTGGACACTTCAAAATTCGCCGCTGGAAAATACTTTGCAGTATTCCCGGTTGGAGGATCTTCAGTCACTCGTGCAACTAAGGTATCTGTCATTTGTCTATGCGACGCCAGGAATTCCCTACGGCCTCCTCAGCAAATTTCAGAGCTTGGAGAGGCTGGAGCTCTGCAGAGTCCCATCGGAGAGTCTTCCAGAGGACATACAAGAAATCAAAACCCTGGAAGATCTTCGATTGAGCAGACTGCCTTGTTTAGTCCAGCTGCCCGGGTGGTTGTGCAATCTTGAAGATCTGAGAAGAATAACGCTGGAGTACTTGAATGTGAAGGTCCTTCCACCTGCGATATTTGAAACCCTGCCTCGGCTGCGCCTTTTGGAGATCGAAAACTGCAACGAATTGACAGAGTTGCCAGAGGAATTCGGTAAGGAAGGAGCATTTCCAGCTCTGGAGGAACTGAGACTCGAGAATCTGAAAGCGCTCAAGGAGTTGCCAGCCGTAGAGGAGAGAAGCATGATCATGCTCAAGGAGTTCAGAGTGAGATACTGCCGGGAAATCAAAACATTTCCCAAGGGCGTAGAAAACCTGAAGAAGAGTACGAGGATAGATATCGTGGGTTCGTGTGGACTTGTACGCAGCGTGGAAGAGAATGGCGCTGACAGGGAAAGATTGAGAGATTTTCTCGACAACTTGAACTGTTAAATCTGCGAGTCTCTCACTACTTCAACTCCATTCCGGTATTCTTCTTGTTCGTGTTCGTGTTCGTTAGATTCAACACCAGAACTTCATGAAAATTGTCTCCTGTAAATAGAAATTTCAAGAATTTGACCGTATTTATTAATTAAGAATGGTAGGCAGATAATAGGGAAGCGAATTCATTCATAGTAGGGTATGTTTCAGTAATTGTGAGACACCTCATCATGATGGTGATGGTGATCTTTAAAAGGTTTTTATATCTTTTGTAATTATTACTTGTATTTGCATCTTTAAGAGTGTAATGGAGATTCTGATAAGAATTTATTGTTTATTTTTATAAAAGAATATATTATCAATATTATTTTATAATATAATATTGATTTTTTACTTTTTATTTTTAAAAAATAAAAAAAAATGATTGTAACATTAATTGAAACAAAATTTTTATATAATTTAATTATAAATAGAGATTAATTTTTTTTAAAAAAATTAAATTAAATTACGATTAATTATTATTATTATTTTTAATTAAATTAAGTTAGAAGTTCAATACAATATTTATTTATATTAGAATAAATGGGTGTTAAGAAAATAAAGTCATGAAAACAAAAAGGTGATTACATCTTCATTCAATTTTGAAAGCAATTTATAATAATGTAGTCTTAAAAATTACCATCAATACAATACGAAGATCATATCGTATAAGCTTGCACATTAAAAATGACATTCAAATTATTGACAATAAAATACATAAATGAAAACACGTTTTTTCTCAACAAATCTAAAAGTCAAATTTGCAAGAGGTGTGCTATATAAAAATAGGGGAGGGATGAAAGCTCTATTTTCCCTTCTTCCATAGGTAAGTAGGGTGTAGATGTGGGAGAGGGTATGCTTTCATCGTGAAAGTGTCAAGAAATTAGATTGAGAAGAGCTCTTCCCTACTTAAATGCAAATCCATTTTTTTAAAGATTATGTCACTCCACTAACAAATATTGTCATACGCTTCAACTGTATCACAAATTGAATAATTCATGCATAACTACATGAGAGGAGGAAGATGTCTTATATTCTTAATACACACTTCTTCCACTAATACCTCTCCTTCCTCATCATCAATCATAAATTCATCATATTCAATCAAGAAACTTAACTATCTCACACTATGGAATCCTAACATGATTCCCTCAAATTAGTCTCCACAAAATTCTTCCTCATCACAACACCCCTACACCTTTCTTCCATGTGTTGAAAATATTATATCCAAAAGACTATATATATATATATATACAATACAAAGCACATCAAGATACTTAAGTTAAAGTCACAAGTCATTAATAAATATTATAATTGAAGTAAAATTTATGTTGAATATAAAAGATATTGTCATTAATCTAATAACTTGGAGAATATTGTCTCCACGGGTTAGAGGAGTTGGTTTGAGTCTTGGGTTTGCTCCCCGAGGTCTTGGGTTCGACTCTCTCAGGCTCGGATATCACCCTGCCACAAACGCTAGGGGGTGGGATTCGTTACCTCGTGACCATAGGGATTAGTCTCGCCTCAAGCTCGACCTATAAAGGGAACCCGCTGGGCTTGAGTCATGGGGATACCCTGACAAGAACAAAAAAAAAAATAATAACTTGGAGAATATTATAAATTAAGCATAATTCTTTTATTGAAATATAAAAATCTATTTTAAAATAATTTGATTTAAGGTGTATTTAAATTAAAAAAAATTAGATTAAACATAAAAATATTAATTTCATCAAAATAAAAAGTTTATCACTACATAATATCTTCAAATATAATTCTCAAACTTCAATCATTTCTTTAAAAATAATATTCTCAATCCTAAAAATTAGTTAAAATAAAAGAATCAATAAAGTCTTCATAAATTAAAAAAAGGGAGAAATAATCTTAAAATTTTCTTAAGAGAAAAATCCTAATTATTCCTTAATATATATATGATTAGATCAAAGATAAAGGAAAGATCTTATTATATATTTATTATAATTAATAGTGTTTCCAAAATAATTATGTAATATTAGTCTCACCTCAAGCTCGTCCTGTAAAGAGAACCCGTTGGACTTGAGTCATGGGAATACCCTAACGAGAACAAAAAATAATAATAATAACTTGGAGAATATTATAAATTAAGCATAATTATTTTATTGAAATATAAAAATCTTTTTAAAAATAATTTGTTTTAAGGTGTATTTAAATAAAAAATTTAGATTAAAAATAAAAATATTAATTTCATCAAAATAAAAAGTTTATCACTACATAATATCTTCAAATATAATTCTCAAAATTCAATCATTTCTTTAAAAATAATATTCTCAATCCTAAAAATTAGTTAAAATAAAAGAATTAATAAGGTCTTCATAAATTAAAAAAAGGGAGAGATAATCTTAAAATTCCTAATTATTCCTTAATATATATATGATTAGATCAATAAAGATAAAGGAAAGATTTTATTATATATTTATTATAATTAATAGTGTTCCCAAAATAATTATGTAATATTAGTGTATATGAAAATCAAACTATTTTCTATGGGTTATATTTTTTTATTTTTTTTGATGAATTTTCCAGATATCTATATTAAAAAAGATAAAATTACAAAATCACAAAAAAGGTGCGGGTGGTAAGAAGGCACACCCCAAAAGTCACATGGGCTCAGCCCAGAAACACCAAAAGAATCAAACGTCACATGGGCCTAGCCTAGAAATATAACAACTGAATGAAAACTAAGCAGCTAAAGCAGTGTTAGAAGATCCTGGGGGATCCTGGTCATCCAAATGTTTCCCCCATACATCAGCAGGGTTAGGAGTGATGTTAGGAGGAGCACCCCAACCATCATCATTCTTTTCTTCTTCTTTATCTTTATTCTCGTGTCGAGGTGAGATTGCGAGAGCAAGCTGCGAAAAACTTTTGCCAATGGAGGGCCAACCAGAGCCAGTAGCAGAAGGAGCATCCGAAGGCCACCCAAAACTGCCACCACTGCTCCTCAGTGCACCACTAGAGTGCCAACCCTGAACAGGATGTGGCAAAGGAGAACGAGCCCACCTGGGAGGTCGAGAGTCCCTCTGAGCAGGAGGCTGGGAGCGAGCCCACGTGGAATCACTCTACTTCCGGCCCTAAGAGGGTGATCGACCGCAGGAGGAGGAGGATGAGTTAGGAATCCGAGCCACAGTACAAGGGGCATTTCCCCAGTGGTCCAGGAGAACCTGCAGGTGAGCCACTTCCAGTGCAACCTTGTTGGCTTGCACTTGAATCTGTAATATTACATTAGAACATATAATTGCTTTAGCATAAAGAGACACATTAATATCTAAATATGAATGAGAAAAAATACAAGCATTTATGTATTTCCAGATATTGAAGAGGATTTCCACTCTGAAAGTGTGCCAAAGTTGGGGTTCCAAGCGAGTCCCCCAGCAAAACCATATGCCACGAAAAGGGTTCAGGCCTAAAAGGCCGAAAGAAATCATGAATCCAAGTCCAGAACTGCTGAGCTCTGGGACAAAACCAAAAAAGGTGCTTGAAACTTTCTGGCTACCCACAAAACGGGCAGCGAGGGTCAGAGACCCCCAAATGAACCAGCCGAGAACCCTAGGCAAGCCTTGGAAAAGAATACACCAAGCAAAGTGGGCCAGCTTCGAATTAACAATTGCAGACCAAATGGCATCAAACCTCCTATGCCAAGTAAAGGCCAAGGAATTAAGAAGCCACCGTTGGTTCAAAGAGCTGAGCATAGGGAAATGGGGTGAAAGCCACCTGTAACCAAGCCGCAGCTTGTAGCTTCTCAGAAGAGTATCTGGAAACCATTTCCAATCTTTCCACCAAGGTTTGTGCCCATAAATGCCAACTTTGTGAAAAATTTCCGCTAGAATGGCGTTGACTAGCCCATCAAAAGTAGGACGATCCTAGTTTTGAAGGCTGTACTAGGTTTTAAAAGCATCCCACTGCAAAATACTCATGGTAGGCCGGTGGAAGAGCTGGTGCAAAGTCTGAATGCCCTTCTTATGGAATCAGAGAGCTTTGAGCCAAGGCGACTTGGCCAGGGGTTGACCATTCTGAGCCAGAAGGGGAGACCACCAGAGATTATGCTGGTTGATGGAAAGCCCATCACGAAATTCAGCCTCGACCCAACGGAGCTAAGGCTTGATAGTTTCCCAAGAGTGCCAAATACTTTTAGCCACAAAGGAGCCCATAATTTGAACCGGCTCCCTCATAACCAGAAGGGTTTGGAAGCCGATTCCCTTCCAGGCAGGTCTGTGAACAGGAAACCCAGACTAGATACAATGCCGGAGGAGAATTTTCTAGGTTTCATCCCCAGTAAGTGCACGGATGATCCATTTGACACAGAGAGCATTCCCTTGTTGTTGAGTGGAAAGCAAGCCGAGCCCTCCGAAATCCTTAGGGAGACAACAAAATTCTCAAGCGACTTGATGAAAGCCCTTATGGGTCTCAGTAGAGGCCCAAAGAAAATCGCAGAGCAGCTTCTCAAGCCTGCTATAGGCTGCTTTAGAAGGAGCCCAATAGGAAGAATAGTAGATGTGGGTGGCAGCCAAGATTTTAGAGCACACCTGGAATTTTCCAGCCAGCGAAAGAGGCTTGGTAACCCAATAGGCTAGATTTTGTTCAACTCTGGAGAGCACAACTTGCCAGAGCTACCGAGGGGAAGCCTGGAAGGTGAAAGGAATGCCCACGAATCGAAAGATTTCACCTTGACCAATCCACTTCCAGTTATAAGTTTGAAGCCACGCAGGAGTGGGGAGCACTGACTGTCTGTAGCACAAGGTTTTGTGCCATTGAATTGCGGAACCGGACGTAAGACAAAAAGTATCAAGGCAGTAAAGGGTAGCAACGATCGATCCTTCATCCTCTAAAAGAGTGAGAAAGGAGTCATCTGCGAAGTGTCCATTGACAAGCTGCTCTTGAGAGTCTAGGAGAGTGATTCCTTTAACACGCTACTAGGAGATAGCATTGGCCAGGAGATATCCAAAGCCCTTAGTAGCCAGAACATACAAAGCAGGGGCAAGAGGGTATCCCTGGCAAATAGAACAAAAAAGGCCAAAAGTAGAGGACTGGCAGCCATTGATGGAGATGCAAGTCGAGGCATCAAAAAAAAGCATGTGGATAGACTGCAAAAAATGGGGCCCAAAACCCAATGCCTGTAACATCGCAAGAATGAAAGGCCATTCAATACGGTCATATGCTTTGGCAAAATCAATTGTAATGAACACCGCTTTCTGGTTCAAATGACGGGCCTATTCCATACCTTCCCAAACAGCAATAATGTTATCAAGAATGAACCTGGATTTGATGAATCCAATCTGCTCGGGACGCACAATCTGAGGTAAGAGGTGGCGAATTTTTAGAGCCAAGGCTTTGGCAATGATTTTATAAGAAACATTAAGAAGCGTCATGGGCCGCCAGTTACAGATATCCTCCGGATCCCCAGGGTTAGGTATGAATTTAATATTGCTTTTGTTTATTAAATTACCTAAAGAGTTGTTGTGAAAAGCTTCAAGATAAACATGATGTAGGTCACTCCCAATACAGTCCCAAAGTGCTTTATAAAATTCACAAGGAAAGCCATCAATCCCAGGAGCCTTGTCATCGGCCATGGAGGAAACGACTTCCTTGAGATCATCAATTGTTAATAATTGATCACAAAAATTAGTTTGGGCTAAAGAAAGCCTATGTGGCACAACAACAAGGCAGCTCTGAAGGGCTTGCTGGTGTGCAGGCGTTGCGTCCCGAGCCATAAAAACTTGCTCATAGTGACGCACAAAAGCCTGGAGAATGTCAGGTAGCTCAGAGAGCACATGATTTCCATCTTTGATAGCTTTAATGCTTAGGGAAGAGTGCTTAGCATGAAGAGCCAAAAAAAACTCTTTGGAGGCACAGTCTCCAATTTTGAGCCAGTGAAGCCGAGCCTTGATTTGAGTGCCCCTGGTAGAATAGCTATTTGCCACTTACTGCTAGTGTCTTAAGTCCGCCCCCGGATTTGATGTGACGGAGAAAAAGGATGAGCTGCTAAGGCCTCCATAGCAACACGCAAGTCAGTGGTGGTGGCCTCATAAGAACGCCGACAAAAAATGGCAAGCTATCGCCCATAAATGCACAAGAAATGTGCAGTACGAATGATAGCATCATTCCACCAAAAAATCTAGCCCGTATGGCCAGAAGGACGACACTCTAAATTCCACACTCGAAGAATGTGGGCCAGGGTGGGCTTGTGACAGAGCAGAGACGTGTTCAAGAAGAATTGAGTTTTACACATGTGAGGCTGACAAGACATCCACTCGATGCGAAATTGAATTGGGAAGTGATCTAAAAGGGTCACATCCACTAACGGATTCACAGACAAGGCAGAGCTCATGAAGGAAAAAAAAGATTGTACGGAGATCATGGCACGATCAAGGCATTTAAAGAATCTATCAAAACCAGCCCTATAATTACACCAAGTGTGCCAGAGGGAATGAGAATTGCGGTAACCCAAGTTGGGATCAAAAAGCCCCAATTTATTGCGCATATAGAACCACGCCTCCCTTTCACCCACAGCCCAACGAAAGGGCACAATGCCATTCTTATCGTATGCCATTTCAACCATGTTAAAATCCCCACAGAGCAACCAGGTGGCAACTGGCAAAGAATCAACAATCCAGCGCCGAAGCAAGCAACATTTCACAACATCATTAGAGGCATAAATATTAATAATCCCAAAGGAATGATTCTCAATATTGAGAAGAAGCCAGACAACCCGTTGGGAGGGGTCCACCCCATGGTCAACCACATAAGGAAGCAACCGTGGGGCCAAAAGAGTAACAACTCCACCACGACCAGCCTCATGCAAAGTGCAAAACATAGTACTAGCAGGCCAAATAGAGCGACAAGCCGAAGTAAGCAAAAAAATTGAAATTTTAACTTCCTAGAGACAAAGCACTTCAATTTTTGGATAATTCTTCAAGTATTCCGAACATAATACTTCCTTGAGAGGTCTGTGAGACCTCAAACATTCCATGAGAGAAAATTCATGGAAAATCTTCCATGCTTGCAGAATCCCGGTCCTCTTCACCCAGGGAAGAGAAGCTATTCTTCAAAAACTCTTGCGGAACTGAACCTATTTGAATAAAGGGATAAAATCTCCATTTTTCTGGCACATATTCACCTTCTTCAGGTGGAGGAGATGGGCTGCGAGAACACTGCTGGGTCCCCACCGTGGAGGAAAAAGCCGGTTGAGGACATAATACAGTAGCAGGCTGGGGCGCGGTCTTCGGCCTGGGCTGTAGAACAACAGAAGCCACTCCTAAGGGAGTAGCGTTCCCCTTCGTTGAAGGGTTTGAAATCTGCTGGGTCGGTTCCGGGGCCTTGGGAGCCGACCCAGTACCAGCTGGCTAATTCTTTCGGTTTGTGATCGTAGTCCACTTCGTGTCCACCTTAGTTGAAGGCTCTATCGGATGATGCTTTTCAACACCCCGTGGCTGAGAGATAGTACAGGGAACTGACAAAAGGCAGTCCCTGATCTTGTGATCAGCTGATTGGCACCAATAGCACGTGTTGGATAGGTTAAAATATGTGATTTTCTGGGAGTGGTGAATATCCCCAATTTGCATGTCTACAGACTCCTTCAAATCCTTGGATAAATCAACTTCCACACAAACCCTCTTTTGAGGACGGGCTTGAAAGAACTTATCAGGTTCGATGCAAACAACCTTCCCTAAAGAGGAAGCAATATGGCGCAAGAAGGGCACACATGGCAAGGGCAACCCGGGAAACTCAATCCAGACCGGAACGCGCATTTTGGTGTCCTTTGAGACAACAAAATCTTGAGTCCAAGCCTAAAATACCAACAAGGAGGAACGAACATACCAAGGTCCATGACCTAGAATAGCTTGGACATGACTGACTTCCGCAAAGCGGAACAAAAAAAACCTTTGGTAAGGTTTTGGACCATATCAAGGCGGACCCCATGAGGGACCCATGCCTTGTTAACCCAGTCTTTAAGCACACTTTCGGGAGGAGTCCTCCCAACAAAATAACCCACAAGGGTGTGTTGTTCAAGCCATTGACATGCAGAATCAAAATCAGGTAAAGGTAAAACTACATCAGGAGGGGCGTCATAATGCTTACCTCGTGAAAGACTTTCAGAACAAATTTTTGAGGGCGTTTGTTCGGTGGGGGGGCCATTAAACTGCGCTGATGAACTGCTAACACTAGCAAAAATTGTCAGGTTAGAGCCAGTTGAAGGCATAATAAACCCCTAAAACCGTAGTAAATGCGGCCGTACTCAATGAAGGAAACAATTTCCTGCGCAAGAAGCGCAGTATGACGCAGGAGGGGCCACGAATGACCTCAGAAAACTCAAAACCCTAGCAGAGCTCATGCACTGTCAATCCCTCTGTAGTTATATTTTGACAATTGACAAAAATTTCATTAGATTAAACTAGCTAATCAAAAAATGTTCTAAATATTGTTAGTTAAAATATACTTGCAATAATAAAAAATAATGTATTTTCTCAAAAGACTTTTTTTTATTATCCTATGTTTGTCTTTCTTCTTGAGATAGAAACATTATCCTACCACTAAATATTCACAAATAAATTCCATTCTTCAAAATTTGTGGCAATGCCAACTTCTAGAGTACCATCATCTTCTAAAAATTAGAAGTTTGTTTGTTTTGATTATGTTCCATATATTATGATAAATTATCTTAAAATAATATTACAATACATGATATATTTGTTTATTTATTTTCATATTACTCTTCTTAGTAATATATCTTAAAAACATAAGTTAAAAAATGTATCAAAGCTAATTTCAAATTGAACCTTGAAAAAATATTTATTACTCAGATCTAATAAAAATAAAACTTAAAATAATAAAAAACTTAACATATAAGTCTCTTTTTCTCATGAATTGGTATTATTCCAAGCCTACATATCAAAATCTCTATAGCATACCTGCAAAATTAAATTTGTAAATTTTTATTTTGATGTATTACAAATATCAAAATCTATGAGTTATAATTAAAGTATGTGCAATTTTAGAGCATTAAAAAACCCTTGACACATCTTAATAGGTTTCAAAATTTAAGTATATGCATTCCCTAGAGTGTGAATTGCAAAATACAAACAAATTACATGCTTTCAAAATTGAATGAAATAAAAAAGGGATTAAAAATTTAGTATGCTCTACATATAACTAATATGACAATTTATCCATTTTTGTAGCACTCTTAAAAATAACTATAATAATCAAAATTTTATAACCAAGTATTCAAATGAATAACCTAAAAAAACATACAATTGATTCTAAAAAAGGCTTGCTAGCTCAATTATAAGATCAAATGCATAGATAAATATGTGAACAAAGTTAAAATAAAGTTTTATTGAACATAAACCAAAAATTTATAACTATGAGTATTAAGCCTCATAGAATTGGATTGAGGGGTTGAAACTTGAAATAGCAGAGGGGAGATCAAAAAATAGATTTCAAAAAATTTAAAAAATTAGCATAAAAATAAGTTCAATTGTGTAATAAACACATTAAACTATTGTTGTCCTATTTTCACAAATAATAATTTAAAATAACACACTCAAATTTAAGTGAATATCTTTTCTATTACCTCTAAAGAGAAAAAACTTATAAATACAAATATTAAAACCAAAATATAAAGTATGAAAAGTATATTAGAACTTTATCTATAAATTTTTTAAAGAATAAGTTTAACATAAATACATATCACTAGGTAAAAATATTCATTTACATAAATAATGCTTCAATACAAGATGTGTATGTGGAAACGTCCAATTAATTCATTGATGTGTAATGATTAGAATAACCATGACTTGTCTAAACATTTATCATGGACATAACAAATGAACAAAAAATATTAGGTGTGATTTATTCTTGAATGGCATGTGAAAAGGGTTTCCAATTTATAGAAATACATATGTTAGATTATATCATTTTGCTTCATCAACAAATCAAATCAATTCTTATAGCTAAATTACATTTTAAAATCTAAGACTAAAAAATAGTCTTAATAATGATAGCCAAACGAATAAAAGATTCAAAATTACTTGGACCCACACTATTTATTAATCTAAAAGTAGAAAGAATAAAACCAAACAATAAATAAATATTACAAGTTAATAAATTTTACATAATATTTTTTGTTTGTTGCACTATAAAATATCTCACTCACTCACTTTATTAACAATGAAAAGAAAAATTCACAAATGGGAAAAAGAGGTTAAGGACTATTTTTGGAACTAACTATATTTTCTAGTTTTAAGATGCATGTGTAATGTATGTATGTATGGATGGTGGACATGTATGGGTGCACTTAGACTAGTACAATGGTTTTGTGTAGTTATTAATTTAACATGTATAGTTTTATTTATAGAATAATTTTATTTATCGTATACTATGGATATGACATGGACATTAGATTTCTCTTGGTGAGATTTTTAATTTAAATAATTGTATATTGAATAGAATAGAACTATCTACTATGCTTCTGAGAAAGAAGATTTATGGAATCAAGTGGGAATGAGAAAGATAAATGTTAAATGAAGATTATTTTTTAGGGGGAAAATATTTATTTTAATCTAATCCAACCATTAGAATAGCACTAGATGCTAATAGATAATGAGATTTATAGGTATCTCTTAGACTTAGATATAAGATGGAAAACATATCAAGCTCAAGTTAGAGGAAAGTGTCCTTAGTAAGGATGGACTTTTGAAGGTGATCATGTAATGCCCTACCTAAAGCACAAGGAAATTTTTTACCAAACATTTTTTTTGAAACACAACAACCACAACACCAAAGATACAACATCAACATGTCGTACTTGCACAATGATGTGCACACAAGTGTCGCAAGAGCATCACACCACAAGGGAAAAAACAAGAAGACCTCACTGTATACACCTAAAATTGGTCTAGATTATTCAATTAATTAAATACGAATTATTTGATAAATTATCCTAATTTCCTCTACTCTTGAATAAATAGAAATATTTATTTATATAGTTCACATTCACATTCACATTTAAATTCTTCTAATATCTAATCTTAATTAAATAAAAAAAATTAAATACTTTGTTTGATTTAATTATCATTTTCCTATTTTATTCTATCACATCAATCTTAAATTAATTAAATAAAGATTAAAAAACTTTATTGATTAATTGACGTATTCTTCTGTTTAATTTAATAAACAACTTCTATAGTTCGTTTTATTAAATTATTTATCCCTCTTTTGCTAATTTAAATAAATCAAAATATTTGAATTATGGCATAAAGAATATTCCATCTACATTTCCTCAAAAATGATTTAGATATCCTATGTCTAATTTATGTCTAAAATATGTCAAAATTAATGTTTTGAAACTTCACGGGAAGTTTTGGAGACAAATTGGAGACAAATTCCAAAATATTCTCTCAATCCTCCTCCATCAATCCTTCCTCTTCTCTTGCCTGGTGTTTTCATGGGTAGAGACAATCACCAAAATTCTCTCAATCTCTTTCATATCTCACCATTCAATCCTCCAAATCGAATCCAAGTCTCTCAATGTCTTCCCTATGCATTTCTACAACCAGGGAATCTATAAATACTACCTCATTGAACCAAGAAATGGATCCAGATAATCTAACTTATGCACTCTTACTCTGTAGGAATTCAAGCATCAAGCACATCAAGCATCAAGCATCCAATATCCAACAATCAAGCTTTCATACCATGGCTGCCTCTTGTAGCTGCATTTATCTATTTCATGTCAAGTCATGCTAGTTTAATTCATTTATCATCTAGTATTATCCATTTAGCTCCATATCATTGCATTATCATCCATCTCATTCTTTGAATTGTCATTTTAACAATCATAGTGTACTCACGATCTGAGAGCAATAGTTGCTTAATAAATCTTTGGAAATAGAGAACAATATGATGCTTTTAGTAGATTATTGCTTTGAATTGATTCAATTTGATTTATCTTTGATATAATGTCGTATTGAGAAGTGTTTTGTGCTTTACACCTTATCCACACTTAAAATCCGGCGCCCACCATGGGGCATTACCCTCAATTTTCTCAATTTTATCAATTATTCTGGAAAGTGTCACGCAGGTTCTTGGCGTGTTTTCTTTTAGCGCATTCGTCAAATACTATAACGCTTTTGTGGCAAACTACAATGCTTCCGTGATCTATTTTGGTGCTTCCGTGTTACTACAACGCTTCTGTCAAAAAATTTCGTGCTTTGAGATTTAGCGCTTCCATGTCTTGTTTCAGCGCATTGGTGATTTAGCGCTTCCATGACAAACTTCTGCGCTTCGGTGTCCTGTTTTGACGCTTTCCTGTTTTAGCGCATCATATAACTATTTTAGTGCTTCAGTGCAATATTCTGGCACTTTTGTAAAATCAGTCTGGATCCAACGCGATCGCGGCCAGATTTTTTTTTTTCACAGTTGGGCTAAAATTTATCAATCCTAGGATAGTCACTTCAGGTTTTCTAAAATTTATCAATCCTAAGATAGTCACTTCTTGGTTTCTAAAATATATCAATCCTAGGGTAGCCACTTTTTGTTTTCTTAAAATTTTTTTTATCAATCTTAGGATAGTCATCACATTTTTACAGTACAAGTTAAAAAGAGCAAACATGATTTCTGTGAAGCAACACCTTCACATAGATTAGAATTTTTTTTTTTGGGCTTAAAACATAATAACTTATATGTTGTGCTTGTGGTGATTAGGCTTATGCTCTCCCCTTAACTAGGTGACCAAAGTGCCAGATTCACTTTTACTTCATGCTATTTATGCTTTATTAAATCCTTTAGAAGGCCTGCCATAGTGGGAAAAAGTAATCACCCTACGGGAATAACCTAAGTGGGAACACCTAAAGCCAAGGATTCCAACCCACTATAATAAAAATGCAAGTTGTTGATGGAAGTCCAACTTGACGATAGTGATCAAGATAACCATCCCCAAAATCTTTGTTCTAAAGATTGGGAGGTCTCCTGAGGGAGTTTATCTATTTGTCACACCACACGGAAGCCCTATCTGTGAACCATAGAGTAGTATCTCGCCGAGTCAATATCCATACATTATCATACTCATAATGCAAGGACAGGGAAGAATCTGCCCCCAAAACACTCACCATATAATTGCCAAGGACCGTTTGCTCAGAGGACGAGAAATCCAACTCTAAGTACGCGCCTGTAAATGACAAAAACACGGGCGCCCTTTAGGGGGTGACACGACTGTATGCGTCAATGCAATTCAAGATGTGGGTTGCGAGTATAATGATGAACTACTTGTCCTTAAGTGTGAGTCTGTTTGATTTGTGTACAATTGTCAAAACAACCCGTCAAAATCAATAAGAACCATTCGTGGCTCTTGAACATACATGATCTATTCAGTTAAAAAAATTATCCACAATTTTTTGTTGTGTTTTCACAAATTCATTAAAATCAGATTAAATATCATCCTGAAAATAACAAAGTCAAGTTAGATCAGAAAATTCCATGCTTCGAAAGTGGAAGTCTACCACTTTACTCAAGAGGAAAATCAAAATCACAAAACCCAAGGATCCTCTCAGTTATCAAAATAAATTGAAGAGAGGGCGTTTTCTATATCAAAATCAAAAACTCCTTTTACAACATAGAACATTCATCCACAGATATCACGATTTTGCTAGGGGTCACACTTTAGATTATGCAGTAGAACCACTCTATTCATGACCCTTCTTCCAAAGAAGAGCTCTCACTCAGTATCACAACCGTAGTCAGCACATACATCCTTCTTATCTTCCACAATCTATGATATAGTATGCCACAAGGTCATATCAGATTTTATAGTAGAGAGTCTTAAAGTCCTATTTTTAGCACTCTGGAATCTTGTTTCAGCGCTTCGGGTCACTGTTTTAGCGCTTCCATGAAGTAGCGCTTTCAGGCACTATTTCAGCGCTTACAGTCTATATTTTAGCACTTTCATTAAAACAACACTTCCATCAAATTCTATAGTTGTTTCATGCACTATTTCAGCGCTTATGTCAAGATAGCGCTTCCACCAAATTCTGCAGCACTTTCATGCACTGTTTTAGCACTTCTGTCACCTATTTCAGTGCTTCCAAACTCTGTTCTAGCACTTCTATGAAATAGCACCTCTATCCTCTGTTTTAGCGCTTTCAAAATAGTGAGTTCAAAATTTTTACGAATCAGTCAGTCTGTCATTTTATTCATAGTTTTTATCACAACCAAGTTTCTTTTTATCAGAATCACTGTCTAGAGACCGAAAACAGAAAGGTTTATACAAATTTCAAATCTTATCAACTGAAACAAGATCTTGCAAATCACAAGTGTCAAAATAAAATATGCAATCGATTACTACACTGAAATTTCATCATCAGGATACTGTCATCCTTTATCACGAAACCAAGTATAGTAATCAAAATTTTTAACATAGTCTCATCAATAAGATCAATCATCTTATTCGACTTTTTTTAAAAGTTCAATTGACATTTTTTCCAGCATAGAAGATCAACATTCAGGAGGAAGAGTAACAATTTGTATGCCAATCTTCACTAGGTCCCAAAAACAGAGACTCTACGAGCAAGAACTTGAAACATCTCGAACAATGGTAGAGGAAAATCCTTGAAACAATATGAACGACAACGAGAAGAATGAAATAAATCCAGAGGATATTCAAACAACTCAACAAGATCCCAAGTTCCATAAACTTATGGAGAAAATCTTAGAACAAGATATGGAGAAGTATCTTTTGATGTTAGTTGAATCAGGTGCCAAACTTCCCAAGGACTTTGATGTCAATCGTTTGAAGGAAGCACCTGGAACAAGTGAGATTAAAATACTACAATCCACACAAACAATAGATCCATTTTCTTCTTTGAAATCCCAAATGAAACTATTACAACAACAAATACAGGATATGACGAAAGGAAGTACTAAAAGATATGTGATACGGGACATTTGTCCTTATCCTTTCGACGCAATAGTTGGCATAATACCTTTTCCAAGACACCGCGAATTCCCAAAGTATGACAAGTACAATGGAAGAACAAATCCAATAGATCATATTCGGGAGTTCAAAATAATGAGCCTTGAGTTTTCCCAAGAGGAAACTTACTTAATGAGGTTATTTCCAAGAAGTTTGGGAGGTACATGTATGGAGTGGTTCTCAAAACTACAACCTAGGATCAGGACTTTTGAAGATCTTGTCAACAAGTTCATCTCCCAATACTCATTTAACATCCAACATGATGTTACAATAAAGGATCTTTACAACCTAAAACAAACAAAGGGGAAATGTTCTTATCTTTTTTGCAAAGATGGCGACGACTGTTCGCCAAATATCCTAGATCCATTTTGGAGGAAGAAAATATCGAGTTGTTCATTGACAACTTAATAGAGGAAATGAGTTATAGAATGGAATTACAATGTCCTCCCATGTTCGAAAAAGTAATAGAAAATAGTCTTAAAATTGAGGAAGAATTAGTCAAAAGAGGAGTTATCAAGCATTTCAATGATAAAACAAATAACACGAGTAACTCCTCCAATCAAAACTCATGCAATGACAAGCCAAAATTTTGGAAAAAGAATCGAAACACAACTACCAATGAAACAACGAACGATTCCCAAAATATCAAACCATTTTTTAACTTAACAACATCTACATCAAGGAATCAAAGCATTGAGCAAACTGTCAAGTCAAATATCATGCAAAGCAACGAGATCGTGAAAACACAGTCATATCGGAAACCCTCAAATCGGTGGAGGTTCACGCCTTTAGGCCAAACGATAGAATCAACAATGAAAGAATTGGTCACCAGTGGCCTCATCATTGAACAGGAAGCTCGATTATGGGATCCAAAGGTCAAACCACCATGGTGGAATGGTGAAGATTACTACAACTTCCATAATAAAAAAGGTCACAAAACTAACGATTGTATGGAGTTGAAACACGCAATACGGGACTTGATCGACAACAACAAAGCATATGTGGAAACACCCCAAAATAATAACGATCACTCGGCCTTCAAATATCCTTTACCAAACTATGACAAAGGAGCATCATCATCCTCAAACTACAAAGGTAAGAACATCAATCATGTCTATGACAAAACAATCCTTTGTTTATTTGAAGTGGAGACTAATCATACAATTGATCATGACATTAGTGAAACCATAATTAACAACACTACCCCTTTGGATTAGCTCCCAATCATACAAAACTCTGACAATCAAATCAATGTCTTAAAAATCAGAGACTGTCAAGAACATCAACCAACAAATGTTATGACTAGGGGTAAATCCAAGGTAATGTTGAAGGGAGTTGGATCCACACATGCGGTTCCGCCTCCATCTCATTATAACATTGTCGATCAACTACAAAACATTCTTGCACAAATATCGATACTAGAACTCCTTAAATTATCACCACCGCATAAGGAAGTTTTAGAACAAAAATTTATAGCCAGTACAGTACCAATGAATCTAAATGTTTGCTAGTTCCAAGCTATGGTGGGGCATTTGACTACCCCGCATTGTCTATCATTCTCTGAATAGGATGATGTCTCACTAAACCATCCCCATAATACTACACTTCACATCGAAGTCCTAATCCATAATCATTGCGTCAAGAGGGTCCTAATAGATGGGGGAGTTAGTCTGAACATTTGCACTCTCAAGTTAATCCGTGCACTAGGATATTCAGATAATGCTATTGATACTCGACAAAAAATGACTATCAAAGTATATGATGAGGAGGAAAGATCGTCTAAGGTATTAATTGTGTTACCCATTCAAGTAGGGCCGACGATGAAACATATAGCATGTCAAGTCTTGGAACGAGAGTTAACATACAACATTCTTTTGGGACAACCATGGATCCATGAAATGCAGGTTGTACCTTCAATATATCATCAATTTTTGAAGTTCCCCATAAATGGGTAGGAGGTGACTATATTTGCTGATTAAAATCATCCTCAACATTTTGACACAATTAGAATCTCCCAAGATACCTTGGTGCCACACAACAAGGAAGCTTCTAGTTCACGATCATCCAACGAAGAACAACATCTAAGTATCACCACCAAGTGGGTCGAGAAAAAGGGTAAAGAAAAAGAAACAAGTCTTGTTGAAATTCAATCAATAGATAATCCAGATCAGCAAACATCTTTATCACAAAAGTTTCAAGAGCAAGTACAACTAACTAACAAAGGAATGGGAACATATTCTATGAAGCAATCGCTTAACCTATCACAGTTAATGCCATCTCCTAGGACATATGGTAAACCATCTATGATAAAACCTCAAAAAACATTACCAGTCACAGTTCTTCAAGAAAGGTTTGTCAAAAAGGGTACCATAGAGGATGAAACAGACAACAAAGAAATCCTGGATTGGCTCTACAAAGATGAGGAACCCTCTACATCAAATAACAGTGTCAAAAATGTCAACATCAACACTAAAAAATATAGAAAAGGAAAAGCTATTTTAGAAAAAATGGGGTACGAAGGACAAGGACCTGTTAGATTAAGAAAGGATGGAATCATAGATCCTATTATACCCCTCACTCTCCACACAAAAGAGAAGTCGGGACTAGGATACTCTAGTGAAGAAAAATAGGAACTGGAAAAGAAGACTGGAAAGAATCCTTCAACTTAGAAACAACTCTGAGACAAATTCAAACAAATATGAATGGGATTCATGTTTCAATGTTTCTTTCACAAATATTCATATTGATGTCATTCAACAATATAAACCTACATGTGAGGAGGGCCAAGGCTCTGGGTCTGGACCAATCGTGCCAGTATCACTAAATATCGACGATTCGAGTGAGGACGAACAAACCTCGAGTGAACTAGACAATCTGGAAGAAAGTACCATCATGGACCTCGATATTCCAATAAAAAACTATCACGAAATGGTAGTCCAAACCCTTACATCCATCAACCCAAATGAATCTAATAACCTCATGCCTTTAATCCACCCTGAACTAATTGACTGGGAGACTGTCAAACTCCTAACTATGCCAAGATTTACAGATGATGATGCCATCGTGAATTTCCTATATCATAGCAAACCTGGTACAAGTTCTACCTATAATACTCATAACAACACGACTCGACAGGAGGGTGTCAAATCTTCTAGTTGCAAAAGTGAAAACAGGAAAAATAGATCTAATGGTGAAAACCATTCTATGGTAGCATTAGATCTAGAAAAAGAAAAAATAAAGAACGCATCTAACAGTGAAAACCTTTTTAAGGCACTAAAGGATGGAATATTTGACACTCTTCTAGAAAATTACCATGAGAGATCATCAGTCTTGGGGGAACCAACACAATCTGTGAATATTGGCACCGAAGATAAGGCAAAAATCCTCCATTTGGCAGAATCCATGACAGATCAAGAAAGATTGGATTTCATAAAATTCTTTAAGGAGAAAAGAATCAACTTCACTTGGGAATATTCCGATATGCTAGGCTTAGACTCAAATCTACTCATGCATCACTTGTCTTTACCCATCGAAATCAAGCCTATCAAGCAAAAATTGAGAAAAATGCATCCCCATATCGCATTAATGGTGAAGACAAAGCTAAAGAAATTGTTGGATGCTGGATTCAACGATCTATAGACTATGCCAAATGGATATCAAACCTTGTACCTATTTCAAAGCCGGACAATAATGTCAGGATATGCACAAATTTCAGGGACCTAAATAAAGCATGCCCGAAGGATGATTTTCCACTACCAAATATCGACATCATTGTGGACTTGACGCCTAGGCATGCTATGTTGTCAATCATGGACGATTTCTCTGGGTACAATCAAATAAAAATAGCTCCAAAAGATCAAGAAAAGACGGCTTTCACATGTCCATGGGGAACCTTCTGCTGGAACGTCATGCCATTTGGTCTAAAGAACGCAGGAGCCACTTATCAAAGAGCAATGACAACAATCTTCCATCATATGATGCACACCTTCATGGAGGATTACGTGGATTACATATTGGAAAAATATAGTACTAGGGAAGGACATTTGCATATCCTCGACAAAATCTTCACACAGATGAAGAAATTCAATCTCAGGTTAAACCCCAAGAAGTGTGTCTTCGGGGTCACATCAGCAAAACTATTAGGGTGCATTTTCTCAGAAAAAGGCATAGAAGTGGATCCAGCGAAATTCAAAGCTATAATGGAGATTCCACCTCCTAAGAATATCAGTCAACTCAGATCACTACAGGGAAGACTCCAATCGATCAGAGATTCATCTCCCAGCTGGTGGACCAAAGTCATCCTTTTAATCATCTATTGCATAAAAATATAGTTTTCAAGTGGGATGAGGGGTGTGAAACAACATTCAATCAAATCAAATAGTATCTAATGTCACCACCTATTCTCATGCCACCAACAGAAGGACGGCCTCTCATATTGTATATTGCCACAATAGATATCTCTTTGGGGGCACTATTAGCGCAAGCGGATTATGAAGGAAAGGAACATGCTATCTACTATATCAACCAGACTTTAAATGGTTATGAAATCAATTACACTTTCATAGAGAAATCTTGCTTGACGGTGGTATTCGCTACTCAATAGTTGAGACACTACATGCTAACTCATACAATCAAGCTAATAGCAAAGATCGATCCTTTAAAATATTTGCTCAATAAGGCTACCTTAACAGGTAGACTGGCAAAGTGGGTCATGCTATTAAGTGAATTCGACATTCAGTATGTAGAGAGAAAGGCAATCAAGGGTTAGGAAATCACTGAAAAATTAGCAGAGACTTCTTTACCAGATGATTGACCAATGACCATGGAGTTTCCAGATGTAGACATTCTGACAGTGATGCCCCAAAAATGGGTATTATATTTTGATGGATCATATACACAGCGAGGATCAGGAGAAGGAATTTTGTTCATTTCTCCACAAGGACACACCATTCTAAAATCATATAGATTAATGTTTCAGTGTACAAATAATGTGGCAGAATATGAAGCATTAATCATTGGGGTCAAAATAGCAATTCAGTGGAAAATCATGGACTTATAGGTATATGACCCAACTCTCAACTAGTTATTTATCAAGTAAATGACGAGTACCAAACAAAAGATGAAAAGTTGATGCCCTACAAGCAACAAATAGATAATCTGAAATAGTCCATTTTCAGTATCAATTTTGATCAAATTCCAAGAGCTGAGAACAAATCTGCAGACGCTATGGCTACAATTGCTTCATTACTACAATTGTCTGAGAAGCATGTTTGTTATGAGTTTATGGTAGAACAAGTATCATGTCCTTCCCATAATAATCTAGAATCCACTACCATCTACCATATAGAAACCACTGAAACCTCCATCTATGAAACAACCTATGCTTACCTGAAGAACGATGTCCTTCCTCCTGATCTATTCAGGAACAAAAAATGAAACTTCATCCGCTAATTTGTACGACATACTTTATTGTCGAGGTCTTGATGGTACTTTACTTCGATGTCTTGAACACAACGAATTTGAAATGGCCCTACGAGAGGTTCACAAGGGTATTTGTGGCACTCACTTGAGTGGGATAGCTCTATCTTAGAAACTCCTTCATTTGGGATATTATTGGCCATGCATGGAAAAATAATCCTACCAGTTTGTTAAGAAATGTCAAAAGTGTCAGATCCACAACAATCTGATTCATGCACCAGCACAAGAACTACATCCCTTCACATCGACATGGCCTTTTTTTCAATGGGGCCTAGATCTGGTAGGAAAAATAAATCCATCTTCATCCAATGGACACAAGTTCATTATAACATCTACAAAATATTTCACAAAATGGATTGAAGCAGTACCTCTTACAACCATCATTGGGAAGCAGATCTCCTCTTTCATCTTGAACTACATAATCTGTCGGTATGGAATCCCTTAATCCATTATCACTGATAATGGATGAGCTTTCAAGAATCAAGATGTCCAAGAACTATGTGATAAATTTCATATCCAACATTGGTTTTCAACACCATACTATCCTCAAGGGAATGGCCAAGCAGAGGCCTCAAACAAAACAATACTCAAAATTCTCAAAAAGACGGTTAACGATGTTGGACGTGATTAGCATGTTTAACTCAATCCCGCACTAAGGGCCTATAGCAAAAGTATCAGAACACTAGAAGTAGCTACACCATATACCTTGGTATATGGGTCAGAAGCCATATTTCCTATTGAAGTTGAAATTCCATCCCTTCGTGTATCACTTAGAGGAATCATTTCTAATGAAGACTATAGGGTATCTAGACTACAGGAATTGGAGTTTTTGGATGAGCATCGTCAACAGGCTGTTAATCATCTAACAACTTATCAACAAAGGATGCCAAGAAGTTACAACCATAGGGTCAAACCGAGGGTCTTTCAGGTTGGTGACTTGGTACTAAAAAAAAACCCTAGGAATCAGCAAGACAGAGAGAAGAAAGGAAAATTTGAGCCTAATTGGCTTGGTCCTTTTGTCGTCACATCAGTGTATGGATCAAGAGCATATCAGCTATCAACATCAGAAGGGGATTTGTTTGATGAACCTATCAACAGTATCCATCTCAGAAAATTCTATACTTGAATCTCCTAGTGCATAGGTCAAACTTCTGAAAAATGATTTTCTTGGTGAAAACCTGGCAAACAGGCATCTTGGCAATGCAAAAATACAAAAAGAAAGAAAAATACAAAAATGAGAAATACAAAAAAGAGTGTAATCAAAACATATGGTGAAAACCTGGAAACAGGCGTCGTATGTGATTCTAAGATCAGATGTCCCATCTATTTTGATATATACCAAGATCATTAGCCTGGCAGTCAGTACCATTTCATATCATGTTAGTAGTCTTGCCATCTTTGCATCCATATCAAAATCATTCTCACATAGTCAAATCTCACTCCAAATCTTGGGGGCACATCCGGATATCACTAGGGGCAACAAAAACATCGATTTCATCAAAAGTCACACAATAGTATAGCAAAAAACCAAAAAAAAAAATCAAAGTGCAACATCAATCATCGTCAGAGGTATCAACCATCCATATCATATCGAAAATCCAAAAATATGTCACAAAGTTAAGTCTGAAAAAGAAAAATCCAAAAACATAGGAATGTGTCAATCAAACTACGTGGTCTCTGCATGTGTAACATAGGCAAGGCTAATCTTTGATCAGCCCTCGAGACCCCTAGGATAGGTTAGTAGGTTAGGTCTTTGGTCAAAATCTCGAAAATCACAAAAACATCAGAAAAATCAGGATGGATGATCTAAAATCTGAATAATGAATGAAACACTCTAAGTCAACAATGGATAAATTGTATTTTTTATTATCATTTCTTTGGAGTAACTCAATGATGTATTGAACTAGAGGAACAAGGAAGAAGAATGATGTTTTTATTATCTGTTGTCTGTAATTTAATCGAATAAATGTATGAATTGTCGGGGGATGTGCTATGCAAATGTATCACTGATGACATCCAGAATTCACACATTAAAATGATTAACCACTGCTTGTTTACGGAATGAATGCTCAGGTCATTTCGGTTAAATCATACATAGATGCTTGTGTTCACTTGCAATCAGAAAACATGAAATAAGTACTCAGTTCGTCATTGGTCTAACACATACCATTGACACTTGTACTCACTTTCAACATCCAATAAAGCTCTATGATGACAAAAAGCACAAAAGTACTGTTAAAATGACAATCATTTTGCATATAGTTGCATGTTAAAAATTAGATTGCATTCATCATATTCATTTATCTACAGACTATTTGTGGCATAAAGGATTCCAATCAATGATTATCTTATCTACACATAAGATTGAGTATACTTGACATAATTTCAAAAATCATCATCAAAAACATGTAGGAATCATCATCTCATCATTCAATTTCATCATTTCATCATTCATGCATTTCACCATACATCAAATAAATTATGAATTAAATTGTGCCATAGAGTACATCGTGTTCATTTTTACCATAAAAAAATTCATTACATTATCATCCATCAAACATCATATGCATACATCATTTACCATCCATACATTTTATCACATATAAAATAAAAGCAAGTCATGTCATTATTATCATTACATCATTACATCATCATCCATTATCATTCATCATAAGATCATTTTTATCATTATCACATTTAAAATAAAAAGCATTTATCCATCCATCCATACATTTTAATCACATTATCATTCCATCATAGAATCATCATTTTTATCATTATCACATCACATCATACATTCATATATCATGTATTCTACAAATACATTTATCATTAAATTACTACGTCAACTAAAGCATTACAACATCACATTTGAAATTAAATCATCACATATTACATAAATCAACATAATAAATGCATCCATCACACAGAAATCATAAACCATCATAAAATCACATCAACTACATCTCATATATATATCATCATCAGTGTCAAGTATACAATGAAGTCTAAACATAAAGATACATCATCAAAAATGAGCTACATTGTAATATACATCATGGCTCAAAAGGAGAATCACAATGGCATCTATGATCTGCTACTACCAGAGTGTGCGGGCCTAACAAGACCAGTACCACCACCACCCTCGAAAGAACTAGGATCTCTGGGATCTCTACATGGAGGCTATGTCACACCCTCACTGACTGTCCGAGTATGCGTATGCCCAGATCTCGATGTAGCATAACTGACTCTGTAATCAACAGGCACTGCATCATGATACCTGCCTCTATAAAACTCTGCCTCTCGGCCAACCCGTAGACCTCCCTCATATAATCTCCTATTGAGGTGCCATCAGCCACTCTCTGTAGGGTCTCTAATGTCTCCTATGCCCTCTCGGCAATCTATTGAGCACTATCTCGCTCGACTGTCAAAGTGGCAACCTGCGTCTGTACAACGCCAACTATCCTTGAACCTACGCTAACGCCTGAGCCTACATCTGCATCTGGGTCTGAATGAGCATACCCCTGGCCTATACCAACTGCCCCTGCAATGTCTAAACGTGTGCCTGGAGACCTGCAATCTGTCTCTGATAGTCCACAGGTGGTACTGTAACTGCTCGCCTCTTGCGAGGCCTACTAGATGATGGACCACTACTGGATGGTCCTACCCCTCTGTCCCCTCAACTACCACCATCACTATCATCACTACTGCTTTCGTCACTGCCACTCTTCGTGCTCCTACCTACCGGAGAACCACCCTCACTCTTTGCAGAACCCTCTGCTACATCCTCCTCTACTGGTAATGGTGCTGGCTCATTTGGAATGGTAATGCAAGGATGTGGAACCAAGGCCAAGAAGGCAGCATACTCCTCAATGATTGGTGCCTCTACAATGTCTCTCTGCATGTCCCAAGGCGATGGTTGCAATGCCCTGTATCCCTCTACTAATGCATCATACGATAAACAAGGCCCCCAATCAGGAATATCCATCCGCCGCCTAGCATAGTGTGCTACCCCTTGTGGCATACACTAAACAATGCCATACTGTCTGTATACTCGACAAAGCAGAAATCTCTCTAGGACAAATGGTTTCCAACCGATCAGATACATAAAATAGTAGAGAAATCCCAACACAACATCATCCTCGTCCCATTGCTCACAGTCAAGGTATGGATGCCAGGTAACAATCTCTGTGTCATCAAACACTCGCCTCCAGTGCTCTAACTTGCTAATCCGGGCATATGTAAACCGACCGCTGTATCTAAACACATAGGGTTTGCCTGCTAGTCTATCTGCCACTGAAAATGGCCGAGCAATAGAGAAATGCTCCCATACCCACACCTGTAACAGGGTCATCCCTGCTGATAAGCTACGTGCCCCTAGGTACACAACCGAATGAAGATCATGATAAAGATGTTCCAACATGCACATCCCCCACATATTTGGTACCATGTACCATCATGCTCTCTAGAGTCCTGCCCCAGCCAATGAGGAATCCCTTTGACCTGTGATCAGGACAAAGGAAACCTCCAATAAATCTAGCTAGCACTGCTGGTAGTGTCACGTAGGAATCGGCAATCCTCCTTCATCGAACGCTCAGAACCTCAATATCCTAATCCTGGAATACTCTATGAAGAGCATCTCTACCCTTGGTCCCATGGGAATCATACACTACAATCTCTCCCATGAACAGAATGCACAGAATCTGCCACACATCCTCAAGTGTGACCATCATCTCGCTAGTGGGTAGATGAAAGGTGTTGTGGTCACTGTGCCACCTCGCAGCCAAAGCAGTCAACAAACCCCAATTAATCCTAATCTGGGTCATATCAAGCAAACTATTCAAGCCGCATCAACCTATCACCTGAAGCTCATCTGGTGTTAGATGAGGTATCAAGTCTGTAGTCCATGGAAACCGCTCTCGCATCTAGAGAGTACCCAAATCCTCCTATCATCATAATAAAAAATCTACAATCAGTGAACTATGTCAAGAAATAAAAAATCATTCTACTATCAAGTCTATTCCAAAAAATTTGGTATGAATTTTCAATCAAAATTCATAGGCAAACATCAACAAACCTCACCTATCATGAGGTCCATCAAACATTATCTAATCTCACCTATCATGAGATTTATTAGATAATGAATCATTTCCTCGCCTATCATGAGGATCATCACAAATAGGATTTCTTCTCGCCTATCATGAGAAGTTAGTCTTATTTAAATCATTACAATCCAACATCAAGAATTTGGATTATCAATTATACCAATCCAAAGAATGGACATGATCAGAAATGATGAAATCAAGGTTACCTCAGTCAAAATCTTCAATTCTGACATGGAAGCACTAAATCAGGATCCTAAAGCGCTAAAACCCAAAAGCACTACTTTATTAGTCGAAAGCGCTAAATCAGACACCCAAAGCGCTAAATCTCGAAAGTGCTATTTCAACACTCCGATGTGCTATACCAGGCATTCAAAGCGCTATTCTACTCTAAGCACTGTTTTCCCGCATTGAAGCGCTAAAATAGTCTATCAAAGCACCACTTTACTAGAAGCACTAAGACAGATCATGAAAGCGCTAATCAACCAAATCAAAGCGCTAGAACTCTCTAAGCGCTAAAATCTGGCATCAAAGCGCTAAATTTCAAATCCTAAGCGCTTTGACATCGAAAGCGCTACATTACCCTATGGAAGTGCTAGAGATTTTAACGCAAGCACTAATCTACAAACTCAAAGCACTACAGCAGAGTGAAAGCGCTACAGTGCAGCTTGGAAGCGCTAAAACAGGAAAAAAGCATGGAAAGCTATAAAATGCATAAAAAACAGAATTTCACGAAGTATGCAGAGGTTAAGGGGTACATACCAGAGGTCCATACGCGGTCGGCCATCGATGACATCGAATGCACTCGAAACGGTGAGTGTGGTAAGGGATTGGCATTGTGCTCCAGTTGGCTAAAATGCCTCTATCAAAGAATTTTCAAACTTAAAAGTGCAAATGACTTTGAAAATGACCTTTTGGACTATGTATAACTTTTGGAAAGGGATTTTTTGAGGGGTTTTATTATTTTTTGTTTAATTTTATTCATGAAATTAATTGAAATTGATCTGTGGGCTATATTTCTTCATCATTTTCTGGGAGATAAATTATTTCATCATCGTATCTTTATCAAATCATCAGAAAATCATTAAATTTTGAAAAATTCTAAAAATCATCAAATCATTAATTTATCTCCTGAGGGGGCATATTATCGACAATCATCTGGAAATCAATGTCTGGGGCATGTCTAGGGCATACAAAATTATTTTTTATCATCAATCCTGGCAGAAGCAGCAAAATTTTCTTCGAAGCAACGCGTAAACACATCACTTCGAAGAGGGGCAAAATGTATACACCTAAAATTGGTCTGGAGTATCTGATTAGTTAACTACGAATTATTTGATTAATTATCCTAATTTCCTCTACTATTGAATAAATAGAAATATTTATTTATATAGTTCAAATTTAAATTCTTCTAATATCTAATGTTAATTAAATAAACAAAATTAAATACTTTGTTTGATCTCAAATAGTAGAAGACTAACCACTCACGGGACAAATACACCACAAAGAATAAGAGAGAGAAAGATAAAATCTACAACATGATGATTGGTTACAACCCATAATCACATTCTCTCACAACATGAATCTAGAATAAGATGAGAGAATCATCATACTCCAATCACATCTAAACTAATTTAACCAACCAAATAGGAAAAAAAATCACAAAAGGATGTCAAACTAGGAGATATAAAATCTCCACTAACTAGAATGATGATGTCACTTCTAGACAAACCACATGATTCCCAAGATATCTCATCACAATGTAACATCACACAAATGGAAAGGTACTGATTGAAACAACACCTCAAGACTTATGAGGAATATTGAGAACACTAACACGACCAACCAAGAATTCACAAGGAAAGGTCACAATGTCCCTAAACCTAGGTTTGCTAAACAACCAACTTCAAAAGGGTGTACATAAAATGATGCAAGAGAACCCACAAGTCCTCAAAAAAGGATCTTAAGAAAAGGTTCCAAACATCACTAGACCCCTAGTATCATGATGAAAAACTTTCATTTACATGTTTTACCCATTTGAGGTTTGGAAATTGAGAGGGACTAACAAAACCAAAAAGAGAAATCTTGACTAGGTTTTTGAAGACCTAATCGACAAAAATGATCACCATGGGAAAAATAAAGGACACAAAAATAATTTGAAAATGGGATTCAGCTTAGAAAAACTCTACCCATCAATGACTAAGAGGATTTCCATTCTAGCTTTTTGTATGGGGACCAGGCTGCCCCAACACAAAACTAGGTTTCCACAACAAACAACCAAAAAAATTTTTCTAACAAGAAAAACCAGACTATCTAATAGGATCATGCCAAGCCACCCCACCTGATACCAAGCTTCCCTAGCATACTACTAGACCACCCAACAATGTTAGTTTTCTGAAAGATTGGGTTAGCTTAGTACATAATAGGGCCGCCTAGGTGTAGGACCAAGCCACCCAACTTTGAAATTTGACTAAGCAGTTCATTTTAAACACCAAATGAAATGTTCATAAGTTAATTTTAAGACTCCATGATATAATTATATCTTTATGCATTTACAATCATGCTTGGAACCAACATTGAGACACATAACTAGGCTAAAACACTAACTTTTAGAATTGGATTACAAGCCATCTCATAAGAGAGGTCCACTTACAAATAAAATTACAAGTACATTATAATTGCATATGAAAGAACTCAAATTTAATTTAACAATTAAATTATATTCAACTAAACTAATTACAAAGCAATGAAAATTAAAGAGGATACTAGTGTCTCTTTGCTCCTCAAATCTCTAAACTGTAATAGTGGTTTCCACACCACCCTACCACGTGAAACCAAAAAGGTTCACTCCCACCATGTTAGGAGATGGTTACATGGACAAAAAAAACTCAAATAAGACACATTGGGAGATGGAATACACTCATACTATTCACATAGTAAACATTTATAATACATATTACACAAGGATAACAAACGCAATCACTCATCACATGATGATCCATATCACAAAATTGATTGACATGAACACAATGAAATACATCATAAATCACCTCGGGAACATTCACCAATAGAGAAAACCATCCATAATCACAAAGAAAAATAGACTAAGTCCTTGAATCAACACATTTACCAAACTCAAGTTGAGGCATAAAAAACCAATACAAAAATACATTTTTCCCAATTTCAATGAAACTTCCCCACAATGCATATTATCACATTTCACGAGGTTCCTTCTTTTCAAAACATCTAAATTCATTCATTTGCATTAAAAAATATAAATTTCCCAAATCCACCATGAAAATTCATCAAAATTAAAAAATTTCAAAATCAAAATTCTAACAATACCCTTTGGTGGCAAACATGCCTAACACCCATCTCAAGCTATAAAATAGACATTTTCCTTATTTCCTAAAAAATTGGGCATGGTATTCTTGTCATTTAAAAAATAATAATTATAAACAAAAATAATAATTTACATATTCAAATTTCTAAATGAAGCAAGTTGGGAGGATTCTACATTCCCCTAATTATTCTTCTACAAGAAAATTCAAAGTAAATTTCTCAAATGAATTAAAAACAATGAAAGTACCTCAATGCCCTCCAAAAATTGAAATGAGAAATACTCTAAACACATCCGTTGATGCACAAATCCATGCATGAATACAATCTCCTCCCCGTTCCTATCCTGATGCAACAAATCTCACTCCATTTTCCCTTCAATTGCTCACCCAATCATAAAAACCATAATTTAGAGAGGAGGATTTTTCTCTCCAATTTCTCTAAAAATAACACATGAAAAAAATGAAATACCTTTTTCTTTTTAACCCCTTTTCTTTTCCAAATAAAATAATAATATTTTCTTTTCCAATTAATAACATTTAATCCCCAATTCCACCTAATCTAGAATAAGACATTAGAATTTAGTCTAATTTTCTATTCCACATTAAATCACATTTTAAGTATATATAAAGCATATTTCACATTACTTACGAAAATCATGATTCAAATCAAATTAAATTAATATAACTCATTTTTTCATTAATCTATTTGAAATTCCCACCAATAACCCCCAAGTCTCGAAAACCAATTAAATTCATTCCCTGATATCATTCAACCTATAATTTCACTATTAAATTCATATAAGCATTTAATTGAATTAAATTGCAGAAATAGGAGACTTTATAAAACATTAACCAAAAAATCATGGGGCATCCACAATAGGGTTGTAGTATTCAAAATCATACTGATGGCGGTATCTGGATCAAAATGGGTAAAATAACAAGGGTCTCGCACTCAAATCAAGTACAATAGGTAGGGCAATACAATAATAGCCAATGTGATAAGCATAATTAGGTCCAAGCACATAAGTGGGAGCCAAAATAGTGTGAAATTGTCAAGAATGACAATTTATGATGCTACACATCTAACTTACACATGTGTGTGATTTTATTATTATTCTCCTTTTTATTTTCATTTTTTTGAGTTGATTGGATTATTGGACCCCTTTAACCTAACCTCATGTTGCTATGGAGAAGTAATGGCTCATCATCCAAGGTTAGGCAAGGTGAGTGAAAGGATATATGCAGCCAAGTGGGTACAAAATGGGAACCTCTAAGATTTCATCCTTGTTGAGGGGAATTAAGGAAAACTTTCTTGTCAGCTTCCAAGGGATATTATAAGCTTGAGTAATTGTTGTGTATATAACTAATAACTAATGGTCACTAACACTAGGACCAATTTAAACCTTTTTCAAATCATTTCATCTAAATTATTAGGAGTGTGAAGAAATAAGTGATATATTATGGTTTGAGAATCTCATGACCTAGTAAAAGAAGCTTGTATACTAGCAATTTTAAGACTCCTACTAAAATAAAAATTTTAAAATAGTAGGAATGTAATAGGATAAGGTGAAGATATAATTCAATTCATGTTTATTTAATCTTAAGTTTCTTTTTATTCAATACTTCTTAAGGTGGAAAGTGTTGATGATTTTTCCCAAATATCCACCTTCTGTTGTGCTCAAAAGGTAAGTGTTATTACCAATGTATATTTAATGGATACAAAATTTTCAAATATTTGTGGACATTCCTCTTATTCTTGTTACTTTTTTATTTATGCATATTTTCCTTAGCACTAGTTCTCTAATTTTTAATGACTAGGTAGAGGATTCCTCTTGCCTACTTGAGCTTGATTTTGGGGGTTTAGGTCTGATGCACCATGTGCCAATATAAGATATTCCTAACAATGGAACATAGTCTAATAGAAATTTCCTTGATTATATAAAATATCATCCAACAAGTTAAATTTGTGCCCAATATATATTACACATCATCCAATCCTTGAAGAATTACAAAAATGATTGAAGCTCATACGACATTAAAGGTTCTTAGATTTCTCCTCTAGGAGGATGAATCTAATACTCATCCTCCTATCTGGTTTAGGATTAAGATCCACTTGGAGTAGTTCACATATTTTTTGGAAATTTAAGAATGATGATATTTATCATTTTGATAGTTATACAAATCATATTGTCTTCAAAATTTCCCTACACTTGTTTCAT
>CM021100.1:946847835-946959166 GCA_007115665.2 Sequoiadendron giganteum | reverse complement strand
CCTCCCTCCAATATCCCTCTCTCTCTTTATCTCTCTTTCTCATTCTCTCCTTACCTCTCTACTCTCTATCTCACCACTCTCTATCCATCTCACTCCCCCTCCTTCCCTCTCTCCCTCCTCTCCCCCCCTCTCTCCTTCCCTCTCTACCTATCTCTCCCTTCACTACCTACCACTCTCTCCCTCCCTCCCCCCTTTCTCTCTTACTCTCTCCTTCCATCTCTAATCTCTATCTCTCTCCCCTTACCTCTCTAATCTCTTTATCTCTCTCCCCCTTCCTCTCTCCCCCTCTCTCTCACACTCACCTCTATCTCCTCCTTTCCTCTCCCTCTACTCTATACTTCTCTCTATCTATCATCTCTCTCTATAAATCCTCCCTCTTTTTACCCACCTCTCCCTCCATCACTCTATATCTCAACTATGTCTCCTCCCTACCTCTTTCCCTCTCTACACTTTCTCTATCCTCTCCCTCCCTCTACCTCTCTCCCTCTACCTCTTCCCTCTCTACTCTCATTCTCCCCCCCTTCTCCTCTCTCTCTCACACACTCAGTTCTATCTCCTCCCTTATATACTTTTCTCTATCTCTCCTCTCTCTATGTATCCTTCCCTCTCTACCTATATTTATCTCCCCTCTCCCTCTATTTACCCACCTCTCCCTTCATCACTCTATATCTCACCTATGTATCCCTCCCCACCTCTTTCCATCTGTAATTTTTATCTCTCCTCTCCCTTGATCTACATGTCTCTCTCTCTTCCTCCCTCTTACCCACCTTCCCTCTCTACTTATCTCTATCTAATCTATCCATATATACCTCTTTTTCTCTCCCTCCATCCCTTCTTACCTCTCTCAATTTATCCACCTTCCTCCTTCCCTCTCTACTTATCTCTCTATCACTTCTCTCCATCACCTCTCTCCATCTCCCTCCTTCCCTCCCTACCTCTCTCTCTCCCCTTCACTACTCTCTATATCTCACCTCTCTCTCCCTCTCTCCCCCCCTCTCCCTCCCCCTATTTCTCTCTCACTCCATCCTCCCCTCTCTTTCCATCCCTCCCTCCTCCTCTTTGTCTCTTAATCTTCTTCCCTCTACTTCTCTCTATATCTCTCTACTTCTCTCTATCTCACCTCTCTCTCCTCCTCCATCCTTTATTCTATGTCAAAATTTCTCTATCTATGTCTTTGTCTCTCTCTTCATTCTTCCCACCCACCTTTGCTCTTTACTTCTCTCTACCTAACCTATCCTTCTAGACCTCTTTCTCTCTCCCTCCCTCCCTCATCCCCTCTTTACTTCTCTCTATCACATCTCTCTCTCTCTCCTTCCCTATCTACCCTCTTTACCTCACCTCTCTCTCTCTCTCTCTCCATACCTCAATTCTCTCTCTCCCTCTCTCATTTCCTCTCCAATTCTCTTTATCTCACTATTTTCTCTCTCTCTCTTTACCTCTCTAATTATTTGTATCACATATCTCTATCACCTCTATCTCTCTCACTTCTCCCTCCTCTCTTTCTCCTTCACTCTCTACTCTCTCTATATAAATTCTCTATATATATATCCATACCTCTCCCTCCCTCCTCTCTCTCTCTTTCCCTCCCCCTTCTCTCTCACTCTCTCCCCCTTATTTCTCTCTCTCTCCTTCCCTCTCTACTTATCTTTATCTCACCATTCTCTCTCTAGACCTCTCTCTCCCCTCCACTTCTCTTTATCATATCTCTCTATCACCTCTCTCTCTCATTTCTCCCTCCTCCCCTCTTTCTCTCTCTACTCTCTCTATTTCACCTCTCTCTCTCCCCCTATTTCTATTTCAATCTCTCTTCATATCTCTCCTCTACCTCTCCCTCCCTCCTTCCCTCTTTATGTAAATATCCCCACCTTGATCCACTTTTTCTATCACATCTTGTGCACATCTAATAGAGAGACAAATAAAGAGACAAGGAGAGAGAGGAGGGAGGGTGGGAAATACAGGAGATGGTGGGATGGAGAGAAAGGTGAGGGAGGGAAAGGTAAATAGGTATAGGTGAGATACATAGTTAGGTAGAGAGATCTGGATAGAGGAGATATAAGTTGAGAGGCAGGTAGAGATATGGAGAGGGGAGATAAAGAGAAGTAGAGATGGAAGAAGAGAGGGAAGGAGTGGTAGGGAGGAAGAGAGAGGTAATATAAAGAGAGAGAGAGGGAGGAAGAGAGGGGAGGGTGGGAGAGGTAAAGAGGGATAGTTGAGAAGATTGTAGAGAGGGAGAGATAGCTAGAGGTTTGAGATAGAGAGTAGAGAGAGGGAGAGGAGAGAGAGGTGAGATAGAGAGGAGAGAAGGGGGGACAGGTACATAGAGATATGTGAGATAGAAAGAGAGTAGAGAGGGAAGGGGGAGAGAGAGGGAGAGATTTGAGATAGAGAGAGGAGGGAGGGAGGGAGGGATAGGTAGGGACAGAGAGGTGAGATAAATAGAAAGAGAGTAGAGAGGGGAGGGAGAAAGATATAAGTGAGATAGAGAGAGGAGGGAGGGATAGGTAGGGAGAGAGGTGAGATAAAGAGAGAAGGGGAAAGAGATAAGTGATATAGAGAATTAGAGAGGTAAGGTGGAAGGTAGATAGATTGAGAGAGGGAAGGATGGAGGGAGGGAGAGAGAAAGAGGTATACAGTGATAGGTTATATGGAGAGAAGTAGAGAGTGAAGGTTGGTGGAAGAGAGAGAGAGATAGGCTTGGAGAGAGAGGGTGGGAGAGAGAGAGAAGTAAGGGAGAGGTAAAGAGGTATAGTTTAGATAAATAGGAGAGAGAGAAGTAGGTAGAGAGAGGATGAGGAGATATAGAAAGAGGAAAGGAGAGATGGAGGGAGAGGTAGTGATAAAGTGAGATAGTGATGGAGAGAGAAATGTGAGAGATAGAGTGATAAAGAGAGGTAGGTAGAGAGAGGGAGGGGAGAGAGAAAAGTAGAGAGGGAAGGAGATGTAGGGAGGGAGGGAAGGAGAGGGAGGTAAGATAGAGAGAGAAGAGGGAGGGAGGGATATATGTAGGGAGAGAGAATTAAGATAGAGAGAAAGAGAGTAGAGAGGGAAGGGGAGAGAGAGAGTGAGAGAGAGGTAAAGACAAAGGTAGAGAGATTCAGAGAAGGAAGGAGGGAGGGAGGGAGAGAAAAATAGGTATATAGGGGTAGGTGAGATAGAGAGTAGAGAGAGAAGGTTGGTATAAGAGAGAGAAGAGGGAGGGAGGGAGGGAGGGATGGAGAGAAAGATGTATATACAGGTAGGTCATATAGAGAGAAGGTCGGTGGAGGAGAGAGAGAGGAGGGAGGAAGAGGTAAAGAGGGATAGTTGAGATAGATATACAGAGATAGAGAAGTAGGTAGAGATAGGGCGAGGAGAGATAGAAAGAGAGGGGGGAGAGAAGAGAGATAGAAAGAGGGGGGAGGGAGGGAGAGATAGAGAGAGAGATAGATAGATAGACATAGTGACAAAAAATAGGAAGAGAGAGTTGAGATAGAGAGAGTAGAGAGGGAAGGAGAGAGAGATAGAGAGAGGGAAAGGTAGGGAGAAAGAGAGTTGAGATATAGAGAGTAGAGAGGGAAGGAGAAAGAGATAGAGAGGGAGGTGATAGAGATATTTGATAGAGAAAATTAGAGAGGGAAGAAGGTAGAGATATTGAGGGAAGGAGGGTGGGAGGGAGAAAGAAAGATGTATAGAAGGACAGGTGGGTAGAGAGAAGTAGAGGGGGAAGGGGAGAGAGAAATGAGAGAGAAACATAAAGAGGTAGGTAGAGAGATTTTTCTCTCTCTCAAACACACATCTATCTCCCTCCTTAACTCTCCCTCCATACCTCCTTCCCTCTCTAAGTTTATCTCTATCTCCCTCCCCCATATTTCTCTCTTAATCTCTCCTTCCCTCTCTTCTTCCCTCTCTCTATCTACCTATCCCTCCACACCCTCCCACTCTCTCTACCTCTCTCTCTCCCTCCCCCATATTTCTCTTACTCTCTCATTCTCTCTCTCTCCACTTCCCTCTCTACTCTCATTATCTCCCCCCTCTTTTTTTTCTCTCTCTCTCTCTCTCACACACACTCACCTCTATATCCTCCCTACCTTCTCTACTTTTCTCTATCTCTCCTCTCTCTATGTTTCCTTCCCTCTTTACCTATCTTTATCTCCCCTATCCCTCTCTCTACCTATCTCTCCCTCCATAATTATTTCTCACCTATGTCTCCCTCCCCACCTATTTCCTTCTCTACTCTCTATCTCTCCTCTTCCTCACTCTACCTATCTCTCTTTGTCTCTCTCTCTCTCTCTTTATCTTCCTCCCTTCATACCACCTTCCCTCTCTACCTATATCTAATTTATCCCTCTATATCTCTTTCTCTCCATCCATCCCTTCTTACCTCTCTCAATATCTCCACCTTCCTTCTTCCCTCTCTACTTATCTCTTTGTTATATCTCTCTATCACCTCTCTCTCCCTCTCTCTCCCTCTCCCTCCATCCCACTCCCTTTACCTCTCTACTCTTGCTATCTCACCTCTCTCCCTCTCTCTATCTCTCCCCCTCTCTCTCCTCCTTCTCGTATTTATCTCTCTCTCTCTCTCTCTCCCTCCTTCCCCCTCTTTCTCTCTCACTCTCTCCTTCCCTCTATACTTATCTCTATCTCTCTCTACTTCTCTCTATCTCACATCTCTCTCCCCCTCCATCCCTTATTCCATGTCTAATTTTCTTTATCTCCCACTCTCTATATATATCTATCTTTGTCTCTATCTCTCTATTCCTTCCTCCACCCACATTCCCTCTCTACTTCTCTCTATCTAACCTATCCCTCTATACCTCTTTCTTTCTCCCTCCTTCCCTCCTCCTCACTCTACTCTCTATCACATATCTCTATAACCTCTCTCTGTCACTTCTCCCTTCCTTCCTCTCTCTCTCTCTCTCTCTCTCTCCCCTTCCATCTCTACTCTATCTCAAATCTCTACATATATATCCCTACCTCTCCCTCCCTCCCTCCACTTTATTTCTCTCCCCCTCTTTCTCTCTCACTCTCTCCCTCTCTCTCCCCCCCCTCTCTCTCTCTCACTCTCCTTCCCTCTCCACTTCTCTTTATCTTGCCATTATCTCTCTATCTCCCCCTTTGTCCCCTCCAATTATATTTATCACATATCTTTATCACCTCCATCTCTCTCACTTATCCCTCCATACCTCTCTATCTCTCTCTATCTCACCTCTCTAGATGGTGGGAGAGGTAAAGAGGGATAGCTGAGATATATTATAGGTAGGGAGAGATAGATAGAGAGAGGGTTGAGACAGAGAGTAGAGAGAGTGAGAGGAGAGAGAGGGGGTATGTAGAGAGGGAGAAGGAGGGATAGGTAGGGAGATATAGGTGATAGAGAGGTGATAAAGAGAAGTAGAGAGGGAATAAGATAGAGAGAGGAGTGAGGGAGAGGGAAAGAGGTATATAGGGGTAGGTTAGAGATAAGTAGAGAGAGGAGGTTGGTGTAAGAGAGGGAGGAGGGAGGGAGAGGTAAAGAGGGATAGTTGAGATAAATAGGAGAGAGATATGTAGGTAGAGAGAGACGGTGAGAAGATATAGAAATAGAGAGGGGGGGAGAGAGGATAGATAGAAAGAGGGGGGAGGGAGGGAGAGATAGAGAGATATATAGATAGAGAGAGCAAGGGAAAGGTCGGGAGAGTTGAGATAGATAGTAGGGAGGGAAGGAGAGAGAGATGGAGAGAGAGGGAAAGGTAGGGAGAAAGAGATTTGAGATAGAGAAAGTAGAGAGGGAAGGAGAGATATATAGAGAGAGGTGATAGAGAGATGCGATATATAGAGAAGTAGAGAGAGAAATAGAGAGGGAAGGAGGGAGAGAGGGAGACAAAAAGAATGATGTATAGAGGGATAGGTAGGTAGAGAGAGCATTTAGATAGAGAGAGTAGAGAGAGAGGAGAGACAAGGGGTAGGTAGAGAGGGAGAGGAGAGAGAGATATGAGAGATAGAAAGAGGAGGGAGGGAGAGAGAGTTTAGATAGCGAGAGATTAGAGAGGGAAGGAGAGAGAGTTGAGATAGCGAGAGATTAGAGAGGGAAGGAGAGAGAGGGAGGGAGAAGTGAGAGAGTAGAGAGAGGAGGAAGGTGAAAACATTGAGAGAGGAGGGAGGGAGGGAGAAAGAACAAGATATACAGTGATAAGTAGGTAGAGAGAGGGAGGGGAGATAAAGAAAATTAGATAGGGAAGGAGAGGTAGAGATTTGAGATAGAGAGTAGAGAGAGGGAGAGGAGAGAGAAGGGGTAGGTAGAGAGGGAGAGGGGATAGATAGGGAGATGAGATATAGAAAGATGAGGAAGGGATATATATGTAGGTAGAGAGAGTTGAGATAGAGACACAGTAGAGAGGGAAGGGAGGGAGAAGTTAGAGAGAGGAGGAATGTGGAGAGAATGAGAGAAGGAAGGAGGGAGAGAGGGGGAGAGAGAGAATGAGGTATAAATGGATAGGTAGGTAGAGAGAAGTAGAGAGGGAGGAAGAGTTAGGGATGGAGAGAGAGAGGTAGGTAGGGAGAGGGAGGGGAGATATAGAGAAGTAGAGAGGGAAGGAGAGATGGATGGAGAGGTAGAGATAGAGGGAGAGATAAGGATTTAGAGAGAGAGGCGAGAGAGAGCAATAGAGAGAGGGATAGGTAGGGAGAGGGAGGGAGTGATAGAGAGAAGTAGAGAGGGGAGGAGAGAGGAAAGAAGAGGTAGGGAGGGAGGGAGAGAGAGGTGAGATAGAGAGAGAGAGGAGGGAGGTAGATATATTTAGGGAGATAGACGTGAGATAGAGATAAAGAAAGTAGAGAGGGAATGGGGAGAGAGAGAGGTAATAGAGAGAAGTAGAGAAGAAGGTAGAGAGATTGAGAGAGGGCAAGAGAGAGGGGGATAGAAAGAGGTAGATAGGGGTAATTTAGATATAGATATGTATAAAGTGAAGTTTGGTGGAAGGAAGAGAGAGAGGAGGGAGGGATAGGAAAAGATGGATAATTGAGATAGATAGAAGGAGAGAGGTAGGTAGAGAGATGGTGATGATAGATAGAAACAGGGAGAGGGAGAGAGGAGAGATAGAAAGAGGGGGAGGGAGGGAGAGAGGAGAGAGGAGAGATAGAAGGAGAGAGATAAAGCGAGAAGTAGAGAGGGAATAAGGTGGAGATATTGAGAGAGAAGAGGCAAGGAGGGAGAGAGAAATAGGTATAGATTAAAAACTAGGTAGAGCGAAGTAGATATTAAAGGAGAGATAGAGGGAGAGGTAGGGATGGAGAGAGAGGGAGGTATATAGAGGGAGGAGGAGATAAAGAGAAGTATAAAGGGAAGGAGAGAGGGAGGAAGAGGTAGGGAGGGAGAGAGAGAGGTGAGAGAGATAAGAGAGAGGCGGGAGGGATAGGTAGGGAGAGAGAGGTGAGATAGATAGAAATAGATTAGAGAGGGAAGGGGAGAGAGATAAGTGAGATAGGTGATAGAGATGTGTGATGGAGAGAGAATTAGAGAGGTAAGGAGGAAGGTGGAGAGACTGAGAGGGAAGGAGGGGGGAGAGAGAAAGAGGTATAGAGGGATAGGTTAGATAGAAAGAAGTAGAGACAAAAGGCGGGTGAAAGGAATAGAGAGAGGGAGAGAGAGAGGGGGAGAAAGATAGGTGAGATAGAGAGAAATAGAAAGGGAAGGAGAGAGAGAGGGGGGGAGAAAGAGAGGTGAGATAGAGAGAAGTAGAAAGGGAAGGAGAGAGAGAGAGGGGGAGATAGAGAAAATTAGAGAGGGAGGGAGGGAAGGAGAGAGAGGTGAGATAGATAGAACTAGAGAGGGAAGGAGAGATAGAATTGTGAGATAGAGAGTAGAGAGGGAAGGAGAGAGAGAGGGAAGCAGATAGTGAGAGAGAAAGAGGGGAGAGGGAGGGAGGGAGGGATAGGTAGGGATAGAGAGAGGTGATATAGAGAGTAGAGAGATATATATAGAGATAGAAGGAGAGGGAGGGGAGATAGAGAAATGTAGAGAGGGAAGGAGGGAGGGAGGGAGGGAGATAGATATTAGAGATGGAAGGAGAGAGAGATGGACACGTAGTGATGTAGTTCTTGAGATCAAGGGAGAGAGTGCCAGATAAAGGGATGGAGATAGTGAGAGAGAGGCCTAGAGAATAAGAGATGAAAATGAGTGAGATAGAGAGAGAAAGATGAAATTTGACCTCCTGATTACTAAAACTTGACTTCTTGATTATTGAAATTTGACATGCTGATTACTAAAATTTGACTAAGTCTAATTTTTTTAAAAATCTTCCAAAAACTAGAATTTTCATTATAACTCCTAGAGATCTGAAACCACTCTCAAACATCCTAAAACTATATACATGAAATATAACTTGAAGTATAAGAAAGTAAATTTAAACTTATAATTAAATGTTTATTTCATGTATATAGTTTCCTTGGTAGAGAAAGAGAAAACGAAAGAGTTTAGAAAAATGCATTCCAAAAGTCATGAATGACATTTGGTGAGCGCCAAATTTGGTGCTCACCAAATGGGTTGCATTGGGAAATACCAACCCAATGGGTTGGATTTTGCATTGGGCATTCGACCCAAAGGTTTGGACAACCATTTCATGCAAAAGACATGATTTTTTGAAAGGGCAACATAATTCCTCATATTTTTTTCTATGCTCACCACTACATTTGCACATCTTTCAATGAAAGTTTATAAAAAATCCATGATGGCATTAAAATCTCTCTTAGCTATCTAAATATATAATTTTATTTTTCATTTTGATTCAGCTAAGGTTTTGATCCATAACTTCTCTTGTAAATGCCTCTATTTTTGGTCAAAAACCAACATGTGCTAGTTTTAGGATATATTTTTACTCATTCATCGAAATGTGAAAAAAATTAAATTTTGTAAAACTAGAATCCATTCTACACGTGATGAAAAAAATTCAATTTTTGATTAGTTTTTAAAAATTTAGGGGAGAACAAGCTCAAATTTCAACTTTTCAAGATGTGTCCACTTTGAAAATTCATAAAATATTATATATTAATTAAAAAATTATCCGAAAGAACGAGGATAAACTACATGGTATTAAATAATTTCTCACAATTCGGATTTTTGAAATTCTAAAAAAAAAGTTAATCAAAAAGGGGGGGCCCTTAGACGCTATGCTATTTTTTTGATAAAAATAGGACCTATTTTGGCCCCCCTTTTTTGAGACCCTTGATATTCTTTAGTTTCAAAAAGAGTTAGTAGCTTAGAAACTAGACTTAGATCACTTCAACTCTTATTCTTTCCACATCTTGAAATTTTGAGCGTAACTATCTTCATTTTCTCGTGCAAATCAAATTTTTCTGATTTTAAAAATAAAGTGGCATCTTAAGAGCCAAAATTGTGTCATACATCCATGCACTTACCCATAAGGGTTGCAAGATACCTAGTGTCTTGATTTTCTCCCCTTTATTCCTTTGACAAACCAAACATTAAACCACAAATTTTTGAACATCACCTTTTAGCCCTTCCCAAAAAAAATCTTGCTTGACTCGATGATATGTCTTCAAAAATATTGAATGACCACCAACTAGAGACTCCTACATTTCTATGAGAGTCTTGTGTTTAAGAGTGGAATTCCTTTAGAGATACAAATTATCTTTATACCAAAGAGTGTTTCCCTTCCAACAAAACTCATATGAAGTACTAGGATCACTCTATAATTTTTGGATGATATTACTTGTCACAACATCATTTTTCCTCTTTGCTTTGACTTCTTCCACCCAATTTTCTTGTAATATTGAAAGGGCACAAAATAAGGCTTCATCATTGTCATCCTTCCTAGAAAGTGCATCTGCCACAATATTTTCCTTCCCTATTTTATATATAATCTCAAAGTCATATCTCGACATCTTAGTGACCCATTTTTGTTTCTCTTAAGAAGATAATCTTTGTTCCAAAATATATTTTAGGCTATCATGATCTGTCTTAACCTTGAAGTGTCTACCCATTAGATAAGGTCTCCATTGTTTAACTGCATGAAGAATTGCTAGCATTTCCTTCTCATAAATAGGTTTGAGTTTATTCTTACCCTTTAATTGGAAACCCTCAAACGTGGTTGACCCTCGTGCATGAGTACTACTCCTATACCATGTCTTAAAGCATCACATTCCATAATAAAGTCCTTGATGAAGTCTGGACTGGCACACATTGGAGTTGTACACATAGCCTTTTTCAATCTCTCAAATGTGATACTAGTGGACTCATTCCAATGAAAAGAATCCTTCTTCAATAAATCTATGAGAGGTGTTGCTATACAACCATAATTCTTAAAAAATATTCTATAGTATCATGTCAATCCCAAAAAAACCCTCAATTTCTTAATGGTTTTTGGAATAGGCCATTCCATGATAGCCTTAATTTTGTTAGGATCCACCTTTACTCCATGTGAAACTATATCCCAAATACTCCACCTCCTTAAGACCAAAAGCACATTTGGATGGCTTAGCATAGAGATGATGATCTTCAAGTATTTGTAATGCTTGATCTACTTTTTCCAAGTGTTCTTCTCATGTCTTTCTATAAATCAATATATCACCAAAGAACACTAATACAAACTTCCTCAAGAATTTCTTAAAAATAGAATTCATCAAACTTTGGAATGTAGATGGTGCATTGGTAAGATCGAATGACATCACCAAAAAATCATAATGATCCTCATGAGCCCAAAATGCTATCTTACAAATATCTTCTTCCTTAATCCAAATTTGGTGATAACCAAATCTAAGATCTAACTTGGTAAAATACATAGCTCCATTCAATTCATCTAGAAAATCATTAATGGCTGGAATAGGAAACTTATCTTTAATGGTGTACATGTTGATCACTCTATATTTTGGACACATACACACCTAGTTTCATCCTTATTATGTACCATCAACACAGGCGAGGAGTAAGCACTTTGACTATGTCAGATAATTCTCAGGCCTCTAGCATCTCCTCAACAATTTTTTCTATCTCACTTCTTTGTATATGTGGGTACCTATAAGGCTTGATGTTTGGTGGTTGGCTCCTTGGAACTAGTTGTATGGCATAATCATGATCCCTCTTAGGAGGAAGTCTCTTAGGAATATCTCCAATAACCATTGAGTGAAAATCAATTATTGCTTGTAAATTTGGATGAGTACGAGCATTAGATTGAGAGACTTCTAATGAACATAACTGGGCCACAAATCCATCAACTCCTTTCTTAATTTTTTTTTCATTTGTTGAGAGCTTACCATTTGTGGGGGTTTTGACTTCAATCCCCTTAGCTCACTATCTTTCCTTCTAATTGAAATCTAATGAATAGTTCTTGGAAGTTAATCTCAATTGTTCCCAATGTAGTAAGCCATTGTACTCCCAAAATAATATCTACTACACACATAGAGATAACATACATTGGGCTATCAAAGTGATAATCTCCCATTGATAATTTAATGCTATGGGATTTTCCAAAGCAACTAACAATATCACCATCTGCAATCAAGACCTAAAAATTTGGAGATAGATATATAAAACAATTTAAATGAGTAGCCAACTTTATTTAATGAAATTATGAGTACTACCCGAATCAATCAATACTGTTACTTTCTACTTCTTTAAGTAACCAACTACCTTGAGAGTTTGAGGAGCACCAAAACCTGAAAGTGCATGACAGGAAATGATTGGTTGGGAATCATGTGATTCCTCATCCGAATCCCTTTCACCTTCTAATATTGGTTCCTCCTCATATTTCTCACTTAGACCTTTAATATAGAACAATTTATTTTCACTACATTTATGTCCCCGACTATATTTTCCATCACAATTGAAACATAACTCTTTTTCTCTTTTCTCCTCAATTTGTTGTGGAGTCAGCCTAGTAGGTTGTGGTAGTGAATATGTAGGAGATCTCCTTTCACTAAAATTTATATTCCCTTGTCTCTTACTAGATAGAAAATTCTCCTCCACTTATCTTTCCATTACTATTTCTTGCAATAAGGATTGTTGTTGGAACAATCACACTTCATATTTTATGCGATCCTTTAAACCACCTAGAAATAGTTCCTTAATTTTTTATCTTGTCAAATTCTCTACTCTTAGAGAATAATTTGAAATTGATAAAATATAATCCTTGACCATGCTCATTTTCTTTAATTTGGCGAGTTGGCAAAAGTAGCTATCCATAAAGTCATCTCCATAATGGTTAGAAATTTCCTCTTGAAAAATTAACCATGTGACCACACAACCCTTTTTTATCTTCTCATCACATAAAAAATGATACCAAATAAATTGATTTGGCTCTAGGTATAATGATGCCATATACACCTTTTGTTGACTAGGAACACAATGAATATCAAAGAACTGCTCCATTTGGCATAGCCAATTGGTTGGATCCTTGCCATCAAACTTTCTCATATCCAACTTAGGTATGAATTGTCTTGGTATATGATTATTAAAGGAAGGATCCTTCTTGAAACCAAAGTCAAGTCCAAGGAATTCATGTCCAACAAAATCACTATCTTCCGCCTTATGAGGTGAATCTTCACCCTTACACCACATACCTTGAATAAATGATTTCAATTCACCCATTTCTTCCACAATATTTTTCTCTAATTATGAAATATCACCCTTTAATTTGTTTATTTCATCGTTAGGGTTAAAATCCTCATTTTTTAGTCCCTCATTCTCTGGAGATTTACTTGGTGTGGTAGCATTCTTTTTGCAGGCCCCGTCATGATGGTAGAAGATAATTTTGCAATAAATCACATAAATGAAACTTAAATTCTCTAAAAAATTTACTGTAACTTACTAGGGTTAAGATACCACTTACCCAAAAAAAATCCAAGAAGTTAGCATATTTGTAGCCTTGAGAGTGAATTTGTTGGAAACCCTAATTTTGCAATAAATCACTTATTTCTACTTCAATTTCTCATAATTTTTGAATATATACTCCTCTATAATATATTTAAAACCCCAATAAAAATAAATCTCCATTTCTATAGCATGTGAGAGATATCTAACTTCCAAATAAATTATATAGAAACCCTAATTCTACAATAATTCACTCAAATCTGCTCCAATTCCTCTAAAATCTAGACTATAGCTTCTTTAATATTGTCTTCAAAAACACTTTAAAAATAAGAAAAAAATTCACCAAAACCTAAAAGATATGCACCTTCCAAAATGACCTCCAATATTAAGAAGATGCCTTGCCTCTATGGTGCCAAGATCATGCTTCGATACCACTTGTAATGAAATAACTTGCACAGTAGAAGAATATGATATGAAATATGTTAAAAATACTTGATAATAACTAAGAATAACAAGCCACTTCAAGGGGGTAACCTACAAATATCTCCAATGAGAACATAATTCACAATATGATGATGAAATAAGACTCACTACCTCCTATTTATACCTATTTATGCCTAGGATATCCCCTAGGCCAACTTAGATAGCCCTATATAAGCCTTAGGTCAACCTAAATAACTAAATAACAATATGATAATGATAATATGACTTAATTAAGAGTTAAGATAGCCACAAGTTGACTATTCATAACTTGATGTACACCAATATTAAGGGCATAACATTTTTTCAATGTTTCAAAGAAGAATGAACATGAGACAAAGAAGTCTAAGAGATGTTGTAAGGAAATACATAAATGACATTACATTTCTAGTCTCTACTAATTTTTGCATAATGGAAGTAGTTGAACCTAGAACCATTTGGGTTCTAGAACTTGGCTATGAAGTGTTAGAAGAATAAGCTATTGAATATGCAGAAGTGTTTCTAAACAGTCTTAAGGATCCCAATAGACCAAGGTATGGAAATTATAAAGAAAAGACAATGGAAGTTTATAAAGAATTCAAGAAATTACAAATGAAGAAACAGGTTGATGTTGAGGTAGACTCACATGCCAAAGAGCCTGGCATCTCAAAAGAAAAAGTTAGAATAGTTATAAAAATAGCTAGAGTTGATATGAGTGCAGAAGAAGACTCTAGTGCTTTAGAAGATTAGTTACTGCACGTCTACCTACAATTGGTAAAAAGAGGAAGTCCATAGGTTGTCCTCCGATAAGGTAGAAATCCCCTTTGGTAGTCCATGCCATTAGGGCAAGAGAAAAGAAAACTACAAGGAGAATCAAGTAGAAATCTATAAGGAAAAAGGGAACTAACATCAGTGTTACCTCTAAAGAAATTTTAAATGTTGACCTAAGTGCCCCAAAATTGAATATGGAATGAGATATGCATATAGATGATGCTCAACATGAGCACGAGATTAGTGAATTAGTGGGTAAAGCTATAAAGACAATACAAGAGATAACACCTAAAAAAGACATTGTTTCCTCCTTGCTTGCATTGGATAACTTCAAGCTATTGACTAATTCCTTCAAGGAATATGCCTTCAAACTAAAAGAACAAGTTGAAATAGAAGTTGAAGTATGTCTTGTAGAAAATAAATTATTGGACATTATAGAGAAGTGTGCATCTACATACAAAAAAGTAGAAGAAAGTTTGAAGGATGTACAAGCCTATGAAGAGGAAGCAAAGACCCTATTTTTATATTGTATGAAGTGGTCAGATGCCACAAAAATCATAAAGGATGCTATGAATGAAATTGAGACATAAATAAGTAGTGCATCAAACATCTATGATCCAAAACATGATACAAATGATCAAACTTGGACTTCTTTAGTGAACTTACATGAAAAGTACTTTACTTTATAGAGCCAGAAAGAAGAAATAATCAAAAAAATTGAGAATCTAAGGGACTTGGTGAAGATGAAGTATATACTTGTCTCAAGTTCCCTTGCTAGTGCAAATAGGAATTCAAAGATAAATCTTACTCCTTGTACTCTAGAACAAGGAAATGAGATGTTGGTGAAGCTTGACTCATAGTACAAAAACTTGCAGTAGCAAAAAAATAGTGGGAAGAAGGTATATCTACTTGACAAGTCATCTTATAGAAGCTTCAAGGGTCAACATCTTCGAGTTGACAATTTTTACTCTTTATACATTTTTCAAATTTTCAGATTCTTATGCAAATATGCAGATGGTATAGGAGATTTTGGTTAACTTCCTAAGGGGGGGTTAGCACATTCATTCAGTTATATCTGTTTATACATCTCAGGGTGAGTATACAATCCTTTTTCTTGTACATCCTTTTCCATTGATGTCAAAGGGTGAGAGATATTTAGGAAAGCCACTTGGGGAGAGATATTCAGGAAAACTACTTGGGGAGAGATATTCAAGAAATCTACTTGGGGAGAGATATTCAAGAAAGATACTTAGGGAGAGATATTCAAAAAGATATTTGGGGAAAGAAAGTTTTTGGAGAATGTTATTGATATGCATCTTTCCATCAATGATGAAGGGGGATATTGTTGGAAGTGATGCTATAAAGAGGAAGATTGTTGGACATTTTTCATTGATGATGTTGTCCAGAAACATGAGCATGTTATGTACATTTTTCATGATCCAATGTTTTCATTGATGTCAAAATTATTTTGGATCATTCGAACATGACTTGGAAGCATTTTTGAATACTTTTGTATAAGAAAATTTGATCTAAAAAGTATAGCTACAAAGGAAAATGTCTAAGTATCAAATCTGCCAGTATAATGGTTCAGTGCATTAGTTTTTGGGTCTGCACTCCACCACAAATTGAGATGTCACTCTACGATTGTAGCAGTGTTTTGATGATCATCAAATGTATCTAAATCTAGGAGCTCATGTTGTTTGGCAAATTATTTAGGAAGATTTCATTGACATAATTTAGTTTTGTATATTGTAGTTTTTTTTTATATAGAGTGTTAGTGTGGGAGATTCTGCATTTCTTTGTGGATAATTATTTTGTTCCAGAGTGATGTTAAAGATAATATTTTGGATGTTAGTTTAGTGGAATTAAAAGTAAGATCAAGTTTTGAGTCACATATTTAAAAAATTAGGTAAAATAGATGCAAGTTTTGTGTTTAGGTCTTATTTAGGGCCGACTAGACACATTTGATGTTAAGCGAAGGATAAATAAGTGTTTATATCCTATGTAAGATATTTTATAGGTCCATTGTGACCTATCGTAAGGTGAATTGAATTTTGGATTAAGGCACGAGATGTGGATGAAATTTTTTAAGGATGAAAAGTTCAATTCTGTGTGTTACTTCTAATTAGGTTGACCCAATTGAAGTTAGACTTGATGTGGATATAAATAATGGACTGATTTTGGTGTTTTAAAAAGAAGTGGGTGAGAATGGTGTGAGTAATGTGTGAAAAGTGACATATATGATGTGAATTTAATCAAAGTTGTGCAAATTATGTTGCAAAGTGTGTGAATATAGAGTAGAGGAGAGGATAGATCTAAATTAGTGCAAAAATTGTTTTTTACTTCATTGGAACTATAATCTAGCATATTATAGATGCATTTGTAACAGTTCAAAAGGCTATGAGCCACACCTTTCTTCTTCCATCTAATTCTTTGTGGGCAGTGAGTCCACTGAATAGCGATTCTACCTTTAGCAAGCATTTCTATAATATACTATATTCAGATATAATATATTGCGAGCTAACCCTTACCGTGGTTTTTTCCATTTTGGGTTTTCCATGTAAAAATCTTGGTGTTCATGTTTCATGTGATTTTTTGAATGTTTTATACTTTCATTCATTATTATAGTTAAATATATTTTGATAATTGGATGGCTAATGTCAAAATGGTTTAATGGAATACTGATTCACCCGCCTCTCAATATTTTGGGTGTTCAACAAAGGTTTCAACACTATAGTTTAGTGTATTTATAAATCCTTTTCCAAATTACAATTCTCAATAGGCCCACACAATAGCCAAAATTACAAATTTTGATATAAAATCAACTTGAGAAAATATCTAGAAAAATAATTCATCTAGCTATATAGTTCTCTTCAATACCTTTTCAATGCTTATTTTTTTAAATAAATAGAGGTCTTGGGAAAATGTTATGGCATGTTGAAGAAATTTGCAACAAACAAATTCAACCTACAATATCTGGTAAAAACTAGAAAAAATATTCTCAATACCTTTATGGATGAAAAGTTCCCATCTTTAGCTTTTTGATGATATTTCATTTGCAAAAAAATGGACACTTTGGTGAAATGTTATGATATTTAAAAAAAATGGTTTAATTTAGCCCATAGTGATGACCCTCCTAGTAAATTTTTTTTTTTCCAAATATCATATTCATCTAAAATTGACAAATTTTATATAAAAATAGGCTTTTGATTCATCTGGGTGCAATGATAGGAACATTTCGAGCTATAAGTGCTGCAATAAAAGGTTGTTCACTCGATACAAGTTTCAAGCCCTAGTTTGCAACTATATCAAACAGTGACCAAATTGAGTAAAATGAAAGGTAGATCTAACTTTGTTGGATAATCTAAACTCAATATTGAGCTTAAATTTGCACTACTATGCTCCAAAATGAACATGCAATACAAATCCAAAAAGAGAAAACTCTAAATCTAATATTTCTATCAAGTTTTTCTGATTCTCAATTCATCATATGGTGTAAGAGAAGAACATACTCAAATGTTCAAGATTTCACATTAAAAAGATCAAACTCTCAATTATGAATCTATGAACTTAGAATTTTAAAAATAAAAGCTTTGATACCATGCTAGAAATCTAAAATAGATTGAGCTTCCAAGATGAAAAATATAAGATAGGTAGTGAGTTTATATAAAACTAAAGAGAGGATGGAGGTGGAAAATAAACCAATAGGAATTAACTACAAAAAGTGGAAGTGGCCACCAAAAGTGGTGAATGCTCCACCCTTAAGGAGGAGGAAAAATCATCACTTTATCTCCTAGTTATTAAATAATAAACTCACTTTATTATCCTAAGCAAGCTTAATAACAGTGTAGGAAAAACCTATAGCTAAGGGAAAATAAATTAACTCATTAGGAAAATAAAACCCTACACTAATAATACATTAAGTAATCCTTGTGTCATATGTTAATTCATATTTATTATCTCTTTGAACATAATTTGGTTAGTAAAATAATTTTTCCTACTCAAATCCTATGCCAATAATATTTTCACTATTCATTTTTGCATAATTCTCACTCTTTGTTATTTTTAGTTCCATTATGTTGTAATAGCTTTCGCTATGCTCTTCCTTTGGTTGATAATATTATTGCCATCAGACTTGTGTGCACTTCAAATGATTATGAAATTTGAGAACTCATTTAATGCTTATTATTTGAAATAGTTGACATATTTTTTTAATCATTAATTCTTAAATTTGTAGCTTCTCTAAGGAATATTTCATTCTTTGTAAAATTAAAGATTTTTTGTTATAGGTATTCCATAATCTACAATTACTTTTATTCCATGGAAAACTCAAGAAAACTCAAGAAAACTCAAGAAAATTATTTTTTAGGTATACTTAGTTAAAAATTGGTCTTTTTGTTGACCCTCATATTATGCAAGAATGTGAAATGGGTGATGACCTAAGTATGGAAAACCTTTCCTCACAAAATCCAATTAATTCTATATAGTGAATGATTATGAAAATTAATTAAATTGGCCCTTTCTTAATTTTCTCAATAATTTATTGTAAATAATTCAACACTTTTAAATTATTAAAATAGATCTATACAACCTCTATTAATAGGTACAAATTTCAATTTTGATAAAATCTTAAAACAAATTTTCTTGTAACATGATATATGTTCAAATCCCTTTCAATACACGCATTTTCTAATCATTTCTCAATGTGTGTATTATGTAATAATGAAGACCTTGTATTGTGCTCTAGCCTCAAGCATGGAACCATGGAGTACATAAAATAATCTAAGTATGTAAATTTATAATCGTTTCCTTCATCAAACACTGATGATGCAACTAATGTGGAATTAGACAAATAAAATTCTTTAAAATATAAAAGAAACAAAAAATATTATTCAGGTCTTAAAAAACTCATTATTCTTGGAATAGTTTCTTTAATCTCATGTAATGGATATGATCCCTCAATTTTTTTGTGTGAAAATGATATCAAAATTTACCTCTTTCAATATTAAACTAACCTCCTTAGACCTCCTAAGGTTTACATGAAAGGGGTTTTGGGTTGCTTAACATCTATGATTTTTTTAATCTCAAAACTATTTTGGGATTTAAATTTTAATTGATAAGAGATTTATTTTGTAAATATATTTTGTGGCTATTTTAATTAGGTAATTTATGATTATTTGGTGCCCTAGACTCCTTTGTATTGATAATAACTATAATGGTTTTGAAAGAATTAAGATTAAAACTTCAAGAACATAGTTGGAACTAAACACAAGTAACTTTTTTTTACTATTGAATTTGTAGATTTAAAGAAGTGTTACAACTACATGGTTTCAAGTTGAAATAAAAAACTAATTTTGAAGTTAGTGAAAAATTTAAAGAAATAAAATAAAATTTGTCAATGATTTTGATAAGTACAAGGTATCCTAGATATGATTTTTTCTATATCTCTTTTGCATGTACACCATCCTATACAATAACTATTTGACCCACTTTACTGAAATTTGATTACAACAAACATGACCTTGATTCCACTTCGAATGTATATTTCATTGACTTTGTTGATAATTTAGGTGAGAAAGTAAACATTTTCAAATATTTTGGAATTTCAAGTTGAAATATTTTTTTTTTTTGAAATTAGTAAAAGATTTAAGATAGGGAAGGGAAATTTGTCAATTAATTTTGATAAGCACAAAGTCTAATAGATATATTTTTTTCTTTTCAATGTATACCGTCTCGTACAAGAATTATTTAAACCACTTTAAACAATTTGATTATAGCAAATGTAATATTAATTCCATTTTGAATGTATACTTCATTGACTTTCTTGATATTTTTAAATGAAAAAAACAATAAAAAAAATCTATTTTAGATTACTCTCATCCTTTCTATTCTTATTGACAATTCCTTAAATTTCCTCTCAATACATCCCTTTCCCCTTAAATTTTGTTTAGGAGTACATCCCTTTCCCCCTTAAATTTCCCCTCAATACATCCCTTTCCCCTTAAATTTCCTATCAATACATCCCTGTCACCCTTAAAATTAATAAGTGCTAGTATTATTTAATTTGTCTATTTGCTCCAACAGCTTAGTTGTGTTGAATAAAATGAACCCTTCGAGAAGCTACCTGATGCCTGCATTCTTGACCTTGATCAATAAGTATATCTACAATTTGTTGACTGACTACAAAACTTCGCCTTAAGATGCCCTTGAAGCATAAAGTGTTGGATTCAGGGAAAATAGAAAATTTACACGGCACCGATCCATTTTCTGCCTCCACGAAAAATTAGCCACAATGCTTCCCTTTCCCTTCCACAGCCGTAGGCCGAGCCTGGTTCTCATATCACTTCCCTTTTTGCTGGGTTTTGTGTGCCGAGCTGAAGTGGATGAGAGTGTTCCGCGGCCCACCACTTTCGTCTTCAACCGCTTCAATGGAACGGAGGGACTCACTCTACTGGGAGTTGCTGCACAAGTAAGGTCCAAGTCGGTGCTCATGCTCACCAATCACACGCACGATGTCATGGGCCGCGCATTGTATTCGGCGCCCGTGCAGATGAAACCGCGCGGAAACAACAGTAGTGTTTCATCCTTCAGCACCGCCTTCGTTTTCTCCATGCTTCCCCCGCCCTCGAACACCGGCGGCCACGGTCTCGCCTTTCTTATGACGCCCTCGCCCACACTCTCTGGTGCCCTCCCTACCCAATACCTCGGCCTCCTCAACTTCACCAGTAACGGCCGTGACTACAACCATCTCTTCGCAGTCGAGTTCGATACAAGCCAGAACGTCGAAGTCCAGGACCCTGAAGACAACCACGTCGGCGTCGACATAAATAATCTCGTGTCGGTCCAAGCAAAGTTAGCCGGTTATTGGGACAGAAAAGGTTTCAGAGCAGTCAGCTTAAAAAGCGGCCGGAATATCCAGGCTTGGATAGACTATGATCACCTGAGAACCAAGCTTCATGTGAGCATCACATTCCCGGGTCTACCCAAACCGCAGAGACCCCTCATCTCGCTCGACAGAGACCTGTCGACCGTTGTTGAAGACGAGATGTACGTGGGGTTTTCCGCAAGCACGGGAAACTTTGTAGAAGACCATTATATTCTGGCCTGGAGCTTTACCACCAACGGAACCGCGCCGCCTCTGGATGTAACCACTCTTCCTTCCTTCGCAAACGATAATTCGAGGAGCATCTCGAAGGGATTAATAGCTGGTGTCTCCGTCGCATCTGGAGTTCTGGTTTTCTTATCTGCGGCTGGGATTGTGATGTGGGTCAGAAGAATGAAAGAGAGAGAAGATTCCGTTGAAGAATGGGAGCGGAAGTACTGGCCTCACAGATTGCTCTACCAGGACCTCAGCGTTGCTACCAATGGTTTCCATGAAGAGCGACTGTTGGGCCATGGGGGCTTCGGTTGGGTCTACCACGGAGTTCTTCCCAACAGCGGTCTGCCGGTCGCCGTCAAATGCATTACACGGGAATTCACAGAAGGAATGAAGGGTTTCATTGCAGAGATCAGCAGCATGGGGCGGCTGCAGCACAGGAATCTGGTGCAGCTGCGGGGATGGTGCAGGCGACAAAAGCAGCTCTTTATTGTCTACGACTACATGCCCAATGGCAGCCTCGATAAATTGATCTTTGGGAACCCCAATGCGTTGCTGCGATGGTCTGAGAGATATAATATTCTCAAGGGGGTCGCTGCGGGTTTGCTGTATCTGCACGAGCAGTGGGAGAAGAGGGTTGTCCACAGAGACATCAAGTCGAGCAACGTGTTATTGGATTCGGAGCTCAACGGAAGACTCGGGGATTTCGGGCTGGCTAAATTGTACGACCACAGCGAGAATCCGCAGACAACTCATGTGGTAGGGACGCTTGGGTACTTAGCACCGGAACTTATCCACACAGGGAAAGCCACGCCCAGCTCCGACGTGTTCAGCTTCGGTACTCTGTTGTTGGAGGTTGCGTGCGGGAGACGGCCCGTGGATTTTTCCAAGGATGAGGGACAAGAAGTCTTGCTGGAATGGGTGTGGGACTTGTACACCAGAGAGAGTCTGCTGGATGTTGCGGATCCCAAACTGCAAGGCGAATATACAGAGGAAGAGATGGAAAGAGTGTTGAAATTGGGACTCTTGTGCTCGCATCCGACGGCGGAAAGTAGGCCTGGCATACGGTTTGTGTGGCAGGTTCTGGAATTGGAAGCTCCTCTGCCTTCTCTGGACATTGCTTCCTTTTCTCCTGCTGTAATGACTCCCCAAGGTTTTTTTAGGAGCAGACGCCGAGGCCTCTCATCGCCAGGAAACGCTCGGCCGAAGCAGGTGGAAAACCAGTGACACGTCTGTAGCGGGTCACTTCGATCGCAGCACTAATAGTTGTGGTCAGTCTATTCCCTCTAGCCGTTAAAAAGAGAGACAAACTAATTCCCCAACCAATCGCCCCTCCGTTGAGGGCAGAGTCCATAACAGGAGGTTGTGAGAATGAATAGATCGGCTAAATCTGTTATTGGGGTTTTCCTGATAAGATGTAGGTCATTTCTGTGTTCCACAGAAAAGAGGCAATGCAGCCGGGATTAGTCATACTGACCTATTAAGATGAATCAAATACCACCTGCCCTGCGCAGTAGCTAGATTTGATGGTTTTGTGATGGCATTTTCAATTTTCTGCCTTTTAATACAGTCTCTGATTATTAACAAATTTGTGATTATTCATAGGATAATGTATTCAAGTGACATGCATTGAATTGTATGCAATGTATGCTGGGTTACTTCGGCTGCTTTATTATATTTTATTATTAAATTTAATCAGTTTTATTTAGGGCGAAAGCTAACTGCTAGACAAAATTCATCTATGTGTATATCATAGCATATGCGGCCATATCACATGGAGAAAAGAGCCGCGACGAAAGAGGTGGGACCCGCGGCGACGGAAAAGGTTGCCGGACGGAAGGAAAGACATGACGGTCGGACGTCTCATCCCCTGTGCTGTTTGTTGTCCCGTCGCCGGGAAATCTTGTTAGCGCCAGCAGTTTTTTCAAAATAATCGTTTGATGTGGATGGACAAAAAGCCTAAAACGTGGCCAAACAAAACCATTATTAGCAAACAATAAAAAGGGTCGACAAGGTCCCATTTTTCGCCATTTTTGGACAGCGATGTTTTGGTGGATAGCGAGGGCAAGAGTAGCAGCCAGAGTAGCACCAGACTAGTAGCCATGCGGAGCTCCTTCAGGTATGTATATCAACTCTGTGTATGTGCCATCTTGCCATTATGCTATGAACAACGAAGAAATGAACGGGCATTCGTTACTCCATTAAGGGTTTTAGTTGAGGGTTTTAGTTTTGCGTCTTCTCCCGTCTATATTTTTAAAATTATGGGGTTGCCGAAGAATTTATTTAGTTGAAACCATTTTTTTCTGTCGAGGGTTTTGAAATTTTTTGTTCGTTTCCTCCCCGTTTGTTGGTTATCAAAATTTGCCCTTTCTAAATGAAAAAAGTGACAACCCATTGTACACATATGAGTGAAATTACTGAATAATGTTTGTAGAGAGCAGAATCTGTGGGTTCTGCAATCAAATGCTATATTTCGAAAATCATGTAAAACCCGCAATGTTGCCATTGTTCGCATATTTTTTCGGAATGGATAGAAAAGGGAATAACGCGGCATTCGAAATCATAATTGGGAAAAACAGCAAAAAGCCCACATCCAATCCCATTTTTGCCGCCATTTTGTACACTGTTGTTTTGGGAAACACACTGTCTCCTAAAACTCAGACTATTGTAAAATCCACTATTTCACTACGACGTCTCTTCATGTTATGTATGTATCCATGTAAGTTCATGTGTATGTTTTTCATGCATTTTTTCAATGTGCATAGGTGAATTTTGTCTAGCATTTTGCCGGCTCCCACCCATTTGGTGAAAGCTAATTGGGAAATAGTCAAAAAACCCACTGAAATACTCCACAATGTGTTTCCCAAATTTCAAATTAAAACATCTTTCAAAACCCTCTACTTGCAACAAAATTACCCCTCACCTCGATGTCGTCTGTATTCTGCTCCAAATCTTGCACATGCACTCCATGCTTTATTTGGTCGGTACTCTCCTCGAAGTTGTCCACGTGCTCTCAGGCCTTCACCTTTCTCTTTCAATGTGCACACAGGAAACAAAACAAATAGTATTTTTACCTTGGTTTCTCCAAACAGAAAAGGCGCATGTCATTTCCTTTCACTTTTGCCACGCCACACAAAAGAAATAGGAAAAAGCCCACATCCAATCCCATTTTTGCCGCCATTTTATACACTGTTGTTTTGGAAAACACACTGTCTCCTAAAACTCGGACTATTGTAAAACCCACTGTTTCACTATGGCGTCTCCTCATGTTATGTATGTATCCATGTATGTTCATGTGTATGTTTTTCATGCATTTTTTCAATGTGCATAGGTGAATTTTGTCTAGCAGCTAGCTGGCTCCCGACCATTTAGCGAAAGCTAATTGGGAAATAGCAAAAAGCCCCCATCCAATCCCATTTTTGTAGCCATTTTATACACTGTTGTTTTGGAAAACACAATGTCTCCTCAAATTCGGACTATTGTAAAACCCACTGATTCACTACGATGTCTCCTAATGTTATGTATGTATCCATGTATGTTCTTATGTATTTTTTTCATGCATTTTTCGATGTACAGAGGTGAATTTTGTCTAGGATTTAGTTGAAATGCAGGTCTGATAATATTTTTTATGTCGAGGGTTTTGAAAAACACACTGTCTCCTAAAACTCATAATTGGTAACTGGCAAAAAGCCCACATCCAATCCCATTTTTTCCACCATTTAATACACTGTTGTTTTGGAAAACACACTGTTTCCTAAAACTCGGACTGTTGTAAAACCCACTATTTCACTACGACGTATCCTCATGTTATGTATGTATCCATGTATGTTCATGTGTATTTTTTTCATCCTTTTTTTCAATGTGCATAGGTGAATTTTGTCTAGGATTTTGAAATCGGCATATCCTAAGTTATATACATATTTGAATTTATGCCTAAAACTGGCATATCGTATGTTATATACGTATGTGAATTTTCTGCAAGAGTTAGCTTGCTCCCTCCTTAACTCTTGGAGAAAATTCAGTTATGAATATAACATAGGATATGGCCCCCATAACGCATGGGGAAAAGAGTCACAATGGAAGAGGTGGGACTGGCGAGGGAAAAGGTTGTCGGACGGGAAGGAAAGACTTGAGGGTGGGACATCTCATCCCGTGTGCCGTTTGTTGTCCCCTCACTAGGAAATCGTGTCAGTGTCAATGGGTTTTCAAATTAATTGTTCGGCATGGACGGACAAAAAGCCAAAAACGTGGCATTTGAAACCATTATTAGCAAATATCTTGTTCAATGACAATAATTAGTGTTATGCACACAGTAAGAAGACAATGTATTGAGCTTGAGCTTCATAATATTTAACAACCCTTACTTTCAGCAAAACATTGTTCTTCGATATCTGCCCAACACATTATTCACATAACAGTTGCATCATGGAAAACACAATGGGTTGTGGCTCACTTATTATTTTATACAATCTGTGAGAAATGAATGTTTTGAAGTTCCCGTTGTACTCTTTTAACAACACCTACTTCGAGCAAAACAATCTTTTTCAATATCTGCCCATATGTTTCCAACACAAAATTTACATAACAGTAGAATCATGGAAAACACAGTGGGTTGTGGTTCACTTCTTATTTTTTCCTAACTATAACAAAATAATGTTTTCAACTTCCCTTTTTTGTCTTATGGGAGCCGACTAACTGCTAGTCAAAATTCACCTATGTACATCGAAGAATGCATGAAAAATATACACATGAACATACATGGATACCTACTTTGAACAAAACACTCTTTTTCAATATTTGCCCATATGTTTCCAACACAAAATTCACATAACAATAGCATCATGGAAAACACAGTGGGTTGTGGCTCACTTCTTATTTTTTTTTCGGAATGTAACAAAATAATGTTTTCAACTTCCCTTTCTTGTCTTATGAGACCCCTTTCTTTAAGAAAAACAGTCTTGCTCACTACCTGTTCATATGTTTCCAACAAAAAAATTACTTAACTGTTGCAGTATGGAAAACACAATGGGTTGTCCCTAACTTTGCAAAAACAATAAGAAGACAATAGCTAGTGTTATGCACACAGTAAAAGGACAACGTATTGAATCTGAGCTTCATAATTTTTAACAACCCTTATTTTCAGCAAAACACTCTTGTTCGATCTCTGACCAACACATTATTCACATAACAATAGCATCATGGAAAACATAGTGGGTTGTGGCTCACTTCTTATTTTTTTCAATCTCCTTGTTTAAATGTAAATGGAAAGCTTAAGGTCTGAGTGCACGTGGAGGAGTTGGAGTAGAATACCAATGAAATGGAGGTGAGGGGTAATTTGAAATTTGGGAAACACAATGTGGAGTATTTTAGTTTCCTGAATGTCTTCCAAATCACACATTCCATTGTTGTGTTTAAATTTAAGTCGATTGATAATAAAATTGCACAAAATAACTCTGAATGGGAAACACAGTGCTGGGTTTCATTTTTCTAAATCTCCTTGTTTTAATGTAGAGGGTTTCACAAGTTCTTTGTGTTTGAAATTTGGGAAACAAAATATGGAGTATTTCAGTTGCTCGAATGTCTTCAAAATCACACATTCCATTGTTGTGTTTCAATTTTGGACCATTGGAAAAAACAAAGTGCAGAAAATAATTCTGAATGGGAAACACAGTGTTGGGTTTTAGTTATTTTAATCATCCACTTGATATGTAAAGGGTCATCTCATGCTGGGTTTTTTGGTTCTTAACACCCATGGTTTTGTATGATGGAATGTTACAAAACAGTATGAAAGTCTTCCAGATCACACCTTCCATTGTTCTGTTTAAATTTGAAGTATGTAACAAATTGCATGTTTCATAACACATTGTATTTTTTAACCTCGACATCACAATATACCCTAGCCCTTTTTGGTTTTTAGACCAGTATATCTAGGTGTGCACATTTTGTAGTGCATGTCAAAAAATACAATGTTTTTTGAAGCCTACCTTCACTTCATTCTGTTTTGCAACAATTCATGTTGTAAAACCATTGGTGTTAAGAAAGAAGTAACCCAAATAGTGTTGTAAAACCCTCTGCAACACTATTGGATAGTACGTGTCACCTGAATTTGGTTTGATTTCTCCTCCAACTTGTCCACGTGCACTGAAACGTTTAGCTTTCCCTTTCAATGTGTAGAGTGGAAAGAAATAGTATTTTCACATTTCTTTCTCGAAACATAAAAAGGCCAATACCTGCAACTGTTGCCATACCTGAATTTGGTATGGCCGCATATGCTATCATATACACATAGGTGAATTTTGTCTAGCAGTTAGCTTTCGCCTTCAACGTGCAGACAGGAAACAAGAAACAAATAGTATTTTCGCCTTGCTTTCTCCAAACAGAAAAGGCCCACGTCATTCCCTTCCACTTTTCCCGCGCCACACAAAAGAAACTTGCCAATGAAGCTAACCCGCCCACTTTTTCGCCCGACAACGGGCGGGAAAATGCACTTGATGGTGCCATTAACTCTTGCTTGACCATAGCTTAGACGTTTCGTCCCCTTCGGTGGTTTCAGGCGTCTAGCGGGCCCTGCACTACGATGTCTCTTCATGTTATGTATGTATCCATACATGTTCATGTGTATGTTTTTCATGCATTTTTTGATGTACATAGGTGAATTTTGTCTAGCAATTAGCCGGCTCCCACGTTGAAAGGGAAATCTGAAGGTCTGAGAGCACGTGGTAGAATTCAAGGAGAATACCGACCAAATTAGTTGAAGTGTGGAGTGCACATGGAGGATTTGGAGAATACACACGAAATTGAGGTGAGGGGTAATTTTGTTGCAAGCAGAGGGTTTTACAAGTTCTTTGTATTTGAAATTTGGGAAACAAAATGTGGAGCATTTCATTTGCTTGAATGTCTTCAAAATCACACATTCCATTGTTGCGTTTCAATCTCGCACCATTGAAAAAAGAAACTACAAAAAATAATTCTGAATGGGAAACACAGTGCTGGGTCTCAATAAAAAAATTGTACAAAATTATTCTCAATGGGAAACACAGTGTTGGGTTTCATTTTTTTGAATCTCCTTGTTTTAATGTAATGGGTTGTCTCATGGTGGGTTGCTTGCTTCTTAACACCCACGAGTTTTCAACATGGAGTGTTACTTGAATGTCTTCCAAATCACACATTCCATTGTTGTGTTTAAATTTTGCAACATTGAAAATAAAAAGTGCAAAAAAGAATTCTAAATGGGAAACACAGTGCTGGGTTTCAGTTATTTTAATCATCCACTTGAGATGTAAAGGGTCGTCTCATGCTGGGTTTTTTGGTTCTTAACACCCATGGTTTTGTAAGATGGAATGTTACAAAACAGTATGAAAGTCTTTCAGATCACACCTTCCATTGTTCTGTTTAAGTTTGAAGTATGCAACAAATTGCATGCTTCATAACACATTGCATTTTTCAACCTCCACATCACAACATACCCTAGCCCTTTTTGGTTTTTAGACTAGTATATCTAGGTGTGCACATTCTGTAGTGCATGTTGGAAAATACAATGTGTTTTTAAGCCTGCCTTCACTTCATTCTGTTTTGCAACAATTCATGTTGGAAAACCATTGGTGTTAAGAAAGAAGCAGCCCAAATAGTGTTGTAAAACCCTCTACAACAGTATTGGATAGTATGTGTCACCTGAATTTGGTCTGATTTCTCCTCCAACTTGTCCACGTGCATTGAAATGTTCAACTTTCCCTTTCAATGTGTAGAGTGGAAAGAAATAGTATTTTCACCTTTCTTTCTCGAAACAGAAAAGGGCCAATACCTACAACTGTTGCTGGGAAAATGTGTTAGTGCTGGCGGGATTTCAAAATAATTTATCGGCATGGAAAAAAAGCCTAAAATGTGGCATTCAAAACCATTATTAGCAAATAATAAAAAGGGCTGACGAGGTCCCATTTTTGCCATTTTTTGACAGTGACGTTTTGGTGGATAGCGAGGGCAACAGTAGCAGCCATGCAGAGCTCCTTTAGGTATGTATATCCGCTTTGTGTATGTGCCGTCTTGCCATTATGCAATGATCAATGAAGACAAGAATGACTATTTGTTGCTAGAAAACAATATTTTCACCTTTCTTTCTTGAAACAGAAAAGTCCCAAGAGCAGGAAACAAATAGTATTTTCATCTTTCTTTCTTGAAACAGAAAAGGCCCATGTCATTCCCTTCCACTTTTGCTATGAAAGACAAAATAAACTTGTCCACAAAGCTAACCCGCCCACATTTTTGCCTGGTAACAGGCGGGAAAACCCACCTGACGGTGCCGTTAAGTCCCACCTGACCATCACCCAGACGTTTTGTTCTGTCTGCCCGTTTTGTGTTGATCGCCATTTTGGCGGGCCCTACACTACGACATCTCATCATGCTATATATGTTTCCATGTATGTTCTCATGTATGTTTTTCATGCGTTTTTTAACAACTCTTTGCTACAGCCAAAATTTCATTTCACTTTCTTTATCTAATTGGAACAAATTTTTACAACACTATATGGGTTGCTTGTTCTTAAACACCTTTTATCGACATAGTGCGTTTCCCAAATATGCAGAGAATGCGAGCATTTATTTGGTCGAATCAGATGAGAAAAATGAAATGCCATTTTGATCTCATGTTACATGAATAGGCACTTTCTGTTTATGAGTTTGATTTCTCCTGATTGGAAAAAATGTATTGCTCTCATTATTTGCACAGTTGGAAAACACACTGCCTCCTCTCTGTTGCAGAGGGTTTTACAATACTATTTGGGTTGCTTGTTTCTGTTTCTCCTAAGGAGCCAACTAACTCCTAGAAAAAATTCACCTATGTACATCGAAAAATGCATGAAAAATATACATGGATACATACATAACATGAGGAGACGTCATAGTTGGAAAACACACTGTCTCCTCTCTGTCACTGAGGGTTTTACAATACTATTTGGGTTGCTTGTTTGTTAAGGATTCGGCTAACTCCTAGACATACAATTATGCCTATGTACATCGAAAAACACATGAAAAACATACATGGATACATACACAACATGAGGACACATCATAGTTGGAAAACACACTGTCTCCTCTTTGTTGCAGAGGGTTTTACAACACTATTTGGGTTGCTTGTTTCTTAAGGATCCGCCTAAATCATAGACAAAATTCACCAATGTACATCAAAAAATGCATGAAAAACATACATGGATACATACATAACATGATGAGACATCATAGTTGGAAAACACACTGTTTCCTCTCTATTGTAGAGGGTTTTACAACATTATTTAGGTTGCTTGTTTCTTAACACCTTATATGGGGACATTGCATTTTCCAAAACTGCAAATAGTGCGAGCATTTATTCAGTCGAATCAGATGACGAAAATGAAATGCCATTTTTATCTCATGTTACATACATAGGTGATTTTTGTTTACGAGTTAGCTTTCTCCTGATTCCTGATTGGAAGAAATGAATTTATAGAACAAAATGAATGTTCATTGCTTCATAGTTCTAGCAAAATGGAAAAAGACACATATGATTGCTGATATATATACTAGTGTTAGCGATAGGTTAAATTGGAAATTAAATTCCCAATGTACAGTTTAATATGTTCGTTTATTGTCTGTGTAAGCTGTCATTTTGCACTAAGAAGAAAATATAAATTTTATATTGGGGAAATTTGGAAGAAATACAATTATTTCTAGCACCAATTGTCTTTAATTTTCCAATTTAATCTATTGCTAACACTTGTCTTTCTTCCAGGTTGTTTATATAGGCCACGAAAGAAGATTCAACAAAACAAGGGCAGGTGAATTGACAAGGATGCTTCAGGAAATGTGAACCTTCTGTAGTAAATATAGGTGATTTTGGCTTCCATAGCTTGAATCGCAAGTGTAGTGGATGCATAGTAATGTTAATAATAATAAATGTAGAACATAAATTGACATTTTATTGTAAATTGTATCCTAACAGGGTTAGTATAAAGCAGAATTCTATAGCATATAAACAAAAGTTCAACAAGGTTTTTTTGTAAAATGATTTAGTGAAAAAATATTCCTCAGAAGATAAAGAAAAATAGCACACCTACCAGTTGAACAAGGCTTTAGAATAATAAGTTTCTATAGGATACCTAATAGAGTTGAACAAGGCTTTAGAATAATAAGTCTCTATAGCATACCTACCAGAGTTGAATAAGGCTTTAGAATAATAAGTTTCTATAGCATACCTACTAGAGCTGAACAAGGCTTTCTTTGTTGTAGAGTTTATTTTACTGACAATTCTTTGGGAATATTTCATAGACTCCTCAAAATGAGCAGCTTTTATTTCAGCTACCACATTACTATCATCCTCATCCATTGCCTCAGGATTCTCGACTCTTTTTCATTCACGTTGAATTTCCTGAAAGTGTGGGGGGAGAGGTTATGGTAAAATTGAAATGCATGCTAGTATGATGAATTGAAATAACAAGCTACAAGTTGAGGTAAGTTCAATAGGTAGACTACTGGTCTATCTTAAAAATTAGTAACATAACAGTCAAAATAAAAACCATTAGAAATCCATAAACATATCTAGTTTGCAAAAGACAGCACAATTGGAACTCACCTTCGCAATATTTTCTCTAATATCATACTTGCAAGCCCTCCGACAAATCTTAGTGATATTGGCTCCACTGAATCCTTGGGTATAACAGGCCAGTGCCATTAGGTCTACATTGTTTGATACGGGTGACTTTATCAAGCAAGATTTGAAGATTTGATAACATGAGGACTCATCAGGTAAGGGAATATAAATGAGCTAGTCAAGTCGGTCGGGCCTTAACAATGAAGGATTGATGATATCAGGCTTGTTTGTAGCAGCAATAATGATAACTATTGTCTTGGCTATCATACAAGCCATCTCCATCAACAACTAATTAAGGACTCTATCTGCAACACCACTAACATCCCCAACACTACTACCACGCTAGAAACATGCAAACCAATTATGCATCACAAGTTAGAGCCTACTTCAAAAAGGTCAAACAAAATTCCCAATCATTTATAGTCAACCTTAAACTTTCGCTTATAAAAAAAGAAACACACCTGCGTAGCAATAGAATCAAGCTCATCATAAAATAGGACACAAGAAGCTAACCCTTTGGCCTTATAAAAAATGTGTCACATTAACCTCACCCTCTCGAAACCACATTGATGACAATTCAGGGCCCTTCACACTGATGAAATTGGCCTGGCATTCATTGGCAATGGTTTTTGCAAGCAATGTCTTTCCACAACTCAGTGGTCCATAAAATAGCACTTCTTTTGAAGGAGACATTCCAAATTTTTCAAATTTCTCATAATGCTCCACTGGATATTGAACAGTGTACACCAAACTCATATGAATTTTCTTAGTCCATATCTCCTTCAAAAGTAGGTTTTCTGCATTGAAAGAAAAGCAAGGCATAAATATAGTGAACCACGTATCTCAATATACCTCTTGAAGCTCCCTCTTGACATTTTCCAACCCTCTAATATCTTCCCAAGTGACATTTGGAACTTGACAACCCTTCAATGTTTTCCCATTATTCATAAGCAAATTTACCATTATGAAAATTATCAGAAACAAACGAACTTAGGAATTGAAAATTTAGGGGCGCAATACATCAATAGTTTAAAAATACAATCCCTACTTAATCGATATGAGAAAAATTGAACATCTAGACATGGCTTGGAAAAACTCACAGTTTCAAGGATAGTAGTTGGGTTGCTAGAGCCCAATGCAGTATGTAAGTGGTAATTAGTCACATCCATTGAATTTAGAATCTCAACATCTATTGTCTCATCTTCTAAGTCAATGACATCCATTTTTTCCCCAATACACTGAAGTGCAGCCTCAGTGCACAAAGCTGCAAGATCTGCTCCAACGTATCCACGAGTATCCTTACCAATCCTTTTGAGATCAACCTGTACCAAGAATCCTAAAGATTAATATATATTGTCGCCAAGAAAAACAAATATTAATAAATGCTCTCAAAATCCAAGCACTGCTTGACATTAGATATAGAAGTACAAAAAGAAATTTAGGTTCTACAATACGTACATCATCAGAGAGTTTCATATTCTTCGTATGGATACAAAGCACTTCCAACCCGCCTACTTCATCCGGAAACCCAATGTCAATTTCCCTATCCAATCTTCCAAACCTTATAAGTGACGGGTCAATATTATTTGGTTAGTTAGTTGCTACAATCACAATAACATGAGCATGAGACTTAAGTCCATCCATAACTGTAAGAAGTTGAGAAACAATTCTCCTGTCAACTTCACCATGGTTTTTTTCCCTCTTGAGAGCTATGGAATCAATTTCATCATTAAATATAATGGAAGGTGCATTCTTCTTAGCCTTCTGAAAGCCTTCCGGAGATTGCTTTTGCTTTCTACGACCAACTTTGACATAATTTCAGGTCGATTGATACAGAAAAAGAAGGCACCGGCTTCACTTGCAACTGCCCTACCAATTAAGGTTTTCCCAGAACCAGGTGGCCCATAAAGCAGAATACCCTTTGGGGGTTTCACACCAATTGATTTGAAGAGTTGTGGGTGCCTGAGAGGAAGTTCTACCAATTCATGTATCCGAGCCATTTTTTTTCGTACACCACCAACATCATCATAACCTCTTTCATCTAATCTATTTTCATCCTCCCACTTTACAAGCTCCCATTCATAGAAAAATTTAGTATGTGGAGGAACAACACAGTATTCCCCAGGGTCTATCTCGATTACCTTAAACTCCACACTATGCATACCACCTCTTACAAGGAAAAGATCACATTTTGGCACATAGACTTCACAAAGGCAAAAAGGCAGAGGGTTTTACAAGACTATTTGGGTTGCTTCTTTCTTAACACCTTATATCGAGACATTGTGTTTTCCAACCATGCAAATAATGGGAGCATTTAGTTGGTCAATTCAGATGATGAAAATGAAATGTCATTTTCATCTCATGTTTACATAAATAGGTGCTTTTTGTTTATGAGTTAGCTTGCTTGTTTCTTAACACCATATATCGAGATAGTGTGTTTTCCAATTGTGCAGATAATGTGAGCACTTATGTGGTTGAATCGGATGATGAAAATGAAATGCCATTTTCATCTCATGTTACATAAGTAGGTGCTTTTTGTTTATGAGTTAGCTTTCTCCAGATTGGAACAATTGAATTTCTCTCATTATTTGCATAGTTGGAAAACACGCTATCTCCTCTCTATTGTAGTGGGTTTTACAACACTATTTGGGTTGCTTCTTTCTTAACATGTTATATCTAGACAATGTGTTTTCCAACCATGCAGATAATGGGAGAATTTAGTTGGTCGAATCAGATGAGGAAAATGAAATTTCATTTTTGTCTCATGTTACATAAATAGGTGCTTTTTGTTTGAGTTAGCTTGCTTGTTTCTTAACACCTTATATCGAGACAATGCATTTTCCAACTGTGCAGATAATGTGAGCACTTATTTGGTCGAATCAGATGAGGAAAATTAAATGTCTTTTTAATATCATGTTACATAAATAGGTGCTTTTTTTTTATGAGTTAGTTTTCTCCTGATTGGAACAATTCAATTGCTCTCATTAGTTGCACAGTTGGAAAACACATTGTCTCCTCTCTGTCACAGAGGGTTTTACAATACTATTTGGGTTGCTTGTTTGTTAAGGAGCCGACTAACTCCTAGACATACAATTACACCTATTTACATCGAAAAATGCATGAAAAACATACATGGATACATACATAACATGATGAGATGTTGTAGTTGGAAAACACACTATCTCCTCTCTGTTGCAGAGGGTTTTACAACAATATTTGGGTTTCTTTTTTCTTAATACCTTATATGGGGACATTGTATTTTCCAACACTGCAAATAGTGCGAGCATTTATTTGGTCGAATCAGATGATGAAAATGAAATGCCATTTTTATCTCATGTTACATACATAGGTGCTTTTTGTTTATGAGTTAGCTTTCTCCTGATTCCTGATTGGAAGAAATGAATTTATAGAACATAATGAACATTCATTGCTTCACAGTTCTAGCAGAATGGAAAAATGGCACATATGATTTCTGATTTATATACTAGTGTTAGTGATAGGTTAAATTGGAAATTAAATTCCCAATGTACAGTTTAATATGTTTGTTTATTGCCAGTGCAAGCTATCATTTTGCACTAAGAAAAATATATAAATTTTATTATTGGGGAAATTTGGAAGAAATACAATTATTTCTAGCACCAATTGTCTTTAATTTGCCAATTTAATCTATTGCTAACACTTGTCTTTCTTCTAGGTGGTTTATATAGGCCATGAAAGAAGATTCAACAAAACAAGGGCAGGTGAATTGACAAGGATGCTTCAGGAGATGTGAACCTTCTACAGTAAATACAGGTGATTGTGGCTTCCATAGCTTGAATCACAAGTGTAGTGGACGGTTAAATTTCCAAAATTTAATATGCATTTAGAAGTGCCGATTTGTTTGAAATTTTGAAATGTTGGGGTTTTCATTCAGCTGTCATTTTCATGTCATTCTCAAGTGTTTTGTGGTAATTTGAAATCTTTCACCAAAAGAGTATATATGTGCTGCATAATTTTTTTCGTAATAGTTCTTTTTACAATTTCGCTATTTGTATACAATATTTAGTAAGTTATAAATGGTTAATTTTTTAACAACATCTGATGGAAATTTTGTAGAAGCTATTTCTATATTCTATTTCTACTCTTTTTCAGTATGTTTTGATCTGACCACCACACTGCAAAAAGATGTGCACCTATAACAAGCGACTACTCCAAATAGTTCTATGCACTGTATTAAATAGAACTCGTAAAGCCAATGGGTAGGAATAAATTAATTGACAATTTGGCCTACTCCCATTACTTGGCCCTAAATATTATAGACAAATTGTAAAAGAGCTATTAGAATAACAACATACATGGAAATAAAAAGTGACGAAATGGGCAGATGGGAAGAAACGTTCGAGCTATGGTCAGGCAAGAGTTAATGGCACCATCAGGTGCATTTTCCCACCCGTTGTTAGGCGAAAAAGTGGGTGGGTTAGCTTCGTCGGCAAGTTTCTTTTGTGTGGCATGGGAAAAGTGGAAGGAAATGACGTGGGCCTTTTTTGTTTGGAGAAAGCAAGGCAAAAATACTATTTGTTTCCTGTTTCCTGTCTGCACGTTGAAGGTGAAAGCTAACTGCTAGACAAAATTCACCTATGTGTATATGATAGCATATGTGGCCATACCAAATTCAGGTATGGCAACAGTTGCAGGTATTGGCCCTTTTATGTTTCGAGAAAGAAAGGTGAAAATACTATTTCTTTCCACTCTGCACATTGAAAGGGAAAGCTGAACGTTTCAGTGCACATGGACAAGTTGGAGTAGAAATCAGACCAAATTCAGGTGACACGTACTATCCAATAGCGTTGCAGAGGGTTTTACAACACTATTTGGGCTACTTCTTTCTTAACACCAATGGTTTTACAACATGAATTGTTGCAAAATAGAATGAAGTGAAGGCAGACTTCAAAACACATTGTATTTTTTGACATGCACTATAGAATGTGCACACCTAGATATATTGGTCTAAAAACCAGAAAGGGCTAGGGTATGTTGTGATGTCGAGGTTGAAAAATGCAATGTGTTATGAAGCATGCAATTTGCTATATACTTGAAACTTAAACACAACAATGGAAGGTGTAATCTAGAAGACTTTCATACTATTTTCTAACATTCCATCTTACAAAATTGTGGGTTTTAAGAACCAAGCAACCCACCATGAGACGACCCTTTACACCTCAAGTGGATGATTAAAATAACAGAAACCCAACATTGTGTTTCCCATTCAGAATTATTTTTTGCACATTTTTTTTTCAATGGTGCGAAACTTAAACACAACAATGGAATGTGTGATTTTGAAGGCATTCAAGTAACATTCCATGTTGCAAGACCATGCATGTTAAGAAGCAGGCAACCCACCATGAGATGACCCTTTACATTTAAACAAGGAGATTCAAATAAATGAAACCCAACACTGTGTTTCCCATTCAAAATAATTTTGTATAGTTTTTTTATTGAAACCCAACATTGTGTTTCCCATTCAGAATTATTTTTTGCAGTTTCTTTTTTCAATGGTGCAAAATTTAAACACAACAATGGAATGTGTGATTTTGAAGACATTCAAGCAATTGAAATACTCCATATTCTGTTTCCCAAATTTCAAAAACAAAGAACTTGTAAAACCCTCTACATTAAAACAAGGAGATTCAAAAAAATGAAACCCAACACTGTGTTTCCCATTCAGAGTTATTTTGTGCAGTTTTATTATCAATCAACTTAAATTTAAACACAACAATGGAATGTGTGATTTGGAAGACATTCAAGAAACTGAAATACTCCACATTGTGTTTCCCAAATTTCAAATTACCCCTCACCTCCATTTCGTTGGTATTCTACTCCAACTCCTCCACATGCACTCAGAACTTAAGCTTTCCATTTACATTTAAATAAGGAGATTGAAAAAAATAAGAAGTGAGCCACAACCCACTGTGTTTTCCATGATGCTTCTATTATGTGAATTTTGTGTTGGGCAGAGATCGAGCAAGAGTGTTTTGCTGAAAGTAAGGGTTGTTAAAAATTATGAAGCTCATATTCAATACATTTTCCTCTTACTCTATGCATAACACTAGCTGCTGTCTTCTTACTATTTTTGCAAATTTAGGGACAACCCATTGTGTTTTCCATACTGCAGCAGTTAAGTAAATTTTTTGTTGGAAGCATATGAACAAGTAGTGAGCAAGACTGGTTTTCTTAAAGAAAGGGGTCTCATAAGACAAGAAAGGGAAGTTGAAAACATTATTTTGTTACATTCTGGAAAAATAATAATAAGTGAGCCACAACTCACTGTGTTTTCCATGATGCTACTATTATGTGAATTTTGTGTTGGAAACATATGGGCAGATATTGAAAAAGATTGTTTTTCTCGAAGTAGGTGTTGCTAAAAGAGTACAACATGAACTTCAAAACATTCATTTCTCACAACTTGCATAAAATAATAAGTGAGCCACAACCCACTGTGTTTTCCATGATGCAACTATTATGTGAATAATGTGTTGGGCGGAGATCGAACAAAAGTGTTTTGCTGAAAGTAAGGGTTGTTAAAAATTATGAAACTCAGATTCAATACATTGTCCTCTTACTCTGTGTATAACATAGAGCGGATATACATACTCGAAGGAGCTCCGCATGGCTGCTACTCTTGCCCTCGCTATCCACCAAAAAGTTGCTATCCAAAAATGGTGAAAATGGGACCTTGTCGGCCCTTTTTATTATTTGATAATAATGGTTTTGTTTGGCCATGTTTTAGGCTTTTTGTCCATCCACGCCGAACGATTATTTTGAAAAACTGTCGGCGCTGACATGATTTCCCAACAACGGGACAACAAACGACATGGGAGATGAGACATCCGGCCGTCATGTCTTTCCTTCCGTTGGGCAATCTTTTCCGTCGCCACGGGTCCCACCTCTTTCGTTGTGGCTCTTTTCTCCATGCGATATGGCCGCATATCCTATCATATACACATAAGTGAATTTTGTCCACGAGTTAAGGAGGGAGCAAGCTAACTCTTGGACAAAGTTCACATATGTATATAATATAGGATATGCCAGTTTTAGGCGTAAATTCACATATGTATATAACATAGGATATGTTGGTTCCTCTGCAATAAAGAGGAGACAGTGTGTTTTCCAACTATGACATCTCGTCATGTTGTGTAGTATCCATGCATGTTTTTAATGCATTTTTCAATGTACATAGGTGAATTTTGTCTACGAGTTATGCCGGTTTCAAATTCCTAGACAAAATTCACCTATGCACATTGAAAAATGCATGAAAAACATACATAAGAACATACGTGGACACATACATAACATGAGGAGACATTGTAGTGAAACAGTGGGTTTTACAATAGTCTAAGTTTTTCGAGACAATGTGTTTTCCAAAACAACAGTGTATAAAATGGCAAAAAAAATGGGATTGGATGTGGGATTTTTCCTATTTCCCAATTATGATTTCGAATGCCGCGGTATGCCCTTTTCTATCCATTCCAAAAAACAATGCAAACAATGGCGACATTCCGGATTTTACATGATTTTTGAAATATAGCATTTCATTACAGAACCCACAAATTTTGCTTTCTACAAACATTATTCAGTAATTACACTCATATTTCTACAATATGTTGTCGCTTGTTTCATTTGAAAATGACAAAATTCGAAAACCAGCATATGGGGAGGAAACAAAACAAAAATTTCAAAACCCTCGACACAAAAAAAAATGCTTCAAACCGGCATATCCTATGTTATATACATATATGAATTTTGTCTAGGACTTAGTTTTCTCCCATTATATATAACCTAAATGATCCTAAAGCTAAAAAATAACCATAATTATTTAAGCTTTTGAGAAGTGACGGACAACCCGCTGGGTTTTCCATACTGCAACTTTACTTATTTTTTTTTGTGCAACTTTTGTTGCAAGCAAGGGCAGTTATAAAATATGAAAGTGACCTTCAATACATTGTTTTCTTATGGTGTGCATAATACTAAGTGTCATCATCGAACAATATTTGAAAAGTGAAGGACAACCCAGTGTGTTTTCCATCGTGCAATATTTTTTGTGCATCTTATGTTTGAAACATAATCCGATATTGAAATGGAATGTTTAGTGCATGTGATGGATTCTTATAAAATATGAATGTGAACTTCAATACAGTGTTTTGTAATAGTCTGCATAACAAAAAGTGTTGTCTTTTAACAGTTTGTGGGTTGCATGGTTTATAACACCCTGTGTTTTCCAACCTGAAAATTCGGATAACAGTTTGAGTGTCTTGAAAAGATTTTATTATTTAAATTGTATGAATGTAAAAATGGTACCTCTAAAAATTATAACTATTATTTATGGTATAAATTGCAATTCATTATCTTTCTCATGATTGACAATAATAATTGGACAAAAAAATTGCATGTTGTAAACCAGAGTGGGTTACTTGTATAGCATTTTACAAAAGTGTGGGTTGTGAATTTCAATTTCTTATTTTCTTTGAAAAAAATAAATAATATATGCTTGATTACTGCAAAATTGTGCAATAAATTTTTGAACTTTAACTGTCCATAACACTTGAAACAATTTTACAGTTTACAGGAAGCCAAGGATGCGTGATGTAAAACGAAAACTGGTTCCTATAGTGAATAACGTTATTCACGTGGATAGCACACCTGAAAGGTTGTGTAGTAGGGCATCTTCTTCGGGGCGGTCCCATTCACGAAATGTGCAGGTAAGATCTGGTGATTACAAGATGCAATCCAATGTATAATTTTAATCTCTCATAAGTGGTTATGAGGTTGATTGGAAAGTGGGAATTTTTTATTCAGGAGGCAACAACCGTGGTACGGAGGAAGTCCCCTCGGTTTATGAAAATAGTCAACCGTAAGGCAGCGATGTGTTCGGTAATTGATTGTGAACTTGCAATTGTCCTTCCCTTCCTATGCATGAATCAAAATGACTTTTAATTTCAATTCAAAAATATCACATCTCTTACAAATATTCTGATTTTGGCATATATTGTTCCTTTGATTCAGGAAAATAATCAAGGATATGGTCTCGCTCTTGCCATAGTCCATGACCGAAAGGAAAAGCGTGTAGAGGGAGACCCTAAGGATGGAGAGGGATCCAATGAAGCACGGGGTGATGTGCTAGGCGGGAAGGTAGATATAATAACCGAATTATTGCATCGTTTGGCTATATACATATGTTGTGCATTCAATTTGATTGAATATCAAATATATTAAGTGATTTTCTTTTCCAAACTTGGTGTGCAGGTTGCTGCTGAATACAGAAGAGAAATGGTGAATGGCAGATATATATATTATTGTATTGTAGAAGAATGTACCAGAAAGTATTATTATTGGAGAGTGTTCAACATGCATAGGTTTCAGCATAACCACCTTCCTATTCTTGATGCACCAAAGTGTGGCCGAGCTATGTTGAGGGGGAACCAAAACAACCCGCTCCTCCCCCTGATAAATTCAAAGACTACCTTCTAAAGAAGGTGGAAAATATAGAGTACCAAATGAATATACGACAACGTCTGTAGCAGAAGCGTGTTGTTAGACATGTCTATCAAAAGTTTGGGAAACAAAACTTCCTTCAACTTCTTGAAGAAGGAAAGGACGAGGTGAAGAAGCAAATGGCACTATACAACACTGACAAGATGGAGCAAAGAAGGCAAAGAAAATTACGATTGCAGGAGAGAAAGAGACAGGAAGGAATGGTAATGTCGAACTCAATTGTTAAATGTGAATATCCCTTGCTAAATCATTTCTGTTCGGATGCATAGAAGGTTCACTTAATGTTAACTTATATGACATGCCAGGGTGATGGTCGACAAGCAGTTTCTTCCCGCTAGCACAGTAGGGCTCATTCGCTAGAGGAAGTTGTGGCCATGAAAGGCGAAGATGGTGTTGTTCCTCCCACCCCTGCATATAAGATTCAAAATAGGCATCCTACACAGTTGAAAGTTTCAAGGCACCATCTAAAGAAGAAATGAAAACAAATGGTGATCTCCAAATCTTTTGTTTACTATAAAATTTGTTTTTCTTATTTGAATCAATTGGTTGCATGCAGTTGAAAGTTTGTCACTAGAAATGCTCACACCCACTACATGAGGCACCCATAAAATTGTGCGAGAGTCAGCATTTTTGAGGCCATTGATGGTCGATGCTATGTGCGTTTCCCATGCTTGGTGCAGAGACCATCGCAGAGTGTGTGGGCAACTTTGTCATATGGCAGCTTGCTGAGATGAAGCATTTTGTTCCAGAGGTACACATAAATGATATGTTGTTGTATATATATCATACTACGTATATTGTTTCCATGCGTACGTTAATTATCATTAATTGTTTGCTATAGGGTGAAGTTGTTAAACCTGACACAGACAAAGCACAGAGTACGAAGAGATCTGTTGTTTCACGTTCATCATCTATGAGGGTTCGTGGATCTAGAATCACCCCCCCCCCCAAAAAAAAAATACACAAGAACCCTAAGAAACATGCAATATTTTATGCAAGCTTGAACTCGATTGCAAGGAATAGGTAGCGTAGGAATTGATGAGACAGGCTCCAAATATTGATTCTGCTCTATGGGTTTAAATATTTTAATATTGAACAATATTGATACACCATTTTCATATGTTTCAATAGTATGGTGTTATACATTTGATATGAGACTTTTCATGGGCTTCTTTAATTATTTTATTATTGTACAATTATGCTGAACATATAGGCATATATACTTATTTCATGTCATTGGAACAAATAATTGTTATCCATTTCATATCAAACTTTAAGAAAAATAGTCTTGTTCACTATCTGTTAATATGTTTGGAACACAAATTTTACATGACTCTTGTGTTGTCCCCTCTGGCATGTGTTGGCATTAATGTCAAAGCAATAAGACAATAAGATGTTCTTGATTGGTAAACAAGTCAGTATTGGTTTGGTAATTCAGTTCATGGTCTCTTCATTTCAGTACTTTGATAATCACTTGACTTGGCATACAAGTGTTTTTCAACTCTAGTACACTGCATATTGTTTCATGTTCACTCATCTTGCATATTGTGATAAGGATCTAAAATTGTGACTATATGTAAATAGAACTATATGAGTTCAAACAGTTATGAAGACGGTTTTTCCCCTCATGTTCATTTATTTATCATATGTCATTCAGTTATAAAGTTGTTGTAAGATTATGTTATCTTGTAAATATTTTAGCTTTTCGGTTTGTATAATGTTCAATCTCCACAATTTGGTTATGGTCTTTATGTTCATACATGTTAAAAATCATCAAACATGCTTCATAACTAGATTTCTCTAGAGCTTGCACTTTACATTTGGTTATTAATGCTAAAGTGGTTGGTATGGGAACAATCGATCCCACCATTTATCAATAAATTAGAGATTTTTTTTTTCTTAAAACAATCCATGAGTTACGGGATTTGAAACCCATCAAGTGTCAATAATCTAGTTTTGGATTGTGATAATCCATACAAGTGGATAGAATGATATACTAATATTTCAAATGCACCATTTCTAATGCATATTATATATATAACTACCTAAAAAATATTGTTGGGTCTCAATCCTGGAAACATAGAAATAAGGACTATCCATGACTCACTCAAAAGATCAAATCAACTTCCAAATTAACAAGTTCTATGCCTCAAGAAATGAATGATGAAAATCAGACTAATGTCAACAATTTCAAAGGTGATTACAATAGGCCCATCAAAATATCTCAATCAAGTAATGCAGGTTGTGAGAAATGAATGTTTTGAAGTTCGCGTTGTACTCTTTTAACAACACCTACTTCGAGCAAAACACTCTTTTTCAATATCTACCCATATGTTTCCAACACAAAATTCACATAACAGTAGAATCATGGAAAACACAGTGGGTTGTAGGTCACTTCTTATTTTTTTTTCCGGAATGTAACAAAATAATGTTTTTAACTTCCCTTTCTTGTCTTATCAAAACCCCTTTCTTTAAGGAAAACAGTCTTGCTCACTACCTGTTCATATGTTTCCAACAAAAAATTTACTTAAATGTTGCGGTATGGAAAACACAATGGGTTGTCCCTGACATTGCAAAAACAGTAAGAAGACAACACCTAGTGTTATGCACAGAGTAAGAGGACAATGTATTGAATCTAAGCTTCATAATTTTTAACAACCCTTACTTTCAGCAAAACACTCTTGCTCGATCTCTGCCCAACACAAAATTCACATAACAGTAGCGTCATGGAAAACACAGTGAGTTGTGGCTCATTTTTTTTGTTTTTTTTGGATTGTAACAAAATAATGTTTTCAACTTCCCTTTCTTTTCTTATGGGAGTCGGCTAACTACTAGTCAAAATTCACCTATGTACATCAAAGAATGCATGAAAAACATACACATGAACATACATGGATACCTACTTTCAGCAAAACACTCTTTTTCAATATCTGCCCATATGTTTCCAACATAAAATTCACATAACAGTAGCATCAAGGAAAACACAGTGGGTTGTGGCTCACTTCTTATTTTTTTTTGGAATGTAACAAAATAATGTTTTCAACTTCCCTTTCTTGTCTTATGAGACCCTTTTCTTTAAGAAAAATAGTCTTTCTCACTACTTGTTCATATGTTTCCAACAAAAAATTTACTTAAATGTTGTGGTATGGAAAACACAATGGGTTGTCCCTGACTTTGCAAAAATAGTAAGAAGACAACAACTATTGTTATGCACAAAGTAAGAGGAAAATTTATTGAATCTGAGCTTCATAAGTTTTAACAACCCTTACTTTTAGCAAAACACTCTTGCTCGATCTCTGCCCAACACAAAATTCACATAACAGTAGCATTGTGGAAAACATAGTGGGTTGTGACTCACTTCTTATTTTTTTTTTGGAATGTAACAAATAATGTTTACAACTTCCCTTTCTTGTCTTATGGGAGTCGGCTAACTGCTAGTCAAAATTCACCTATGTACATCGAAGAACGCATGAAAAAAATACACATGAACATACATGGATACCTACTTTGAGCAAAACAGTGTTTTTCAATATCTGCCCATATGCTTCCAACACAAAATTCACATAATAGTAGCATCATGGAAAACACAGTGGGTTGTGGCTCACTTTTTTTTTTCCGAAATGTAACAAAATAATGTTTTCAACTTCCCTTTCTTGTCTTATGAGACCTCTTTCTTTAAAAAAAGTCTTGCTCACTACCTGTTCATATGTTTCCAACAAAAAATTTACTTAAATGTTGCGGTATGAAAAACACAATGGGTTGTCCCTGACTTAGCAAAAATAGTAAGAAGACAACAACTAGTGTTATGCAGACAGTAAGAGGAAAATTTATTGAATCTGAGCTTCATAATTTTTAACAACCCTTACTTTCAGCAAAACACTCTTGCTCGATCTCTGCCCAACACAAAATTCACATAACAGTAGCATCATGGAAAACACAGTGGGTTGTGCCTCACTTATTATTTCTTCCCGGACTGTAACAAAATAATGTTTTCATCTTCCCTTTCTTGTCTTATGAGACCCCTTACTTTAGAAAAAACAGTTAGAAGACAATAGCTAGTGTTATGTAGACAGTAAGAGGAAAATGTATTGAATCTGAGCTTCATAATTTTTAACAGCCCTTACTTTTAGCAAAACACTCTTGCTCCATCTCTTTCCAACACAAAATTCACATAATAGCAGCATCATAGAAAACATAGTGGGTTGTGCCTCACTTATTATTTTTTCCTGGACTGTAACAAAATAATGTTTTCATCTTCCCTTTCTTGTCTAATGAGACCCCTTACTTTAGCAAAAACAGTTAGAAGATAACAGCTAGTGTTATGCAGACAGTAAGAGGAAAATGTATTGAATCTGAGCTTCATAATTTTTAAAAACCCTTACTTTTAGCAAAACACTCTTGCTCCATCTCTTCCCAACACAAAATTCACATAACAGTAGCATCATGGAAAACACGGTGGGTTGTGCCTCACTTACTATTTTTTCTTGGACTGTAACAAAATAATGTTTTCATCTTCCCTTTCTTGTCTTATGAGACCCCTTACTTTAGCAATAATAGTAAGAAGACAACAGCTAGTGTTATGCACAGAGTAAGAGGAAAATGAATTGAATCTGAGCTTTATAATTTTTAACAACCCTTACTTTTAGCAAAACACTCTTGCTCGATCTCTGCCCAACACAAAATTCACATAATAGTAGCATCATGGAAAACATAGTGGGTTGTGGCTCACTTCTTATTTTTTTTCCGGAATGTAACAAAATAATGTTTTCAACTTCCCTTTCTTATCTTATGGGAGCCGACTAACTGCTAGTCAAAATTCACCTATGTACATCAAAGAACGCATGAAAAACATACACATGAACATACATGGATACCTACTTTGAGAAAAACACTATTTTTCAATCTGCCCATATGTTTCCAACACAAAATTCACATAACAGTAGCATCATGGAAAACACAGTGGGTTGTGGCTCACTTATTATTATTTTTCCGAAATGTAACAAAATAATGTTTTCAACTTCCCTTTCTTGTCTTATGAGACCTCTTTCTTTAAGAAAAACAGTCTTGCTCACTACCTGTTCATATGTTTCCAACAAAAAATTTACTTAAATGTTGCGGTATGAAAAACACAATGGGTTGTCCCTGACTTTGCAAAAACAGTAAGAAGACAACAACTAGTGTTATGCACAGAGTAAGAGGAAAATGTATTGAATCTGAGCTTCATAATTTTTAACAACCCTTATTTTCAGCAAAACACTCTTGCTCGATCTCTGCCCAACACAAAATTCACATAACAGTAGCATCATGGAAAACACAGTGGGTTGTGCCTCACTTATTATTTTTTCCCGGACTGTAACAAAATAATGTTTTCATCTTCCCTTTCTTGTCTTATGAGACCCCTTACTTTAGCAAAAACAGTTAAAAGACAAAACCTAGTGTTATGCAGACAGTAAGAGGACAATGTATTTAATCTGAGCTTCATAATTTTTAAGAACCCTTACTTTCAGCAAAACAGTCTTGTTTGATCTCTGCCCAACACATTATTCACATAATAGTAGCATCATGGAAAGCACAGTGGGTTGTGCCTCACTTATTTTCTTTTTTGGACTATAAGAAAATAATCTTTTCAATTTCAGTTTCTTGTTTTATGACACCCCTTACTTTAAGAAAAATAGTAAGATGACAAAAGCTACTGTTATGCACACAGTAAGCAAACAAGAAAAGTTGTAGATTTTGATATTCAATTTCAGCATTCCATTTCAATATCCTTATACATTTCGATGAGAAGATGCACAAGAAAAGTTGCAGAATGGAAAACACAGATAGTAAAAAAATAGTGTATTCAAGTTCACCATCAAATTTTATAATAACAATACGCATTAGACAATGAAATGTAAAAATATTTTGCATCAATATTGCATAATCTGAAAAAAATTATAATGTACATTTAATACTGGTCACACTGAAGACTATGTCAACCATTTACGAACAAGTATAATCTCTATGTTCTCATCATCTGGAATCATTTGTCGCACTCTGATTGTCAAGGTAGAATTGACAGCATACAATGTTGCCACCCCGTTATTCTCATGTAGCAACCTGAAGGAGGGCCTCACATGGTGGATCTCAAACCTGACAATGTGGTTGAATTTGAACATGGCCAACAACCATTCCTCCACAGGACCTTTGTGACTACTAATTATAGATACCCCTTTGAGGAATCTCATAAACCTCATGCTCAACTGATCCGTAAGATTGTGCCTCTATATGATAACAATTTGTCTAATGCACACCTTCCAATATGCATCCAGCTAGGAAAAGGTCTCGAATTTCTTGGTAAACAAACATTGGCCAATCACATAAATTGACAATCTCTATTTGTAGATTGTAATATTGAACATTCATGCCCATATGCGCCCAAAATCCGAAGACGTTGTTGAAGAAGTGAGCATAATTATCATATTGCAAATCTTTGTGGTTTGGACCTTTTCTATTAATTCTCATTAACATCTTTTCCTGCAACTTGTACGTGAGGCTGAGTTCCTCGATTCGAGCAAGAATATTGCATGGCAGATATGGGTGGTAGTTATTCAACCAACTAGCCACCCATGCTCGAGAACTGTGAGACATCTTCTATAGGACTATAGTAACAGGTTGTAAAATTCCTGAAATGAAAGACAAAACAACTATTTTAGATGGTAGACCTGCATTCTCTAATTAGAAGGACATTGTCAATGCAATGGAAACAGTGAAAAAATAAGCGATCAAAGTCGACTTATTTAGATAATGTATGGACTAAAGAGATTCTACCTATTGTTTGAACTAAATGAGGCAACACATGCAATATCTCCAAAGGGCATATGGCAACGCACAATTCAAACAGTGGGAAGAACAATGCCTGAAAGGAAAGAGAACAAAAATTTCAGCACATACAACAACATTCTCTAATTGGAAACACACAAAATAGTTGGTAAAAAATATTGAAAGCGAAAGACAACTTTTCATAACTAAGTAACTGTGTATGGACGGTGTCTTTTCCAACATGGAAAATAATTTGAGCATTTTATTTCTTGTAGTCACATGAGTTGAAGTAATGAATTGTACAAAATATATTTCTGTTATGAACACAAGATGCAAATAATCACAATTGGAGGATGGAAAACATAGTGGGTTTTGCCTGACATTTTTTATTTTCTGCAAGGTGTAACAAAAGAAGGTCTCGAAGTTCACCTTGTCAGTCTTAATTAGTCGTTCTTGAAGAATTTTACAGGCTTAATTATTTTGTTTTTAAAATAGGCCTATTTTGGGGTCCATGACAACGAAGAAGAGCTTGTTTGAAGTGTTTGTTCCATAAGGTATTTTATGTTCCAGAAACCCATTTGTGCTAATTTTTACATACCAAAAATTGAGATGCTATTGTTTTGAAAAGAATGCTTGAAAACATGAATCTATCACTGGAAATGCACTCAATTAGCTGAAATCTAGAAAGGAGTAGGTCTTAAATCATCATCTACTTTTAAAAATACAAAGGCTCAAGGCAACGCTGATCTAATAAACCCTTACTTTATGCACAAAAAAAGCTCTATCAAATGAGGCTTTAATAGAATACTATATTCAAAACCTTCCCATGCTCTACCACCGTATGAAACATGTTTAGAAATGCCTGCCCATGCTTTAGGAACAAACTTTCAGCCCCTTTGAATGCACTTTCCTCAGTTACCAACATGTACGCATCCTTTTTCATTGGAAATCTTCTGTATTTTATAAAGATTAGCAACCAAACATTGAATGGTTCGCTTCCCCTACATCATTCAACAAATACACTTCTTAAATTATATAACATCATACCAAAAAATGGACTTATGTAAGCAAAGTTATTAAATTCGAACCATACCTTCCATTGGGTTTACACCCACAAAAGACAGTCACCAATGAGGACTCCTTTCTCGAGCTTGGAATGCTGAAGTGAAAAAAAAAATCCATAAACGAAATCATAAAGTTCATGGCATGGTACAAGCACATACTGGAAAAAGGAATCTCCAAAAATAGTTCCTATTACAATAAAGAAATTGAAATGGGTTTTCTCATACTCACTCGTATTAGATGTTGTATCCTCTGCCACATCCATAGTAGTTGCACCTGAAGTCTGACATTGCATATTGACATTCAAATTTAAACTATTATTCATAGACAATGGAAAGGAGTCATCCAAAGGGGTTCGATGATCTGACTATTGTGTGGAATGCTTCGTACACCAGGTTGGACGTCGACAACAATCCCTGGTTGCACTAAACCATGGACACATGCGAATGGTGCTACTTGCAGCTTGATCAGGATCCATAATGAATTCAAATGGAAATGCATTTGATTGCCATAGGTCTTCTACAAACCTGTCCAAGCATTTTGCATATGTCTACACTTGTTGTAGAGATTGTGGCGGTGTACGCATCACTTTCTTCAAGAGCTCGTTAGTATCATTCCAAAGAGACATTGTCACCACATGTTCATCATATACATGAGTCATAGAAGGAGCTTGCACAAGGGTCAGAACATTAGGGTTGTTTTCTTCTATGGCCCCCTCTGACAATGTCTTGTTGAAATCTATGTTTGAATCAATTGGTTGAACTCCCTCATCTAAATGGGGACCCAAAAGAAATTTGTATTAGGTTGTAGAAAATAAAAAACACAATTGACACCAATAAAGTAACGCAATTCACTTACCATGGACCACCCCTTTAGTGGAACATGATCTTTTAATCAAGTGAGCAACCTTCACGACATGTTTGCAAGTGTTCCCCTCCAAACTCCAAGGGCAGTCACAAACAAAAAGGTGCTCCCCAAATTTCTTAACAAGGTAGTGCATTGACCTACTTTGAATTTTCACCCAGTAGCGTCCAGGATTTGTTTCATCGGGAATACAGTCATCATCTGAAATTGCCTTGGCCCGCTCCACACTAGATCACATAGTTAAATAATTTTTGTTCGTCAGAAAACCATAATCCTGCAAATTTTCCTTTTCCCTATAGAATGGTTCCATTTTATACACAAGTGTGCAATACAAATAGTCCATTCTCCTATTGCATTTTTTTAAACAATCGCACAAGTACCGAGTTTTTAGTACGCAATGGTACGACTCAATGGCTGCATTTGTATCCTGGTTGGCATGTGGGAATAATCTATAATTTTTTTCCCACATGGCTGTGAACAAAAACATCCAATAGTCAAGTAAGCCACAACATATTAGACGTGACATCAAAGAATTTAAATGGTGTGAATCATGCGAGGTGACAAAAATTGTCAACTAACCAATTCGACCTTCTCCTTCGCACCAAGTCTTCTTGAAGTATTCTAAGAATCAAGCCTGATAATTGAACTCCTCAAAGAAAGAGTTCAATAGCCGAGTGACACAATCTTTGGTGTCAACGATTGCCACCATGATCATGCCAAGACTACGGAAGATGTCCATTGCGCTTTCCTTGGATGCATACTTGTATACATTCTTTAGCCAAACCCTTTTGACATGCCAAAGGCATAGAAGCACATGGCATTGAAAGACAACCCTAATAGACAATACCAACGATATTGTTTACCGCTCGACTGCATGAGAAATGGCATTGAAAATGAATAGAAAATGAGAAAGGTACACAAATGAAGAAAGGGATGCACATACTGTATGGCTTGGAACTCTGCACTCGCATCATCGGTAAAAAATGAATTGATTCTCCAATCAGGCCTGGCTCTTCTTCCACGTTCGAGCAATACGCATAGCCACGCAGAGATGTCCTTAATCTTGTTTCGTGAGGATACTACCCATGCAACCTGCACACCACTCTGTTGCTTGTCAAAAACAAGGAGAGTATACAATGGGTACTGTAGAGAGAACAACTCAGCGTGAGCATTGTGAAGTTTACAGCCAGTAAGATCATTGAAAACACGACGAACTATTTGTCAATGTTTGTAAGGCCTCACCTCATATTTTTAGTTGCAAATGTGGAATCCATTGAGATGACTGAATTGTGAGAGCAGCTAACCATCCTATCCAACATCCACGAAGTCTAAACCTCGATAACAAAAGGTGTATTTTCCCATCGGGCCGTTGAAAGTAGAAGAAGTTTTCAAAGTCTTCTCCACTCCACAGAAGGATACTTGTGGAATCAACTTTGTGTTTTTGTGCTTGAGTACAACGCACCTTTCACCATGCATTCATTACATCCTTTCTTGTAAGGAATTGATCCCTCTTGGACATCATGCCACATAATAGAGGATCACTGACGTGTCTATCCATTATTGCATTGACACTGACATCCATGAGGAAAAGGCTTTCAATATAGCTTTTGCACTCCATGGATATATTAGCGGAAAATATAGAACGCTTCTCTCCACTTGTGTCATGAATGCCATGGAAAAATTCACCGTTTTTATCTATGTGGAACATTTCTTTGTAGATAATATAGGCAACATTGGGTTTTCCTTCCATAACCTTTACCATGAAGTGGTATTGACAACCTCGCTTTTGTATAAATGTCTTATGTGGTTTCTTCTCTAGTGGAGGCTGGTTTCTATTGTCTTTAGGACTGTATTGACACTAGTAGCTGCAAGAAAGGCATCATCTCATCATGTTCAACCAAGAGAGTAAAATATCATTCGGCCATAGAAATGAATGTCGATATATACAAACCTCTTATTTCAAAAAAATTTTGCTATAAATTTTCTCGTAGATGGCACAAGAGGTGGTAGGTTCTCTTATTTTCTTGTCCAAAATTTTTGTTTCTACACCTTCAACGTACGTTTCACCATGAATGAACTGATAAGGTCTTGTAAGAGGAATTGCTGCAACAAGGTCAGGGACCTTATCCTTGTTGACGGAAATAGTAGCCCATTCCAAATCAGAAGACAAAAAAGGAGAGAATTCATTTTGTACATCTTGCACCTCCAATTCATCTAGCTTCTTCCATTTCAAACCTCTCCCCATTCTAGGAAATCACAACATTGGACGAATACTTAAAATTAATGTGGATTGTGTGAAGAAGAAGGAAAAAATAATTCATTAAACAAAGATAAAATGTGCTTGCATTGCTCTCACCCATGTAAAACCAATAGGACGTTCCGGCTTCAACTGAGGAAAATTAAAGGTGATAGATTCAATCGAGCTATGCATAAAATATAACACAAACGCATGCTGGAAATTGGACAGTCCAACAACCCAAACACTGTGTTTTCCGAATAACAATTTTTTTCTGCACTTTTCTTTCAATCATGCAAAATTCAAACACAACAATGGAATGTGTGGTTTCGAAGACATTCATACTGTCCTATAACATACCATGTTGAAAAACCGCAGGTGTTAAGAAGCAAGCAACCACCATTATACAACCCCCTACATTTAAACAAGGAGATTCAAATAACTGGAACCAAGCACCGTATTTCCAATTCAAAATTATTTTGTGGAGTTTTCTTATCAATCGATTGAAACTTATACACAAAAATGGAATGTGTGATTTGAAAGATAGTCATACTATATTGTAACATTCCATATTCAGACAAGGAAAGACAAAAACAACAAACTAATTTGACAAGATGATTTCTTTTAGAATTCACAAATTCAGCAAATATAAAATCAACACTATTTGACTCAGCAAATATCATATTGAAGAACGATTGCAGAAGCACAAAGACATTTGTGATCAAGAAAATATTAAAAAACTAAAGGATTCAATCTTATTTCCTTTTTTCTCAATACAAAATATGGGTTCAAAGGCTCCATTGCTGCGTAACAAAATTGTCTGAAAATAGAAAATTCCCTTCTCCCCCCTTTTCGTCTCTTTAATTCATTAATAAATGAACATTGTTTCCATTACACCCTATGAATTCAGTCACTATTCATAATCACAAAATATTCATGCATGTAAACTAAAGATTCAGTTTCTGTTGATAGAAACCAAGTTCACTAAACAACCGGAGGAGCCGGACCCCGTAAAATCTTTGCAAGCATTTCATTAAGCAAATTATTAAATTCGGCTCACTCTTCCTCTCTATCTAAGACAGAGATCACCCTCAAATTTCAAACACAAAGAACTTTTAAAACCCTCTACATTAAAACAAGGAGATTCAAAAAATGAAACCTAGCACTGTGTTTGCCATTGAGAATAATTTTGTGCGTTTCCCATTCAGAATTATTTTTTGCAATTTTTTTTTCAATGGTGTAAAATTTAAACACAACAATGGAATGTGTGATTTTGAAAACATTTGAGCAACTGAAATACTCCACATTCTGTTTCCCAAATTTCGAACACAAAGAACTTGTAAAACCCTCTGCATTAAAACAAGGAGAGATTCAAAAAAATGAAACCCAACACTGTGTTTCCCATTGAGAATAATTTTGTACAGTTTTTTTATTGAAACCCAACACTGCATTTCCCATTCAGAATTAATTTTTGCAGTCTCTTTTTTCAATGGTGCGAAATTGAAATGCAACAATGGAATGTGTGATTTTCAAAGCATTCGAACAACTGAAATACCCCGCATTTTGTTTCCCAAATTTCAAACACAAAGAACTTGTAAAACCCTCTACATTAAAACAAGAAGATTCAAAAAAATGAAACCCAGCCCTATGTTTCCCATTGAGAATAATTTTGGACAGTTTTTTTATTGAACCCAACATTGCGATTCCCACTCAAAATTATTTTTTGCATTTTATTTTTTCAATGGTGCGAAATTGAAACACAACAATGGAACGTGTGATTTTGAAGACATTCGAGCAACCGAAATACTCCACATTATGTTTTCCCAAATTTAAAAAACAAAGAACTTGTAAAACCCTCTACATTAAAACAAGGAGATTCAAAAAAATGAAACCTAGCACTGTGTTTCCCATTGAGAATAATTTTGTAATATTTTTTTTATTGAAACCCAGCACTGCGTTTCCCATTCAGAATTATTTTTTGCAGTTTATTTTTTCAATGGTGCGAAATTCAAACACAACAATGGAATGTGTGATTTTCAAAACATTCGAGCAACATAAATACTCCACATTCTGTTTCTCAAATTTCAAAAACAAAGAACTTGTAAAACCCTCTACATTAAAACAAGGAGATTCAAAAAAATGAAACCCAACACTATATTTCCCATTGAGAATAATTTTGGACAATTTTTTTTATTGAAACACAGCACTGTGTTTCCCATTCAAAATTATTTTTTGCAGTTTCTTTTTTCAATGGTGTGAAATTGAAACACAACAATGAAATGTGTGATTTTGAAGATATTCGAGCAACCGAAATACTCCACATTTTATTTTTTGAAATTTCAAAAATAAAGAACTTGTAAAACCCTCTACATTAAAACAATGAGATTCAAAAAAATGAAACCTAGCACTATGTTTCCCATTGAGAATAATTTTGAACAGTTTTTTTTATTGAAACATAGCACTGCGTTTCCCATTCGAAATTATTTTTTGTAGTTTCATTTTTCAATGGTGCGAAATTGAAACACAACAATGGAATGTGTGATTTTCAAGACATTCAAGCAACTGAAATACTCCACATTTTGTTTCCCAAATTTCAAAAACAAAGAACTTGTAAAACCCTCTACATTAAAACAAGGAGATTCAAAAAAATGAAACCCAACACTGTGTTTCCCATTCAGAATAATTTTGTAAATTTTTTTTTATTGAGACCCAACACTGCTTTTCCCATTCAAAATTATTTTTTGCAGTTTTTTTTTTCAATGGTGTGAAATTGAAACACAACAATCGAATGCGTGATTTTCAAGACATTGAAGCAACTGAAATACTCCACATTCTGTTTCCCAAATTTGAAAAACAAAGAACTTGTAAAACCCTCTACATTAAAACAAGTAGATTCAAAAAAATGAAACCCAACACTGTGTTTCCCATTGAGAATAATTTTGGATAGTTTTTTTTATTGAGACCCAACACTGTGTTTCCCATTCAAAATTATTTTTTGCAGTTTATTTTTTCAATGGTGTGAAATTAAAACACAACAATGAAATGTGTGATTTTGAAGACATTCGAGCAACAGAAATACTGCACATTCTATTCCCCAAATTTCAAACACAAAAAACTTGTAAAACTCTCTACATTTAAACAAGGAGATTCAAAAAAATGAAACCCAACATAGTGTTTCCCATTGAAAATAATTTTGTACAGTTTTTTTAATTGAAACCAAGCACTACGTTTTCCCATTCAAAATTATTTTTTGCAGTTTATTTTTTGAATGGTGCGAAATTCAAACACAACAACGGAATGTGTGATTTTCAAAACATTCGAGCAACCTAAATACTCCACATTCTGTTTCCCAAATTTCAAAAACAAAGAACTTATAAAACCCTCTACATTAAAACAAGGAGATTCAAAAAAATGAAACCCAACACTGTGTTTCCCATTGAGAATAATTTTGGACAATTTTTTTTATTTAAACACAACACTGCATTTCCCATTCAAAATTATTTTTTGCAGTTTATTTTTTCAATGGTGTGAAACTGAAACACAACAATGGAATGTGTGATTTTGAAGACATTCGAGCAACCGAAATACTCCACATTCTGTTTCCCAAATTTCAAAAACAAAGAACTTGTAAAACCCTCTACATTAAAACAAGGAGATTCAAAAAAATGAATCCTAGCACTGTGTTTCCCATTGAGAATAATTTTGGACAGTTTTTTTTAGTGAAACCCAGCATTGCGTTTCCCGTTCAAAATTATTTTTGCATTTTTTTTTCAATGGTACGAAATTTAAACACAACAATTGAATGTGTGATTTTGAAGACATTCAAACAACTGAAATACTCTGCATTTTGTTTGCAAAATTTCAAACACAAAGAACTTGTAAAACCCTCTACATTAAAACAAGGAGATTCAAAAAAATGAAACCCAACACTGTGTTTCCCATTGAGAATAATTTTGGACAATTTTTTTTATTGAAACACAACACTGCGTTGTTGATGTTCTAGCAGCTTAGGGCTGCACTTCCATTGCACGAATTTCAAGAAAAAAGCATAAATTAAATGTGTAGCTATTCGGCTATTTAATTCATGACTATAACATTTAATAAATGCAGATGGCCGACCCTATATGATTCGCTTACTTTGATTATCACTTGGGCCGACCTTATTTGTAAATTTTTATTTATTATATTACTTTAGAGGGCCGACCTATCTTGAAGAGGCACCTCTCTTGTATATATACAAGGTCTTGTCATTGTATTCATTCATTCAAGTCAAGTAAATTCACAATTAAGAGCAGAATTCGCACCTTCATAGCATTAGTTTGGATTCAAGGAAGATCTCATATTTATTACATATCTTGCATCTAGGAGAGGTGCGATTTATTTGTATCAAGTATTGGCCATTGGTGGGCCTAAGTTGTAAGCATATTTTTGCTCTTGTTCTACTTTATATAAGAGATTCATTTGCTGGGTTTTTCTCCCTCAAGAGGAGGGTTTTCCCAGGGTATCTTGCTGTGTTTATTGTCTTATGTGTTGCAATATTATTAAGTGCTTTCATTGTTTAATCTGATCTAAGAAACACTAACATTGTATCAGAGGGGGTGCGAAAAAGATCGTGATCGGATTTAGTTTGCAACACTCACTTTATTCTTTTTCATTCTATCTTCTAAATTTCTCAAAATGGTGAACGGTCTGAAAATCAAGGATAGACTCGAAGGAATTTTGAACTACACATCATGGTGGTTCAGGATCATGCTCACATTGGAAGAGAATGATTTGGCTGAGTTTTTGAAAACAAAAGTTCCCGAACGTGAGGAGGAAGAAGAGAAGTTGTAGTGGAGGAAGAAAGACACTAGGGCAAAGAAAGTGTTGGTTGATTCTGTCAAGGATCATGTTGTACCGATCGTCTTCAAGTTGGATACGGCAAGAAAGATGTTTACAACCTTGGAAGAGATGTATGAAATCAACAACACTAGTCGAGCTCTTGCACTGAAGTGACAACTTCATCATGTGAAAATGGAAAAAGGAGAATCTGTGATTACATACTTCATGAGGATTTCAGAGATAAGAGATCAGCTCTCCACAATTGGTCACATGATTGATGACAAAGACTTGACTATGCTTGCTCTCAATGGTCTTTCGCTTTCATGGGAGTCGTTTATTCAAGGAATCAGTGCAAGATCTAAACTTCCCAAGTTTGATCGATTGAGATTGACTGTATCTAAGAGGAGTTGAGACTAATGGCTAGGGGAATTGGTCAAAGTTCAAAGAATGAAGAAATACAAGTTCTTGCCTCTCATTCGTCAAAGAAAGGAAAAGGCTTTAAGAAAGGGTTCTTCAAGAGGAATCGAGAAAATGGAAATGATGGTGCTCCTGCTTTCAAAAGGAAACGAGACATGTCCAAGAATCAATGTTTTCGTTGTGATAAATATGGTCACTTTTCAAAGAATTGTCCTACTAGACCTAAGTAGTAGGTTGCCACTGCAAATGTTGAAGAAGTTGCTCCACATAAGGACTCCAGTGATTATTTGTTTTATTCATCCTTGTCAAGCAATGTATCTACCGACTTGAACACTTGGCTGATTGATAGTGGTGCCTCTAGGTACATCACCAATTTTAGGGGTCGCCTTTCAAACTTAGTGGAGAGCAACTCTAGTGAACAAGTCATCATTGGAGACGATGCTACATATTCTCTGAAAGGAGTTGGAAACTCCACTCTTCACCTGGATTCCAAGATTTCATTGGAGTTGAATGATGTACTGTTCATTCTAGGGATAAAGAGGAATCTTGTCTCAATTTCGGCATTAGAAGACAAAGGTTATCAAGTTGCCTTTTCTAAAGGAAAATTTCTTATATGGGCAAAGAACTCCAACTTCAAAACTGCTCAAGTAATTGGAGTTAGACATGAATTTCTTTATAGGCTATGCACTCGTCCTCTTCAAGTGGTTGTGCATAACTCTTCCAGCATGTGTGACCTTTGGCATTGAAGATTGGCTCACATTCACTTTCGTGCTCTACCTATCATGGAGAAGATGGTCATCGGTCTTCCGAAATTCAATCAAGAACATGAAGGTACATGCAAGGGATGCGCCCTAGGCAAGAACACAAAAGGTACGTTTCATTCTAGTGAAAGTAGATCTAAATGTATTCTTGATCTCATTCATTCTGATTTATGTGGTCCAATGTCTATTGCATCTTCTAGTGGTTTCTTGTATTATATTATTTTCATTGATGATTACTCTAGAAAGACTTGGATTTATTTCTTGAGATCTAAAGAATTTGAAGAAGTATTAGAAAGATTTAGAGAATTCAAGGTGCAGGTTGAAAACCTGTCTAGGAAAAGGATCAAGCTATTGAGATCTGATAATGGTGGAGAATACACCTCTGGCACCTTTTGAGATTTTTGTATTGAAGCAGGGATTAAGAGGGAGTTCAGTGTTCCCTATAATCCACAACAAAATGGTATTGCTGAAAGAAAGAATAGGTCTATTATGGAAGCAGTGAAAGCTATGATCCATGATCAAGATCTGCAAATCTCTCTTTGGGCTGAGGCATCAAGGACTGCCATCTATGTTCAAAATAGGAGTCCCCATAGGATCTTGGAGAATAAAACTCCTGAAGAAGCATTCTTAGGGGTGAAACTAGAAGTTAGTCATTTGAGGATCTTTGGTTGTCCAGTCTATGTTCATATTCCAAAGGAAAAGAGAACAAAGCTAGAACCTTTTGGGAAGAAATGAATTCTTGTAGGTTACAGTGAGACATCAAAAGCCTACAGGATATATACATACCAGGACAGAAGTCTATTGAGATCAGTAGAGATGTCACATTTGAGGAAGATGTTGCTTTCAGAAGGTCCAAAGGCACTCCTATGGAGATCGATGAAGAAGAACCCCCTCAAGATATGGAATTTGACCATATTCTAGAGACCTTGAAGGAGGCTCCAGAACCTAAAGAAGATGTTGATCTAGTTGAACCCTTGGATCCCATTGATGGGCCTCTAGATATTGTGATTGGAAAGAAAGGACCTCTTTGGGCTCGTAGGACAATGCAGGAGGCATAAAATTTTGCAGCCCCAAGAGGAGCTTTCAGAGAAAGCAAGAGACCTCACAAGTTCTCTAGTTATGTTGCCTTAATGAGTCAGATTATTGAGTTAGAGCCTTCAAGTGTCGAAGAAGCTTCTAGTCAACAAGTATGGAAAGATGCCATGACTGAGGAGTATCAGTCCATACTTAAGAATGATGTTTGGGATATTGTTCCTAGACCCAAGGACAAATTTGTGGTGTCTTCTAAGTGGCTCTTCAAAATCAAGCATGCAGCTGATGGGAGCATTGAGAAGCACAAGGCAAGATTCGTGGCTAGAGGGTTCTCACAAAAAGAGGGAGTTGACTATGAGGAAACATTTGCTCCTGTGGCTCAATATACGTCTGTCAAAACCATCATTGCCATTGCTGCATCTAGAGGATGGAAGATTCATCAAATGGATGTAAAGACAACCTTTTTGAATGGTGTAATAGAAGAAGAGGTTCACATTGAGCAACCCGAAGGATTTGAGGTGCATGGGAATGAGTCCCATGTTTGCAAGCTAAAGAAGGCCTTGTATGGTCTTAAGCAAGCACCTTGTGCTTGGTACGAAAGGATTGATGAATATCTATTAAGTTTGGGTTTCTCAAAGAATGATGCAGATTCTAACCTCTACTTCAAGGTAGTAAATGGTGAAGCTTTGATTCTAGTTTTATATGTTGATGATTTGATTATCACTGGTGAGGAACATCTAATTCTAAAATGCAAGAAGGAGTTAGCTTCAAAGTTTGAGATGAAGAATCTAGGTCTCATGCATTACTTCCTTGGCTTAGAAGTTTGGCAAAAGCTAGATGAGATGATTCTAAGTCAAGGCAAGTATACTATTGACATTCTCAAAAGGTTTAGTATGATTGACTGCAAACCTATGTCTACACCCATGGAGACTAATCTAGATAAGTTGAAAGAGGTTGCAACTAGTTCAGAACCAGTGGATTCTATGATGTATAGATAGTTGATTGGTTCATTGATGTATCTAGTTAACACTAGACCTAACATCTGCTATGCAGTGAGTGCACTTAGCCAGTTTATGTGTGAACCAAGGCAAATACATCTTGTAGCATCTAAACATATCCTGAGATATTTATGTGGCACAATTGGATATGGGTTCAGATATTCTTCAGGTGTGAATTTAGAGCTGCATGGTTTTACTGATTCTGATTGGGCAGGATGTGTCTCAGATCGAAAGAGTACCTATGGTTGTTGCTTCAGTTTGGGTACTACTATGATTTCTTGGTGTAGCAGGAAACAGTCTTTAGTGGCTTTGAGTACAACCGAGGCAGAGTATATAGCAGCTTGTGTGGCAGCTCGTGAGGTAGTGTGGCTTCATAAGCTCCTTGCAAGATTGTTTGGACAATCAATGGAGCCTACCATTATACACTGTGATAACCAGAGCTGTGTAACGCTTTCTGTCAATCCCATGTTTCATGACAGAACAAAGCATGTTGAGATCAAGTACCATTATATTAGAGATATGGTACTAAGGAAAGCTATACAGTTGAGGTATATTAGCATTGATGAGCAAACGACAAACATTCTCACCAAGCCTCTCTCCAAGATCAAGTTTGTGTACTTTTGAGATAAGCTTGGTATGGTGGAAAATGCAGCTTTGACTGAGAAAGAGTCTCAATATCAGTGATCCTTATATTTGATAATACATTTCTCTATTGAGAGAGATTTGAGGTGCAAGTCCTTGATAATACATTTCTCTATTGAGAGAGATTTGATGTGCAAGTCCTTGATAATACATTTCTCTATTGAGAGAGATTTGAGGTGCAAGTCCTTGATAGTGCATTTCTCTTTTGAGACTTGAGGTGAAAGCCCTTGTTTCCACCCTCTGGGAGAGCCATGGTGGATGTCATGTGTGTGACTCCATGATAGCATCACGTGAGGGAATCCGTGATGATTTATTTGTGCGTGTGTATCACCCTCTGGAGGAGCCATGGTGATAGTCACATTGAGGTAACAACATCACATTAAGTGATGAGCACTTGTTCATACCATCTATGGAGGTAGCCATGATGGTTGATATCAAGATGAGGTGATATTCTATTTTGTTTTCATTTTGATATGATGTGTCTTGTGTAGGTGGAAGTATCATCCCTAGCTGAGAGGGAGTGTTGATGTTACAACAGCTTAGGGTTGCACTTCCATTGCATGAATTTCAAGAAGAAAGCATGAATTAAATGAGTAACCATTCGGCTATTTAATTCATGACTATAACATTTAATAAATGTAGAGGGCCGACCCTATATGATTCACTTACTTTGATTATCACTTGGGCCAACCTTATTTATAAATTGTTATTTATTATATTACTTTAGAGGGCCGACCTATCTTGAAGAGGCGCCTCTCTTGTATATATACAAGGTCTTACTTGTCATTGTATTCATTCATTCAAGTCAAGTAAATTTGCAATTAAGAGCAAAATTCGCACCTTCATAGCAGCAGTTTGGATTCAAGGAAGATCTCATATTTATTACATATCTTGCATCTAGGAGAGGTGCAATTTATTTGTATCAAGTATTGGCCATTGTTGGGCCTAAGTTGTAAGCAGATTTCTACTCTTGTTCTACTTTATATAAGAGATTCATTTGCTGAGTTTTTCTCCCTCAAGAGGAGGGTTTTCCCAGGGTATCTTGTTGTGTTCATTGTCTTATGTGTTGCAATATTATTAAGTGCTTTCATTCTTTAATCTAATCTAAGAAACACTAACATGCGTTTCCCATTCAAAATTATTTTTTGCAGTTTCTTTTTTGAATGGTGCAAAATTGAAACACAACAATGGAATGTGTGATTTTGAAGACATTCGAGCAACTGAAATACTCCACATTCTGTTTCCCAAATTTCAAAAATAGAGAATTTGTAAAACCCTCTACATTAAAACATGGAGATTCAAAAGAATGAATTCCAGAACTATGTTTTCCATTGAGAATAATTTTGGACTATTTTTTTTATTGAAACCCAACACTGCGTTTCCCATTGAAAAATATTTTTTGCAGTTTTGTTTTTTCAATGGTGCAAAATTGAAACACAATAATGGAATGTGTGATTTTGAAGATATTAGAGAAACCCAAATACTCCACATTCTATTTTCCCAAATTTAAAAAACAAAGAACTTGTAAATCCCTCTACATTAAAATAAGGAGATTCAAAAAGATGAAACCCAACATTGTGTTTCCCATTCAGAATAATTTTGGACAGTTTTTTTATTGAAACCTAGCACTGTGTTTCCCATTCAGAATTATTTTTTGTAGTTTATTTTTTCAATGGTGCAAAATTAAAACACAACAATGAAATGTGTGATTTTAAAGACATTCAAGCAACTAAAATACTCCACATTCTATTTCCAAAAATTCAAAAACAAAGAACTTGTAAAACCCTCCACATTAAAACAAGGAGATTCAAAAAAATGAAACCCAACACTGTGTTTCCCATTGAAAATAATTTTGTACAATTTTTTTATTAAGACCCAACACTCCGTTCCCATTTAGAATTATTTTTCGTAGTTTATTTTTTCAATGGTGCGAAATTGAAATACAACAATGGAATGTGTGATTTTGAAGACATTCGAGCAACCAAAATACTCCACATTCTGTTTCCCAAATTTCAAACACAAAGAACTTGTAAAACCCTCTACATTAAAACAAGGAGATTCAAAAAAATGAATCCTAGCACTGTGTTTCCCATTGAGAATAATTTTGGACGTTTTTTTTTATTGAAACCCAACACTGCGTTTCCCATTTAGAATTATTTTTTGTAGTTTCTTTTTTCAATGGTGCAAAATTTAAACAGAACAATGGAATGTGTGATTTTCAAAACATTCGAGCAACCGAAATACTCCACAATTTGTTTCCCAAATTTCAAACACAAAAAACTTGTAAAACCCTCTATATTAAAACAAGGAGATTCAAAAAAATGAAACCCAACACTATGTTTCCCATTGAGAATAATTTTGGACAGTTTTTTTATTGAAACCCAGCACTATGTTTCCCATTAAAAATTAGTTTTTGCAATTTATTTTTTCAATGGTGCGAAATTCAAACACAATAATGAAATGTGTGATTTTGAAGACATTCGAGCAATCGAAATACTCCACATTTTGTTTCCCAAATTTCAAAAATAGAGAATTTGTAAAACCCTCTACATTAAAACAAGGAAATTCAAAAATATGAAAACCCAGCACTGTGTTTCCCATTGAGAATAATTTTGGACAGTTTTTTTCATTAAAACCCAACACTCCGTTTCCCATTCAGAATTATTTTTTGCAGTTTAGTTTTTCAATGGTGTGAAATTCAAACACAACAATGGAATGTGTGATTTTCAAAACATTCAAACAATTGAAATACTCCACATTTTGTTTCCCAAATTTCAAAAACAAAGAAGTTGTAAAACCCTCTACATTAAAACAAGGAGATTCAAAAAAATGAAACCCAACACTGTGTTTCCCATTGAAAATAATTTTGTATAGTTTTTATATTGAGACCCAGCATTGCGTTTCCCATTTAAAATTATCTTTTGCAGTTTCTTTTTTCAATGGTGTGAAATTGAAACACAACAATTGAATGTGTGATTTTGAAGACATTTGAGCAACCAAAATACTCCACATTCTGTTTCCCAAATTTCAAACACAAAGAACTTGTAAAACCCTCTACATTAAAACAAGGAGATTCAAAAAAATGAATCGTAGTACTGTGTTTCCCATTGAGAATAATTTTGGATGAACTTTTTTTATTGAAACCCAACACTACGTTTCCCATTCAAAATTATTTTTTGCAGTTTCTTTTTTCAATGATGCGAAATTGAAACACAACAATGGAATGTGTGATTTTGAAGACATTCGAGCAACCAAAATACTCCACATTCTATTTTCCCAAATTTCAAAAACAAAGAACTTGTAAAAACCCTCTCAATTAAAACAATGAGATTCAAAAAAATGAAACCCAGCACTATGTTTCCCGTTGAGAATAATTTTGTATAGTTTTTTTTATTGAAACCCAGCACTGCGTTTCCCATTCAGAATTATTTTTTGCAGTTTATTTTTTCAATGGTGTGAAATGCAAACACAACAATGGAATGTGTGATTTTCAAGTCATTCGAGCTATTGAAATACTCCACATTCTGTTTCTCAATTTTCAAAAACAAAGAACTTGTAAAACCCTCTACATTAAAATAAGGAGATTCAAAAAAATGAAACCCAACACTATATTTCCTATTGAGAATAATTTTGGACAATTGTTTTTGTTGAAACACAGCACTGTGTTTCCCATTCAAAATTATCTTTTGTAGTTTCTTTTTTCAATGGTGCGAAATTCAAACACAACAATGGAATGTGTGATTTGGAAGAGATTCGAGCAACCGAAATACTCCACATTCGGTTTCCCAAATTTCAAAAATAAAGAACTTGTAAAACCCTCTACATTAAAACAAAAAGACTCAAAAAAATGAAACCCAACATTGTGTTTCCCATTGAGAATAATTTTGGACAGTATTTTTATTGAAACCCAGCACTGCGTTTCCCATTCAGAATTATTTTTTGTAGTTTCTTTTTTCAATGGTGCAAAATTTAAACACAACAATGGAACGTGTGATTTTGAAGATATTCGAACAACTAAAATACTCTGCATTTTGTTTCCCAAATTTCAAACACAAAGAACTTGTAAAACCCTTTACATTAAAATAAGGAGATTCAAAAAAATGAAACCTAGCACTGTGTTTCCCATTGAGAAAAATTTTGTATAGTTTTTTTATTGAAACCCAACACTGCATTTCCCATTCAGAATTATTTTTTGTAGTTTATTTTTCCAATGGTGCGAAATTGAAACACAACAATGGAATGTGTGATTTTGAAGACATTCGCGCAACTGAAATACTCCACATTTTGTTTCCCAAATTTCAAACACAAAAAACTTGTAAAACCCTCTACATTAAAACAAGGAGATTCAAAAAAATGAAACCCAACACTGTGTTTTCCATTGAGAATAATTTTGTACAATTTTTTTTATTGAAACTGAACACTACGTTTCCCATTCAAAATTATTTTTTGTAGTTTTTTTTTTCAATGGTACGAAATTCAAACACAACAATGGAATGTGTGATTTTCAAGACATTCGAGCAACTGAAATACTCCACATTCTGTTTCTCAAATTTCAAAATAAATAACTTGTAAAACCCTCTACATTAAAACAAGAAGATTCAAAAAAATGAAACCCAACACTTTGTTTCCCATTGAGAATAATTTTGGACAGTTTTTTTATTGAAACCTAACACTGCATTTCCCATTCAAAATTATTGTTTTGCAGTTTATTTTTTCAATGGTGCGAAATTGAAACACAACATTGGAATGTGTGATTTTGAAGACATTTGAGCAACTGAAATACTCCACATTCTGTTTTCCTAAATTTCAAAAACAAAGAACTTGTAAAACCCTCTACATTAAAACAAGGAGATTCAAAAAAATGAAACCCAACACTATGTTTCCCATTGAGAATAATTTTGGACAGTTTTTTTTATTGAAACCCAGCACTGCATTTCCCATTTAGAATTATTTTTTGCAGTTTATTTTTTCAATGGTGTGAAATTCAAACAGAACAATGGAATGTGTGATTTTCAAGACTTTCGAGCAACCGAAATACTCCACATTTTGTTTCTCAAATTTTAAAAATAGAGAACTTGTAAAAAACTCTACATTAAAACAAGGAGATTCAAAAAAATGAAACCCAACACTGTGTTTCCCATTGAGAATAATTTTGGACAATTTTTTTTATTGAAACACAACACTGCGTTTCCCATTCAAAATTATTTTTTGCAGTTTATTTTTTCAATGGTGCGAAATTGAAACACAACAATGGAATGTGTGATTTTGAATACATTCAAGAAACCAAAATACTCCATATTATGTTTCCCAAATTTCAAACACAAAGAACTTGTAAAACCCTCTACATTAAAACAAGGAGATTCAAAAAAATGAAAATCAGCACTATGTTTCCCATTTAAAATAATTTTGTACAGTTTTTTTATTGAAACCCAGCACTGCGTTTCTCATTCAGAATTGTTTTTGCAGTTTCTTTTTTCAATGGTGCGAAATTGAAACACAACAATGGAATGCATGATTTTGAAGACATTCGAACAACTGAAATACTCCACATTCTATTTTCCCAAATTTCAAACACAAAGAACTTGTAAAACCCTCTGCTTGCAACAAAATTACCCCTCACCCCAATTTCATGTGTATTCTCCTCCAAATCCTCCATGTGCACTCCACACTTCAGCTAATTTGGTCTGTATTCTCATCAAATTCGTGCACGTGCTCTCAGACCTTCAACTTTGATTTTCAACATGTAGATAGGAAACATGAAACAAATAGTATTTTTTCCTTGCTTTCTCCAAACAAAAAAGGCCCATGTCATTCCCTTCCACTTTTTCTGTGCCACACAAGAAATTTGTCGATGAAGCTAACCCGCTCGCTTTCTGCGCCCAACACTAGGCGGGAAAACGCACGTTACGGCGTCATTAACTCTTGCTTGACCGTAGATCGGATGTTTCGTCCCCTCCCCCAGTTTCAGGCATCTAGCGGGCCCCGCACTACGATGGTCTCGTCATGTTATGTATGTATCCATGTATGTTCATGTGTATGTTTTTCATGTGTTTTTCGATGTACATACGTGAATTTTGTCTAGCAATTAGCTGGCTCCTTTATTTAGTGATGTTTTATTTGACGTCTTTTTTCTTTTACCAAAGCATAAATTAGAATCTTTATCTTTTATACATGAATGAATGCATGAAATATTTTAATGATGTCCACAAGACTAAATAGTCTATGGTACTGAGACAAACAACTTAATTTGTTTTCATGTTCTTTTCCATGTCGGATCTCCTGCTATTAATTTTGACTAGAAGGTTGGCTGTCTAGTTGATCTTATCCTCCTCAAATAATTGCATATGGTTTTTGGTATTGAAGGGTTGATTTGTTTTTCATTTAAATAATAAAAATAAATTGATTTTTTGGATTTTGGTATTGAAAGGTTGATGTATTTTTTAAATGGTTTTTGGTATTGAAAGGTGATGTATTTTTTAATTTAAATACTATATTAAATTGATTTGTTAGATTTTTATGTATTTATTTGTGAGTTGATTTTTTATTTTTAAAAAAAATTGAAGTAATATACATGAGATTTTGTCAAATTTTAATAAATAATTTTGTATATTGAAATTTTATAATAGAAATATTTTAAAAGAGATGGTATCATGGAAGATAAAACTTTACATTGTAGAAATTCATATGATAGCAATATTGAAATTTTATAATAGCAATATTGAAATAAATTGTAGAACCTTAAGAAAATGATAAAGAAAAAGAGTTGTGATAATGTATATTAGACAAATAAGATGTTTTATTGATAAAGCTTTAAATCCTAATGTGAGTATGTTTTTTGCTCATATGGATAATCTAATAAAATTGTTAAAATGGGTATGTGTAGGATCATCATGGAAAAAATAGGCCCTTAAGTGGCAATAAAAAGACAAAAAATCAGAGTTGGACAACTTGACGGAAAAATTTGAATAAGTTATCTATATTATTTCTAAAAAATGAAAAAATAGAATCTATAGAAAATTGAATGTAGTTTCTAAACTACTAGACCTTTATTTTATTTTTTAAAATCTATTTGGTAAAAATTTGAAATTTTAATGCAGTGGTATTTAAATTTCAGGGTAAAAATAAGAAGTAGGTGTCTGTCTGACCACCCTAACCACAATAAAATGATAATATTTTTTTAGAATATTTTAGACATAAGTAGAGGACTCATGTCCCGATGTGATGCATATTTTTTTATAATTTTTTTCCAAGTAAATAATTAATTATGATTTTTTTATTACAAATTTTTAAAAATATAAAAGCTCATCTATCTAACCACCTTAACTTGGTCAAAAATTCATGAAATTCAATTTTTTTTTTTAATCCTATAGTATGTGAAGCATAGAATATGACGCATGTTTCAGATTCAAAAAATGTGAAACCGTTTGAAAGTTATATATGTTTTTCAATCAGCCTATCAATCAAGACTTTATTCGTAATTCTAATAGAAAATGAATAATAATTATTTATTAAATTCAAAGTAAAGCATAATTTATATTGGTGGAAATCTAAGAATCTCCTCTAAAAACCCTTTTCGTTTCATCAATTTTGGGTAAAAAAAAAATCATCAGCCACATGGGTCATCATATGGCTTACATATCGTCACTTTTTGGCCCATCATGATCCTGCACATACCCAAATATTAAAAAATATTATAAAATGTAGATAGCGTACACATGGCCTCCTCCAATCTCTCAAATGTGGCACTAGCAGAATCATGCCAATGAAAAGAATCCTTCTTCAATAAAGCTATGAGAGGTGTTTCTATATGACCATAATTCTTCACAAATCTTCTATAGTGTCTCATCAATCCCAAAAAACCCTCAATTTCTTAATGGTTTTTGGAATAGGCCTTTCCATGATAGCCTTAATTTTGCTAGGATCCACCTTTACTCCTTCATGTGAAACTATGTGTCTCAAATACTCCACCTCCTTAAGACCAAAATCACACTTGGATGGCTTAGCATAAATTTGACGATCTTTAAAATATTTGTAATGCTTGATCTACATGTTGCAAGTTTTCTTCCCATGTCTTTCTATAAATCAATATATCATCAAAGAACACTAATACAAACTTCGTCAAGAGTTTCTTAAAAATGGAATTCATCAAACTTTGGAATGTAGATGGTGCATTGGTAAGATCGAATGGCATCACCAAAAAATCATAATGACCCTCATGAGTCCAAAATTCTATCTTACAAATATCTTATTCCTTAATCCGAATTTGGTGATAACCAAATCTAAGATCTAACTTGGTAAAATACACAGCTCCATTAAATTCATCTAGCAAATCATAAATGACTGAAATAGGAAAATTATCTTTAATGGTGTACATGTTGAGCATTCTATAGTTTGGACACATGTGTACCAAGTTTCATTCTTTTTACGTACCATCACCACAGGCGTGGACTAAGCACTTTGACTATGTCAGATAATTCTTGGGCCTCTAGCATCTCCTCAACAATTTTTTCTATCTCACTTTTTTGTATATGTGGGTACCTATAAGTCTTGATGTTTGGTGGTTGGCTCCCTAGAACTAGTTGTATGGCATGATCATGATCCCTCTTAGGAGGAAGTCCTTTAGGCATATCTCCAATAACCATTGAGTGACAATCAATTATTGCTTGAAAATTTGGATGAGTATGAGCATTAGATTGAGAGACTTCTAATGAACATAACTAGGCCACAAATCCATCAACTCCTTTCTTAAAAAAATTTTGAATTTAATGAGAGCTTATTATTTGTGGGGACTTTGACTTCAATCCCCTTAGCTCACTACCTTTCCTTCTCATTGAAATTTCATGAATAGTTATTGGAAGTTAATCTCAATTGTTCCCAATGTAGTAAGCCATTGTACTCCCAAAATAATATTTGTTGCACCCATGTAGATAGCATACATTGGGCTATCAAGGTAATAATATCCCATTGATAATTTAATGCTATTGATTTTTCTAGAGAAACTAACAGTACCACCATCTGCAATCAAGACCTAAAACTCTGGAGCTGGATATATAAAAAAATTTAAATGAGTAGCCAACTTTTTGTTGATGAAATTATGAGTACTACCTGAATCAATCAATACTTTTACTTTTTGCTTCTTTAAGTAACCAACTACCTTGAGAGTTTGAGGAGCACTAAAAATTGAAAGTGCATGACAAGAAATGATTGGTTGGGAATCATGTGATTCCTCATCTGACTCCCTTTCACCTTCTAATATTGGTTCCTCCTCATCTTCCTCACTCACACCTTCAATATAGAACAATTTATTTTCACTGCATTTATGTCCCCAACTATATTTTCTATAACAATTGAAAGATAAACCTTTTTCTCTTTTCTCCTCAATTTGTTGTGGAGTCAACCTAGTAGGTTGTGGTAGTGAATGTGTAGGAGATCTCCTTTCACTAAAATTTATATTCCCTTGTCTCTTACTAGCTAGAAAATTATCCTCCACTTATCTTTCCATTACTATTTCTTGTGATAAGGATTGTGATTGGAACAATCACACTTCATATTTTATGTGATCCTTTAAACCACCTAGAAATAGTTCCTTCATTTTTTCTCCCGTTGCATTCTCTACTCTTAGATAAGGGTTTGAAATTGCTAAATACAATCCTTGACCATTCATGTTTTCTTTAATTTGGTGAGTTGGTAGAAGTACCTATCCATAAAGTTATCTCCATAATGGGTAGAAATTTCCACTTGAAAAATTGACCATGTGACCACACAACCCTTTTTTCTCTTCTCATCACATAACCAACAATAACAAATAAATTGATCTGGTTCTAGGTATAATGATGCTATGGACACCTTTTGTTGACTAGGAACATAATGAGTATCAAAGAACTGATCCATTTGGCATAACCAATTGGTTGGATCCTTGCCATAAAACTTTATCATATCCAAATTAGGTACATATTGTCTTGGCATATGATTATTAAATGAAGGATCCTTCTTGAAACCAAAGTCAATTCCAAGGAATTCATGTCCAACAAAATCATTATCTTCCGCGTTATGAGGTGAATCTTCACCCTTACACCACATACCTTGAATAAATGATTTCAATTCACCCATTTCTTCCATAATCTTCTTCTCTAATGATAAAATATCACCCTTTAATTTATTTATTTCATCCTTAGGGTTAAAATCCTTATTTTCTACTCCCTCATTCTTTGAAGATTTACTCGATGTGGTAGCATTTATTTTGCCTCTTGTTGTAGGCTTTGTCATGATGGTAAATAATTTTGCAATAAATCACATAAATGAAACTTAAATTCTGTAAAAAAATTCTTGTAACTTATTAGGGTTAACATACCACTTACCCAAAAAAAATACAAGAATTTAGTAGATTTGTAGCCTTGAGAGCGAATTTGTTAGAAACCCTAATTTTACAATAAATCACTTATTTCTACTTTATATTATCCCAATTTTTGATAGTATACTCCTCTATAATGTATTCAAAACCCCATTAAAAATCAACCTCCAATTTTGCAACATGTGAGAGATATCTAGCTTCTAAATAAATTATGTAGAAACACTAATTCTATAATAATTCACTCAAATCTGCTCCAATTCCTCTAAAATCTAGACTATAGATTCTTTAATATTGTCTTCAAAAACCCTTTAAGAATAAGAAAAAAAATCACCAAAACCTAAAAGATATGCGCCTTCCAAAATGACCTCCAATATTAAGAAGATGCCTTGCCTCTACAATTCCAAGATCATGCTTTGATACCACTTGTAATGCAATAACTTGCACAATAGAAGAGTATGCTATGAGATATTTTAAAAATACTTGATAATAACTGAGAATAACAAGCCTCTTCGAGGGGGTAACCTCCAAATATCATCAATGAGAACATAATTCATAATATGATGATGAAATAAGACTCACTACCTCCTGTTTATACCCATTTATGCCTAGGATATCCCCTAGGCTGACTTAGATAGCCCTATATAAGCCTTAGGTCAACCTAAATAACTAAATAACTATATAATAATGATAATATGACTTACTTAAGAGTTAAGATAGCCACAAGCCGACTATTCATAACTCGATGTACACCAATATTAAGGGAATAACATCTTTGCAATGTTTCAAAGAAGAATTAACACGAGACAGAGAATTCTAAGAGATGTTGTAAGGAAATACATAAATGACATTACATTTCTAGTCTCAACTATTTTTTTCATAATGGAAGTAGTTGAACCTAGAACTGTTTGGGTACTAGAACTTGGCTATGACGTGTTAGAAGAAGAAGCTATTGGCTATGCAAAAGGGATGCTAAACAGTCTTAAGGATCCCAATAGACCAAGTATGGAAATTATCAAGAAAAGATAATGGAAGTTTATAAAAAATTCAAGAAATTACAGATGAATCTGAAATAGGTTGATGTTGAGGTAGACATATATGCCAAAGAGGTTGGCATCTCAAAATAAAAATTTAGAATAGCTATAAAAATAGATAGAGCTAATATGAGTGTAGGAGAATACTCCAATGCTCTAGAAGATCATTTATTGCATGTCTACCTACAATTGGTAAAAAGAGGAAGTCCATAGGTTGTCCTCTGATAAGGGAGAAATCCCCTCTGGTAGTCCATGCCATCAGGGCAAGATAAAAGAAAACTACAAGGAGAATCAAGTAGAAATCTATAAGGAAAAATGGAACTAACATCAATGTGACCTCTAAAGAAGATTTAAATGTTGAGCTCAGTGCCCCAAAACCAAATATGGAATGAGATATGCATATAGATGATGCTCAACATGAGCATGAGATTAGTAAATTAGTGGGTAAAGTTGTAAAGATAGTACAAGATATAACACCTAAAACAAATATTGTTTCCTCCTTGCCTGCAATGGATAACTTCAAGCTACTGACTAATTCCTTCAAGGAATATGCCTCCGAACTAAAATAACAAGTTGAAATAGAAGTTGAAGTATGTCTTGTAGAAAATAAATTATTGGACATTACAAAGAAGTGTGCATCTACATACAAAAAGGTAGAAGAAATTTTGAAAGATGTACAAGCCTATGAAGAGGAAGCAAATACCCTATTTTTATATTATATGAAGTGGTCGGATGCCACAAAAAGAATAAAGGATGTTATGAATGAAATTGAGACATAAATAAGTAGTGCATCAAACACCTATGATCTGGAACATGATAGAAATGATCAGACTTGGAATTCTTTAGTGAAATTACATGAAAGTACTTTACTTTGCAGAGCCAGAAAGAAGAAATAATCAAAAAAATTGAGAAGCTAAGGGACTTGGTGAAGATGAAGTATATACTTGTCTCAAGTTCCCTTGCCAGTGCATATAGGACTTCAAACATAAATCTTACTCCATGTACTCTAGAAGAAGGAAAGGAGATCTTGGTGAAACTTGACTAACAGTATAGAAACTTGCAGTAGAAAAAAAATAGTGGGAAGAAGGTATATCTACTTGACAAATCATCTTACAAAACCTTCAAAGGTCAACATCCTCGAGTTGACAATTTTTACTCTTTATGCTTTTTTCAAAATTTTAGATTCTTGTTCAAATATGTAGATGGTATAGGAGATTTTGGTTAACTTCCTAAGGGGGAGTTAGCACACTCATTCAGTTATATCTATTTATACATCTGAGGGTGAGTATACAATCCTTTTTCTTGCACACCATTTTCAATTGATCTAAAAGGGTGAGAGATATTTAGGAAAGCCAATTGGGGAGAGATATTCAGAAAAACTACTTGGGGAGTGATATTCAAGAAATCTACTTGGGGAGAGATATTCAGGAAAGCTACTTAGGGAGAGATATTCAAAAATTTATTTGGGGAAAGCAAGTTTTTGGAGAATGTTCTTGATATGAATCTTAACATCAATGACAAAGGGGGATATTGTTGGAAGTGACGCTATAAAGAGGAAGATTGTTGGACATTTTCATTGATGATGTTATCCATAAACATGAACATGGTATGTACATTTTGCATGATCTAATGTTTTCATTGATATCAAAATTGTTTTGGATAATTCCAGCATGACTTGGAAGCAAATCTGAATACTTTTGTATACAAAATGTTGATCTGAAAAGTATAAAGTGTCTAAGTATCAAATCTGCTAGTACAGTGGTTCAGTGCATTGGTTTTTGGGTTTACACTCCACCACAAACTGAGATGTTACTCTATGATTCTAGCAATTTTTTGTTGATCATCAGATGTATCTAAATCTAGGAGTTCGTGTTGTTTGGTGAAGTATTTAGGAAGATTTGATTGACATAGTTTAGTTTTGTATATTGTTGTTTTTTTATATAAAGTGTTAGTGTGATAGATTTTGCATTTATCTGCTGATAATTACTTTGTTCTATGATGTTGAAGATAAAATTTTGGATGTCGGTTGAGTGGAATTCAAAGTAAGATCGAGTTTTGAGTCACATATTTAAAAAATTGGTTAAAAAAAATGGAAGTTGTGTTTAGGTCTTATATAGGGGCGACTTGGCACATTTGATGTTAAGCAAAGGATAAATAAGTGTTTCTATCTTATGTAAGGTATTTTATAGGTCCATCGTGACCTATCGTAAGGTGAATTAAATTTTGGATTAAAGCACGAGATGTGGATGAATTTTTTTAAGGATGAAAAGTTCAATTGTGTGTGTTACTTCTAATTAGGTTGACCCATTTGAAGTTACACTTGATGTGGATATAAATAATGGATTAATTTTGGCATTTTAAAAAGAAGTGGATGAGAATCGTGTGAGTAATGTGTGAAAAGTGACATATGTGATGTGAATTTAATTAGAGTTGTGCAAATTGTGTGAATACATAGTAGAGCAGAGCATAGATCTAAATTAGTGCAAAGATTATTTTGTACTTCATTGGAACTGTAATCTAGCATATTGTAGATGTATTTGTAATAGTTCAAAAGGCTATGAGCCACCCCTTTCTTCTTGCATCTAATTCTTTTTAGGCAGTGAGTCCACTTGCAGTGAGCATTTCTATAATATACTATATTTAGATATAATATATTGTGAGCTAACCCTCACCGTGGTTTTTCCCATTTTGGGTTTTCCACGTAAAAATCTTGGTGTTCATGTGTCATGTGATTTTGTGGATGTTTCATGCTTTCATTCATTATTGCAGTTAAACATATTTTGGAAATTGGATGGCTAACGTCAAAATAGTTTAATGTAATACTGATTCACCCCCCTCTCAATATTCTGGGTGTTCAATAGTATAGTTTAGTGTATTTACAAATCCTTTTCCAAATTACAATTCTCAATAGGCCCACAATAGAAAAAATTACAAATTTTGCTACAAAATAAACTTGTAAAAATATCTAGAAAAATGATTGAACTAGCTATATAGTGCTCTTCAATACCTTTTCAACGCTTATGTTTTTTAATAAACAGAGCTCTTGGGAAAATGTTATGGCATGTTGAAGAAATTTGCAACAAATAAATTCAACCTACAATATCTAGCAAAAAAAAGAAAAAAATGTTTCCAATACTCTTATGGATGAAAAGTTCCTATCTTTAGCTTTTTGATGATATCTCATTTTCAAAAAATGGACACTTTGGTGAAACATTATGATTTAAAAAAAATGGTTTGATTTAGCCCATAGTGATGACCCTCCTCGCAAAATAAATTTATTCCAAAATTCATCTTCATCTAAAATTGATTTTTTTAATATAAAAATAGGGTTTTTTGATTCATTTGGGTGTAATGGAAGGAACATTCTGAGCTATAAGTGCTCCAATAAAAGGTTGTTCACCAGATATGAGTTTCAAGCCCTAGTTTGCAACTATATCAAATAGTGACCAAATTGAGTAAAACAAAAGCTAGATCTAACTTTGTTGGATATTCTAAACCCAATAGTGTGCTTAGATTTGTACTAGTATGCTCCAAAATGAACAAGCAATACAAATCCACAAAGAGAAAACTCTAAATCTGATATTTCTATCAAGTTTTTCTAATTCTCCAAGTTATCATATGATGTAAGAGAAGAACATACTCAAATGTTCAAGATTTCACATTAAAAATCTCAAACTCTCAATTATGAATCTATGAACTTAGAATTTTCAAAATAAAAGCTTTGATACCATGTTAGAAATCTAAAATAGATTGAGCTTCCAAGATGAAAAATATAAGATAGGTAGTGAGTTTATATAAAACTAAAGAGAGGATGGAGGTGGAAAATCAACCAATAGGAATTAACCACCAAAAGTGGAAGTGGCCACCAAAAGTGGTGAATGCTCCACCCTTAAGGAGGAGGAAAAATCATCACTTTATCTCCTAGTTATTAAATAATAAACTCACTTTATTATCCTAAGCAAGTTTAATAAAAGTGTAGGAAAAACCTATAGATAGGGGAAAATAAAATCCTACACCAATAATACATTAAGTAATCCTTGTGTCATTTGTTAATTCATAGTTATTATCTCTTTGAACATAATTTGGTTATTAAAATAAATTTTCCTACTCAAATCCTATGCCAATAATATTTTCACTATTCATTTTTGCATAATTCTCAATATTTGTTATTTTTAGTTCCCTTATATTATAATAGATTTTGCTATGCTCTTCCTTTGGTTGACAATTTTATTGCCATTAGACTTGTGTGCACTTTAAATGATTATGAAATTTGAGAACTCATTTAATGCTTATTATTTGAAATAGTTGACATATTTTTTCAGTCATTAATTCTTAAATTTGTAGCTTCTCTAAGGAATATTTCATTCTTTGTAAAAACATTTTTTTTTTTGTTATAGGTATTTCATAATCTACAATTACTTTTATTCCATGGAAAACTCAAGAAAACTCAAGAAAACTATTTTTTAGATATACTGAGTTAAAAATTGGTCTTTTTGTTGACCCTCATATTATGCAGGAATGTGAAATGGGTGATGACCTAAGTATGGAAAACCTTTCCTCACAAAATCCAATTAATTCTATATAGTGAATGATTATGAAAATTAATTAAATTGGCCCTTTCTTAATTTTCTCAATAATTTATTGTAAATAATTCAACACTTTTAAATTATTAAAATAGATCTATACAACCTCTATTAATAGGTACAAATTTCAATTTTGATAAAATCTTAAAACAAATTTTCTTGTAACATGATATATGTTCAAATCCCTTTCAATACACGCATTTTCTATTGATAATAACTATAATGGTTTTGAAAGAAATAAAATTAGAACTTCAAGAACATAATTGGAACTAAACACAAGTAACTTTTATTTTCCTATTGAATTTGTAGATTTAAAGAAGTGTTACAACTACAGGGTTTCAAGTTGAAATAAAAAACCTAGTTTTGAAGTTAGTGAAAGATTTAAGGAAATAAAATAAAATTTGTCAATGATATTGATAAGTACAAGGTATACTAGATATTATTTTTTCTATATCTCTTTTGCATGTACACCATCCTATACAATAACTATTTGATCCACTTTAAGAAATTTGATTACAACAAACATGACCTTGATTCCACTTTGAATGTATATTTCATTGACTTTGTTGATATTTTAGGTGAAAAGTAAACAAATTCAAATATTTTGGAATTTCAAGTTGAATTTTTTTTTTTTTTTTGAAATTAGTGAAAGATTTAAGATACGGAAGGAAAATTTGTCAATGAATTTTGATAAGCACAAAGTCTAGTAGATATATATTTTTCTTTTCAATATATACCATCTCCTACAAGAGTTATTTAATCCACTTTAAACAATTTAATTATAGAAAATATAATATTAATTCCATTTTGAATGTGTATTTTATTGACTTTTTTGATATTTTAAAATAAAAAATAAAAAAATCTTTTCATATATTATATTACTCTCATCCTTTCTATTCTTATTGACCATTCCCTTAAATTTACTCTCAATACATCCCTTTCCCCCTTAAATTTCCCCTCAATACATCCCTTTCCCCCTTAAATTTCCTATCAATACATCCTGTCACCCTTAAAATTAATAAGTGCTAGTATTATTTAGTTTGTCTATTTGCTTCAACAGCTTAGTTGCGTTGAATAAAATGAACCCTTCGAGAAGCTACACGATGCCTGCATTCATGACCTTGATCAAGAAGTATATCTACAATTTGTTGACCGACTACAAAACTTCGCCTTAAGATGTCCTTGAAGCATAGAAGTGTTGGATTCAGGGAAAATAAAAAATTTACACGGCAACGATCCATTCTCTGCCTCCACGAAAAATTAGCCACAATGCTTCCCTTTCCCTTCCACAGCCGTAGGCCGAGCCTGGTTCTCATATCACTTTCCTTTTTGCTGAGTTTTGTGTGCCGAGCTGAAGTGGATGAGAGTGTTCCGCGGCCCACCACTTTCGTCTTCAACCGCTTCAACGGAACGGAGGGACTCACTCTACTCGGAGTTGCTGCACAAGAAAGGTCCAAGTCAGTGCTCATGCTCACCAATCACACGCACGATGTCATGGGCCGCGCATTGTATTCGGCGCCCGTGCAGATGAAACCGCGCGGGAACAACCGTAGTGTTTCGTCCTTCAGCACTACCTTCGTTTTCTCCATGCTTCCCCCGCCCTCGGACACCGGCGGCCACGGCCTCGCCTTTCTTATGACGCCCTCGCCCACACTCTCTGGTGCCCTCCCTACCCGATACCTCGGCCTCCTCAACTTCACCAGTAACGGCCATGACTACAACCATCTCGTCGCAGTCGAGTTCGATACCTGCCGGAATCTCGAATTCGAGGACCCTGACGACAACCACGTCGGCGTCGACATAAATGGCCTCTTGTCGGTCCAAGCAAAGTTCGCCGGTTATTGGGACAGAAAAGGTTTCACAGCAGTCAGCTTAAAAAGCGGCCGGAATATCCAGGCTTGGATAGACTATGATCACCTGAGAACCAAGCTTCATGTGAGCATCACATTCGCGGGTCTACCCAAACCGCAGAGAACCCTTATCTCGCTCAACAGAGACCTGTCGACCATTGTCGAAGACGAGATGTACGTGGGGTTTTCCGCAGGCACGGGAAACTTAGTAGAAGACCATTATATTCTGGCCTGGAGCTTTACCACCAATGGAACCGCACCGCCTCTGGATGTAACCACTCTCCCTTCCTTGGCAAACGATAATTCGAGCCGCATCTCGAAGCGATTAATAGCTGGTGTTGCCGTCGCATCTGGAGTTCTGGTTTTCTTATCTGCAGCTGGGATTGTGATGTGGGTCAGAAGAATGAAAGAGAGAGAAGATACCGTGGAAGAATGGGAGCGGAAGTACTGGCCTCACAGATTGCTCTACCAGGACCTCAGCGTTGCTACCAATGGCTTCCATGAAGAGCAACTGTTGGGCCACGGGAGCTTCGGTCGGGTCTACCACGGAGTTCTTCCCAACAGCGGTCTGCCGGTCGCCGTCAAATGCATTACACAGGAATTCACAGAAGGCATGAAGGGTTTCATAGCAGAGATCAGTAGCATGGGGCGGCTGCAGCACAGGAATCTGGTGCAGCTGCGGGGATGGTGCAGGCGACGAAAGCAGCTCTTTATTGTCTACGACTACATGCCCAATGGCAGCCTCGATAAATTGATCTTCGGGAACCCCAATGCGTTGCTGCGATGGTCTGAGAGATATAATATTCTCAAGGGGGTCGCTGCGGGTTTGCTGTATCTGCACGAGCAGTGGGAGAAGAGGGTTGTCCACAGAGACATCAAGGCAAGCAACGTGTTGTTGGATTCGGAGCTCAACGGAAGACTCGGGGATTTCGGGCTGGCTAAATTGTACGACCACAGCGAGAATCCGCAGACAACTCATGTGGTAGGGACGCTTGGGTACATAGCACCGGAACTTATCCACACAGGCAAAGCCACGCCCAGCTCCGACGTATTCAGCTTCGGTGCTCTGTTGTTGGAGGTTGCGTGCGGGAGACGGCCCGTGGTTTCTTCCAAGGACGATGGACAAGAAGTCTTGTTGATATGGGTGTGGGACCTGTACACCAGAGAGAGCCTGCTCGATGCTGCGGATCCCCAACTGCAAGGCGACTATGGAGTGGAAGAGATGGAAAGAGTGCTGAAATTGGGACTCTTGTGCTCGCATCCGGCGGCGGAAAGCAGGCCTGGCATACGGCTTGTGTGGCAGGTGCTGGAAGGGGAAGCTCCTCTGCCTTCTCTGGACATTGCTTCCTTCCCAAGGTTTTTTTAGGAGCAGACACCGAGGCCTCTCATCGCCAGGAAACGCTCGGCCGAAGCAGGTGGAAAACCAGTGACACGTCTGTAGCGGATCACTTTGATCGCAGCACTAATAGTTGCGGTCAGTCTATTCCTTCTAGCCGTTAAAAAGAGAGAAATTATTTCCCAACCAATCGCCCATCCATTGAGGGCAGAGTCCATAACAGGAGGTTGTGAGAATGGATAGATCGGCTAAATCTGTTATTGGGGTTTTACTGATAAGATGTAGGTCATTTCTGTGTTCCACAGAAAAGAGGCAATGCAGCCGGGATTAGTCATACTGACCTATTAAGATGAATCAAATACCACCTGCCCTGCGCAGTAGCTAGATTCGATGGTTTTGTGATGGAATTTTCGATTTTCTGCTTTTAAATACAGTCTGTGGTTATTAACAAATCTGTGATTATTCATAGGATAATGTATTCAAACGACATGCATTGAATTGTATGCAATGTATGCTTGGTTAATTCGGCTGCTTTATAATATTTTATTATTAAATTTAATCAGTTTTATTTAGTGATGTTTTATTTGATGCCCTTTTTCTTCTACCAAAGCATAAATTACAATCATAATCTTTTATACATGTTATTAAAATCTGTTTTTTGGTATTGATTGATTTTTTAGATTTTTCTTACTGTATTTATTTGTAAGTTGATTTATTAAGTAAAGTTTTTAGTATTGAAAGGTTGATGTATTTTTTAATGGTTTTTGGTATTGAGAGGTGATGTATGTTTTAATTTAAATAATATGTTATATTAATTTGTTAGATTTTTATGTATTTATTTGTGAGTTGATTTTTTTTAAAAAAAATTGTAAGTAATATGAATGAGATTTTGTCAAATTTTGATAAATAATTTTGTAAATTGAAATTTTATAATAGCAATATTTTAAAAGAGATTGTATCATAGAAGATTGTCAACAAATAAATTGTAGAACCTTGAACAAAAAGATAAAGAAAAGGAGTTGTGATAATGTATATTAGAACAAATATGATATGCTTTATTGATAAAACTTTTAATCCTAATCTCAATATTTTTTTTTGCTCATATGGATAATCTAATAAAATTGTGAAAATATTAAAAAATGATTATAAAAATGTCGATAGGTTAACATGTTTGGTATAAATTTTTTTTGGTGAACTACAAATTTCTTAAAAAAAAAAAACTATTTTTATAATGAAATTACATTTTAAATGCTTAGTTTTAAAAATAAAAAAATAAATATAAGAAAACATATTTAAAATTGATTGTAACGATTGAAAGAAAGCTTCCCCAACCTTACAAAGTATTTAAGGAATTAAAGAAAATATTTTCAATTAAAACTAAGTAATATTCCCTAATTCTATAAATTTTGTAATTCATTTTTAGATTAATGAATATGTAATCAAGATAAATAATTCTCTCAATATATTAAAAAAAATTAATAAATCTTCTTTTTTTAATTTATTAAAAGAAGAATTGGAAAGATCCAAAAGGTGATCAAATATTTATATATATCTTTAAAATGTACTCATATTCTCAAAAAAATAATGTGTTCACACTAAAATTTGAGCACATTTCTAATGACACAATTTTATTGTAATACATACATGTTCTAGTTTAAATTAGTGTAACCTCACTCTTAAGATTGGAAAGAGATTGAATCTATGAGTTCAAAGTTTGGAAGAAAAGTGAGTGTCCAAATTCATATATGTCTTACATTCAAATGTTAAGTGCAATCTCCATCAAGTTTATATATTTTTAACAAAATTATGAGAAACACCATAATAATGTCAAGATCCATCCTAATTTTTTCGTTATATATTTGTAAAATATATATATATATATATTTAGATATTAACTTTTTGTTATTTTCAATAGTATCATTTTTTTACTATAATACATGTATTACTTTTCCCACATAATTTTTTATCCATTCATCTTAATTTGAAAGAAATATATTTTCATATCTTAAATTTCATTTTATAGACATTGAAAATTAAATTTTTAAATTATTTTTCTCAACATTAAAAGAAACAACTTACTTTTCTATGTTTTAGGATGACTATACTTAAAATTTAAGTAAAGATATCTTTAAATTAAAAAAAAAAGTATTAAAAAATATTAAATTGTTATATAATGTTAGCCAACCTTTGCTAAAGAGATTTATGAAATACTCAACAAAACTCAAAAAATGGTTGAACATGTTGAATGCTATGTTATGTTTTTTGTGACAAAAAAACACTTTGATGCTCTTGTTTGACCATTTTAATATCTATGAATTAAATAATAATAATAGTTTAGAAATTAAATTTCAAGAACTTATTTTTTTCATTGTTATCAAATCTCCAAAATTTAAGCCTATGTATGTCAAAATTTACTTTTTACTAATTTTATAAAAAAAGTGATGACTTTTGATCACCTTTTGGCTTCCCATTTTCATCACTTACTCATAAGAAATAAATGTCAAAAGATACTCATAATGATAGCATATCTTTGAGATCATCTCTTTCAAAAATTAATAACAATTAATTATGTAAGAATAAAAAATTAAATCCATTATTAAGGAGTACTTTGATTAGATTCAAACAAAGATGAAAATAAGGAATGGATGTGAGTCTAATGTGCAACCTTTTATATGAGTATAGATATATTTTTTGGATTGAATTAAATAATTATCATTGGAAGTAAAATGAAACTTGAGGTATTAGGAATAGGGATTATTTATTGGTTAAATGATTATGGGTGAATTTATTTCAATATATAAATTATTTGAGCTAGTTATAAATTTATTGTCACTATTGATAAGGTTATTATTAGAGATAGAGAAAACTCAAGTAATGCAATTTTTATTGATAGTATATACACCTAAAATTGTCCACACTTGATCCAATGTAATTTTTTTTGATGCGTAAGAGAGATTATATTAGATACCAAAAAACTATTCAATGTTTTTGTGAAGCAGGGTTTGAAATTCAAAATTTCCCTTCACACCCTCATGGACACCTACCCCTGAAAGGCCACATGCAGCCAACCAAATTTGCAAACACAGAACATCAAAAAGGAGAGCTATCACCTGAGACTTGACCATATAGACATCGAACTATCCACCATCGAATGCTATTAGAGAAACCAAAATTAACTATACTAAAAGAATACTAAAACAAATATGAAAACATAACATGATACCCAATTCCCCAAACACCAATAGACCCAACACCACAAGCACTAGTTATATGTAATTCATTTTAGAAAACTGGTTGAATTTCACCACCTTTTCAAACCCGTCAATCAACTCCAATGAAAGCAACTTCTTTAAAAAATTTACACCATAAGCGACAATCTGTCGATGTCTAACCAAAATCATACCTTTGAGCTCCAAAATAAGGGGGTATATTTTAATGACCTTGCCTATCACCTTTACCAATAGAAAGTTGTGGGCCTGAGGAATGCCGTGACCCAAAAATGCAAATTTCAAAACCTCATCCAAGCCACCTAGAAGCTTGCTTTTGAAGAGCTTGCAGACAATTGACTTTGCCTCAACCTTTGGAGTCCCTGCATCCAAAATCGATGCCAAAAATTGGGAGACAATATGGGTATTGACCTTGAAATTATTATGGTTTTTCAAAAAGTCTTTTCCAAAAATCATCTTAACAACAACCACCACATGGGGATCCATTCTCAACAAAATCCGCTTTAACCACTAGTCAGTTAAGTGCTTAAAAGTTGTCTGCCGCACCTTGCAATCAAGTTGAATAGAGGTGTCTTGGTCAATGCTAACCATGACTTTAGAAGAAATCTCCACTATGAATTTGGAGCATTTCATAATAGCCAAAACTCAAAGCAAACCATTAAACAAACCAAAGATGACTATAGTCTGCCCAACCAGAGCTATTTAATGAAAACACTTCCCCCAAGTTTATCATGTTGTGCATATGACATCATGCTCTGCTAGATTTTATACACACCGTCCACTTGTCCCAGATCATGCAAATGCTTCATCATCCTTTTCCAACTAGGTGAAGAACTGTATCAAACCTAAATCAATGGGATGGTAATCATAATTACACTGGATGCCAAAGACCAAGGCACACAACTCAATTAAAAAATTAAATTATCATCCTCCAAGCTTCCGCTATATGTACTTCATTGAGCCACAGATAGATGCCAACTCAAAACTACACAAAATTGAAGCCACCTCAGGTGCCACGTACTCTCCAACCTGTCCAAAGGGAGTTTATTTAGTGACCAAGCAATTTAAATGATTTTATTCCTTCCCCGGGTTGGATTTCAATAGACAGAGTCTCTCCACATCCTTGCTGTGGAGAGATGCCCGCCCAACTGCCCACTATCGACTGTCCTTGTTAGGTGTTCAATTCTTTCATTGCCATCTCGTCAGCCCCCAAATTGGATAGGAGATATGCTTACAGTTTTCCTTCTCTAAAAGTGTGATTTTACATAACTTATTCAAACCTATTCACCCAACTTAGTGTTATTTCCAGCTTAGCTCCCAAATTCCTATTTTGAACTTTCCTCGTTCGCAAAGCATTAATCGCTAGGGAGGATTCACCTTCGATAACTACTTTCCGTAGACCAAGATCAACACATAACCACAACCCTAGAATCAAATCTTGAAACTTGACAACATTATTGGTTCCTTTAAGAACGGGTGACGCCAATCTTCCTACTATACGACCCTCGCAGTTTCTGATTATGCAGACAGCTCCAGAGACACCCAGATTGCCCCTGAAAGCCCTATCAAAATTTAACTTGGCCCACCCTTGTTCAGGTGGGACCCAACACACCTTACTTCTATCAAATTTCGTAGCATCACCACCTTCACCCACAAAAGTAGGTACTTTTAGACCATTCTAGCTCCTTTGAACCATTGCATCCGAAACTGTAAGTTCACTTTCCTCATATTAAACTCTTCCAATAACGAATTGACCACTTCTACAATACTAGCCTCAATTTTTCTTTGCATCCTCATCTTTGACATCTCCTTATCCTGGAAGATTCGACGGTTTCGCTCCTTCCAAATCTCCTAAATGATGAGTGAAGGGCTAACAATCAAAAGTATACCAAACATTGCTTGTTTATAATGAATTGGGAAACACCTAAGTAGTTCTATAAATCTGGCCGAAAATGTTGAGTACTAGAAGAGCTTGGTGCAAATCCAATTCCAACAACGTTGCATATACTTGCAGTTCAAGAATAAATGATCCCTTATTTCCTACTCCATTTTGCACAAGGGACATCTCGACGGTCCTTGGTACCCCAACTTGGTAAACCTATCCATAGTAATAACTTTGCCCTAAGATGCAGCCCATGTGAAGATTCCCACCTTTGGAAGGTAGAGTTTGTTTCAACATAGGCTGGTCAGCAAGTTGGAGTCAAAAGCACCTTCACTTGACAAAGAATTATATGCATCCTTCACCTTTCATTCCCCTTTTTTTGAGGCATTCCATCCGATTTTATCATTTCCCTACCTTAAGCATATTTTTTGATCCTTCAAAATCTTCTCATACAACTCCACCACATCCCTCTAGAAACCCAACAACCTGATGGTCTTCCATTTGTTATATGTTTCGCCCTGCTGAGGCTAGACCTCTAGAAAATGTCTTAACCTATCTCCCCATACCTATTTAGTTACTATCCTTACTTGAGCCAGGTCTTCAAGGTCTGATAGTTTCTCAAAGCCATCTTAAGAATCTTCCCAAAACAAGTCAATCTGACCATCCCTAACTTCCCAAGTAAGATAGTCTAGAACTAAATCCCTCAAGCTGCAAATGAAGTTCCAAATTTGGGAACCTTTTGGAAGATGAATAGAAGTTAGCATGGAATTCTTGTCCTCATCGAGATACTTTTCCTTGAGAAATTTTACCCACTTCAAGTTCTATTTTGTGTGGAGGGCCCAAACCAATTTCTCCCCCAAGGTTTTATTTTGAAGCAACAAGTTTTTCATTCCAGCAACATCGACCTCTTTCTTCTCGCACACTTTTTTCCATTTTATCAAGGGGAACTTATGTTGCTCCAAATTTCCTTTCCAAAATAAATCTTGCATCTGCTTATTAAGTGGTTTTCATGCCCCAACAGATAAAGGGAGGCAGGACATCAAATATGTTGGTCAAGCTAAGATGACAGATTTCAACATCGTTAGACGCCCAACCCAAGATAAACATCTTCTTTTCCATGATGCCTTTCTATCCTTCACTTTTTCTATCAGTGCACTCCATAGATTTCCTTTATTCACTCCCTTATCTAGTGGGATGCCAACATACCTGCAGGGAAGCTTCCCCTTTTTAAATCCTAGAATCCTCATGATCTGAATCTCTCTTGCTATAGGGGTGTTCGAAAGAAAACTTTAGACTTCACGGTATTAATCTCTTGCTTGAAAGCTAGCGGAAACTTATCTAGAATGCCTTTTAACTTGTTGGCTTCCCTTTCTGTAGTCATCCAAAATAGGAAAATGTCATCAACAAATTGCTAATGAGTAACCACACTTTGATTACTAGTTATCTACAAACCGCTCCTTTTCACTCCTTCTATTACTCTTCCCGGTTCTTCGGCCATAATGATGAAAAGAAAAGGGGAGAGGGGATCTCCTTGCCTCAAAACCCTAGAGTGATTGAAAAGAATTCAGGTGACCCATTCACCAAAACATAATATCTAGGGTTCTCAATCCACCCAAAAATCCAATCTAGCCACTCCTTTTGAAATATGAAGGCCTCCATGATCTTGAAGAGAAAGCACCAATTGACCTTGTTTTATGCCTTCCTAATGTCAAGCTATAGGAGCATTGTAGGCTTCTTCAGTTTATGCATAGAATGAATTACTTCCTGGGTTATGATAATGCCATCAAATGTGGTAGCATTGGCAAGCTAGTGAGCTCACTAGCTTTCCAATGTGCTAGGGTTGACAAGGTAGGGGTACTATGAGAAAATGCCTCATAGAAATGGGGTCTCATAGTGATGTATGCCATCATGAGACCCCATTTCTATGATCCATTTTCTCACATTGCCCCTACCTTGTCAACCCTACTGCATTGGAAAACTAGTGAGCTTGCCAATGTGGTAGGGTTGACAAGGTAGGGGCAACATGCAAAAATGCCTCATAGAAATGGTGTGTCATGGTGATGCTCATAGAAATGGGGTGTCACTGTGAGGTACATTACCATGACACCCCATTTCTATGAGGCATTTTTGCATTCTACCCCCACCTTGTCAACCCTACCGCATTGGCAAGCTAGTGAGCTGACTAGCTTGTCAAAGGTACCACATTTTGCATACATGTCTACGAAAACATTATTGTCAAACAATTCACATGCCTTGTCCATGATTCCATTTTGAGCCTATATTGCAATCATGGAATGCCACACTACCACATGTCTTTAAGGCATTCTATCCAAAAAACTATTGTGACCTTTGTCTATGCTAGAAATACTCTTCTATAGGATGATTTTAAGTATTTTGTATGAAGCTCCTTGAATGAAATATATTTTATTTATTTGTATGGATTCATTTTTTAGGAACTAATATTTGTCTCATTACCATGCTACAGGTAAAATTATCTGCCATGCCGAGGAAATGAAAGAATAAACCAACAGACGAAGAGCATGAAACTAATAAAGAAAAAAATAGAGAATGGATGAGGTAATATTGTCAAAAGAATAAATGGATACAATTGACAAAAACAAGCCAATTGAAGAGGAACCTAAACCATCAAAAAGAGAAAATGCATTGGCAGCACAAAGGAAACAAATGTGAAAGAATCATGGTAAAAAAAATTCACATACCATAGGGATACCATTTACCACAAGTGAATATGGAGGGACACCATCTACCACAAGTGAATATGGAGAGACGCCATCTACCACAAGTGAATATGGCTGGAAACCATCTACCACAAGTGAATATGAAGGCATACCATCCACTACATCTCAAATTGAGAGTACATCATCACTCGTATTTGACAAAGGAGGTACACCATCATCCCCATGTGAACCTCAAGGTATGCCGTCTATTCCACCCTCGATCCAAGGTATGTGATCTAGCCCACCTCACTTAAATATTGATGAAATTCCTAATGTTGAGATGTATGTACCTGGGAGAACACCACCTAAAATTTATTTGATTAATATTGATGAGGATATTTTGTAGCACATGGAAGGTAAGATTCTAGCACACACTTGTAGAAGATATGCTGATAAGATTTATAAATTGTTCTTTGAAAGGATAACTGAGACCGCAAGATGTCAAAGATTTGTTGAAATGATACAGGGTATAAAGTATAGAAACATCATGAAGATTCTTTGGTTGAGAACATCGAATGCTTAAAGTGAAAACACTATTGTGAAGAATCTAATGGATGCTTATGAGAGTGTGGGTAAGACCTCATTGTCAAAGGATAGTAATGTCACTTGACTTGTCATTACATCGACTTTGGTAAGTAGTCAAAGAAGGAGATCTCATCTCATTAGAAAGATGAGTGAACAATTGAGAATTAATACAAAAACTTTATCAAGAGTCATTCAAAGGTGACAAAGAATTGAGGGCACCAATTCAAATGAATTATGGGCATTGTCTTGGAGACTCCCACGAAAAGATAATTTTGTTTTGAAGCATTGGGAACACTAATTGAAGAGTATTAGAAGAATAAAACAAGGCAATGTATGAATCAAATGGATTTGGTAAGAAGGAGAATTGGTAGTTGGAACCATGAGCCACATCCAAAGCATTTTTTGGAAATGACTCAAACCCAATTTTTTCGTAAATTTCAACAGGATTACCCTCAACTTCAAAATTTTCAAAGATGTTTTGAAATGATTAATTTTTTTATGTCAAGATAAATCACACATGCACTACTTGTTTTTGTAGACTACATATTTAATTCTCTAACCATTATGATGTTTATCATTCTATATGTTTAGATTTGTATACTAACAATGTTTTGTAGGATTGTGGAATACAAGCCTCACCAACATATTCAAGAGAGTTCTTATCAAAAAGTTTATGTGAAATAGAGGATGACCATACATTCTATAGGAAAAAAATGCTTGGATGGTTCATGTCAGTGTTGTGGTGGCTTGCAATGTATGCCAGTATGTCAACATATGGAAAGCACACATGAGGTGGTAAAGAAACTAGTAGAGTTTGGGAAGTATAAAACAATGTCATACATTACAAAAGATGGTAATCAAGAAAAAAAGTGTGATTTGGTTATTCAGAAGATTCTAGTGTATTATTTTATGTCTATGTTTCGTGACAATGTAGTGTTTGAGTATGAAAGGCATACCCATAAAGCCCGATGGTTGGACACACAATTCAAGCTATGCAAGGACACCTTTCTAGTTGGCAACATAGTTTTAGTGGTTGACTTCATGGAGAAATACACTATACATCCATAGCATGAGGGGTAGTCACAATATTACAACACATAGGCTTTGATATTTGTGCACATAGCATTCATTCATGCAACTAATAGTACAAAGGACCAAAGGAAGGTATTGAGGGAGTATCACTTATATTAGTGATGATCACACATATTCTCTAGAGCTCATGAAAGGTTGCTTCTAGATGTTCTACAATGATTTAGCTTAGAGGGGCATAGCATACAATTAACATATAATATGGTCGAATAACTATGCAACACCGTTTAAGAACTTGCACATGTTCTATTGGTTGAGTAGGATGCATGTCATTACAGGTGTTTGGCATATGTGGAACTTTTTTTAGGCTGGTCATGGAAAGGGGGATCATGATGGTGCAAGAGAATGTGTGAAAAGAGCATTATCATGAGAAGAGTTACAATATAAAGACAATGTAAATTTTATAGATGCAAAATCAATTTTTTGAGTGGTGTAATGCTTCGATGGGTTTAGGTAATGAAGGTACATCTTCAATTCATATATTTTTTTGGTTGATGGATGATACTAACATTGCACCATATGAGGATTGTTTTACACTGATAGGATCAAGTGATATACACTCTTTCCTTAGGTCAAATGCAAGTTCATAGAGTATCAATACACAAAAGATGGCATGCTTTTGTTCTTCATGTACAATGCAAGCCTAGGATGATTATGAGTCAAAGGAGTGGGTTGAGAAATGGTCATTAAGTTATCTTAGCCCACTTCAAATGTATCACCCTCCAATGGCATTGGAACTAACACATATGGATTCATTGGTTGAATTTGACCACATATCAGATCTAGTTCAACCAGGTAATATATCTACTTGCATAGTTTTTGAAATTCCTATTTTTATCTTACTTTGTAGTGTATTTGTAATTTTGACTAATTTCATCTAATTTTTTGCACATATCAATGCATGACATGTTTATGTAGTTATTGTAGATAAAGACAACAAAGAGGAAATGAGCTATTACTTGTGTTGTTGTGTTGAGGCCAAAAATAAATTGGAGGCCCCAATTATAGATGGAGAAAACATCAAATACCCTACAGGATTAGTTGTTGTTACTAGAATGTGGCTTAGAAAGTACCCACATAAGAGTGTTAAATATTGGCTATTTCAGGACTTTGACACACATTGAAAGATTCTTCACTACTTGAACCTTGTCATGGCATCCAATGTTCATTTGACCAAATATGGAGGTAGAACTTTGAACAAGACCTTATGCAAGGTCCATGGGTCTGACCATAAGGCAATAATTGACACAATAAAGAGTAGAGCAGACCTAGATGGTTTGTTGGATTAATTTGTAAGTATGCACATTGGTTCTTATTAATTTATACTTATATGCATAATAATTTGTATGATGCCAATGCTATGATGTAAATTCTACCATCTAATTTTTATATCATGTATGTAGGTGATTGATGAATTTATTAGACTTGCAAATGTAGCATACTTTATGTTTAGAATAGTGGCAAAGGATATAGAGTTCAATGGTATTTTATTTTTTTCTCAAAAATATGCAAAAAAAGATGTAAGATATTCTCAATAGATTAGTAAACTAGGTGGAAGATTAAATTGTGTTGTTTTTATAATAGGTTACAAGTTTCCAAAAGGTTGAAAATTAATATTTTTATTATGTTCTATTCATGTTCTATTCATGAGAGGTGTTGTGTGTAATAGGTATCTTGGAACTCCCAATGAAGATGCATGGCTAGGAGTGACTAAGTTGAGAGACTGGCATACCCATCCTCAATGGAAGAATCAAGATTAAAACCTTGTTGTTCCCGACTTGGAACCAAATGGTGTGGATTTGTTGTCTGTAAGTGCCTTCCATCTGTTTTCATTTCATTTCCATTTTGGATGCTCTTTTTTTTCTTCTTTTACTTTTCCTATTTATAAGTAAACTACTAAAATTTTGATTGGCATCTCCTTGCATGAAATTCTGATTTATGAGCCATACAAGAGAATATCATCCAAAAAAGAAATGCAACATCCTTATTTTGATGATCTTGACAAATCTCAATTCTGATTTGAAGCCATTATAAAAGAGCATGTTAAGCTTAGCAAGGGAATTTCAAGTTATTCATTTGAAGTTAACCATGTCATGAGCACCTACGATATAGACATTATAAAAGAACCTTGAATGTATGAGTGGCATTGTAAAAGATCTGTGAGAACGGAGTACCTAAGGCATCCTTGAATCATATTTTTGGTTATTATGAGATAATCTTATAAGCTGAGTTTGTGTGCATGAAAATGAGGCACATTGATTCAATATTTGATTTAAGTGGGGTGTTAGAATTCATATAGTTTTATTTTTTTCTCATGATTTTGTATTACCACTTGATAATTTTGAGAAATCATTGTGCCTACAAGTACACACACTTTCTTTTCATAACAATTTATGAAGCATATTAGACAATTATAGCACAAATAGAAGAATTAGGACAACCAAATAAATCTCATTTTATTGTAAACATCATATTATTAATATAGTGAGTGTAATAACCATTGATGGTTACTAATCATTCTTTTTCTTCTTTTATTCTCTCCCTATTATAACTAGCACCAATTGAGTAACTTATTATAAAACAATTATTTATTAAAAAAAATCAACCTAATTATTATATATCAATATCAATATATCATACCATCTATTCACATAAACATTTGTAATGACATTTACTCAAATTTTGAAATTTCTTGCTGCCCTCAAACATTTGTAATTCATGCAATGTAATCCCTTAATAGTCCAAATTGAAAAAGTGTAGCAATATTTGACGACCTGTTACTCGGATATCATGTTAGTTACATACATTTCATCTAATACATCGGGATCATGTAGGGCACCTCTATAATAACCTCTTTCAATTTTTGTTATCTCAGATTCATTTTTCCGTGGTGTCCAATTTTGACTTGATGGAAAATTGTCAATTGAAAGCAGTGTAAAGTTGTAAAGTGGTGGAAATTTCATTTTCCAACCCATGTGACCAAATGGACTATTCCAACGCATCCAAAGGGGTACATTTACACTAGGAATGGTCCTCTTTTTTTACCCAAGCATGTTGAATTACTTTGAGCTACGTTCAACCGACTTGATCCCTTAAGGGTCCAAAGTGCAAAATGGCTGCAATATTTGACAAGCTATTACTCGGAAGCCATGATTCTTACAAACTCTCTATTTGAGCCTATAGTATCATATTGGGCCCCTCTACAATAACCTCTCTCAATTTTTGTTATCTTAGATTTGTTTTCCCATGGTGTCTAGTTTTCACTTGATGGAAAAAGAGTCAAATGCAAGCAGTATAAGTTGCAAATTGGTGCAAATTTTGTTTTGCAACTCCTGTGACCAAACAAAATATTCCAACACATTTGGATGGGTAAATTTAAATTAGGCATGGTAATCCTTTTCACCCAAACACGTTGAATCACTTCGTGCTATGTTTAAGTGGCTTGATCCCTTAAGGGTCCAAAGTGCAAAAGGGTAGAAATCTTTGACAGGCTATTACTCAAAAATTGTGATGCTTACAAAATCTTCGTCTGAGCCTACAAGATCATTTTCAGCCCCTCTACAATATCCTCTTTTATTTTTTTGTTATCTTAGAGTCATTTTCCCATGGTGTCCAATTTTCACTTGATGAAAAAAGTGTCAAATGCAAGCAATGTAAAGTTGCAAAATGGTGCAACTTTCATTCTACAACTTGTGTGACAAAAAGACTATTCCAACACATCTGAATTGGTATGTTTACAATTGGCATGGTCCTCTTTCACACCCAAACATGCTAAATCTCTCTCAGCTATGTTCAACTAGTTTGATCCTTTAAGGGTCTAAAGTGCAAATGGGTGGTAATCTTTGACAGGTTATTACTTGGAAACCGTGACACTTATGAACTCTTTGTATGAGCATAAAAAATTATTTTGGGGCCCTATACAATAACCTCTCTCAATTTTTTGTTATCTCGGAGTCATTTTCCCATGGTCTCTAGTTTTCACTTGATGGAAAAAATGTCGAATGTAAGCAGTGTAAAGTTGCAAAGTGGTGCAGCTTTCATTCTGCAACTCATGTGATCAAAAAAAATATTCCAACACATCTAGATGGGTATTTTTACGCTAAGAATGGTCCTATTTCACACCCAAACATGTTAAATCGCTCAGAGCTACGTTCAACTGAATTGATCCCTTAAGGGTCCAAAGTGCAAAAGGGCAACAATATTTGATGAGCTATTACTTGGAAACCGTGACTCTTAAAAAATATTTGTATGAGCCTATAAGACCATGTTGGGACCCTCTACAATGACCTCTCTTGGTTTTTATTATCTCAGAGTCATTTTACCGTGGTGTCTAGTTTTGACTTGATAGAAAAAGTGTCAAATTCAAAAAGTGTAAACTTACAAAGTGGTGTAAATTTTTTTTTGCAACTCATGTGACCAAACATACTATTAAAATGCATATAGATGGACACGCTTATGCTAGGAATGGTCCTCTTTCACACCCAAACACGTTGAATCACTCTGAGCTACTTTCAACTGACTTGATCCCTTAAGGGTCCAAAGTGAAAAATGGCTACAATATTTGATGGGCTATTACTTAGAAATCATGATGCTTACAAACACTCCATCTGAGCCTATGGAATCATGTTGGGCTCCTCTACAATAATCTCCCTTTTTTTTTTTTTTTTATCTCAGAGTTATTTTCCTATGGTGTCTAGTTTTCAGTTGATGGAAAAAGTGTCAAATGCAAGGAGTGTAAAGTTGCAAAGTGGTGCAACTTTCGTTCTGCAAATCATGTGACCAAATGAACTATTCCAACACATCCCGATAGGTACGTTTATGCTAACCATGGTCCTCTTTCACACCCAAACACACCAAATCACTCCAAGCTATGTTCAACCAACTTGATCCCTTAAGGGTTTAAAGTGCAAAATGGATACAATCTTTGATGGGCTATTACTCAGAAACCATGATGCTTACGAACTCTATTTTTGAGCCTATGAGATTGCATTGGGATCCTTTATAACAACCTCTCTTGATTTTTTTTTATCTTGGAGTCATTTTCCCGTGGTTTCTAGTTATCACATGATGGAAAAAGTGTCAAATGCAAGCAATGTGAAGTTGCAAAGTGGTGCAACTTCCATTCTACAACTCGTGTGACCAAATGAACTGTTCCAACGTGTCTTGATAGGTATGTTTACATTAGGCATGGTCCTCTTTCACACCCAAACACACCGAATAACTTTGAGCTACATTCAACTGACTCAATCCCTTATGATGGCATGCAAAATAATCGTAAAGAGAAACATTCACACGATAGTTGAGAAGTCTGAGTTTTCCACACCAAAAGCATATGGCCATCCTCAAGTCTAGTAAGTGCAAGACATTTTTTAATTATCCTCCTTACCCTTACAATAATATACAACCAATTGTAAATGTGTACAATGGTGGAACTTGGAATTTTTTATTTTTCCTCAATTAACAATTTAGGTTGTGAAGCATTTTGTCATTTTTATTTAAAATGATTTTCTATGCTTGAAAATTGGAGTCTAAGAGAAACAAGTGATGCTCTCATGTACATTTTTTATTTGGTGTGATAAATAATTTTTTCACCCAAGTCCATTTCCTATTTGTATTATAAATTAAAAGCTTTCTCCCAAGTCCATTTCCTATATAGGAAATAATATTGCAAAAAGTTGACATATACATATTTCGACGTGTTTATATGGTGATGGATCAAGAACATAACAATTCATTATGTACTATGAGGATTATGCTATGAAAATATTTAAAGAATATTCAAGAAAAATGTTTGTATGATAATGTGTCAAGAAGTTAAATACTCATCATCTACTATGAATAATATGTTTTGCAAGTGTTGTGAATATTATGTATCCTTTTCTTAATTGAGTTGTTCCAATCAAAATATGAAATATAATAGAATATTTTTATGAAACATCTCATGGAATCCCAATTGAAAATGTGTTTTTTATTTTAGATGAAGCATTTGATGAAAATCTTTGAGTTAAATTGAATTGAGATATGTAAGAACAAGGGAGCATTAGGAAATACTTTTCTCAAGGATCTTAAATAAGCCTTCTTACCAAATTTTAAAAATTATGATAAGCCCATGGTTGAAAATTTTGTAGTCATCAAAGTGGGTACTAATTCTATATTATATAGATCATAATTCTTCTTTATCTTTAAGATCTTCTAAGTTTGGTAATGGTTTCACCAAGCTGTGAAGGGTGGATTGTTCTTTATTTAATTATTCCTATGTGGGTTCATTTTCCTTATCTCCCATTGCAATTTTGGGTGGATTATTGCTTTCGAAGTATTGAGAATGCTTTTCCTATTTTCTATTTGGCAGTTTCCATTCTAGAAGGCTCATCTCTTGATATATATATATATATATATATATTATACTCATTCTTAATCAGTTATCAAGTTAATAATCAATGCATTTATTTACAATTAATCTTTTCTTTTCAATTTGTGTAATTTTGTAATTTTTAACTACTAGTATTCCTAAAAATATTGAAGTTGTTTAGCATCAACTAATAAAGTTGTTTAGCGTCAATTAATAAATATTCAAGAAAAACCATGAAGGACAACAATGATCCATGCTAGGGCTAACCAATTAGTAAGTAAACACATGAATAAGTCAAGAATACATTTAAATAAGGGAAGAACAAGTACTCAAATACATGTAAGCCTTGAATTATACACATGAATACATAGTATACACAAATTAATACAAACTATATGCATGAATACAAGGTATAGCATGAAAATACGTAAGTTGCAAAGTATACATTGGAATACACATAAGTCACAAATTATACACATAATTTGTAAATTATACACTTGAATACACATAACTCATATCTATTGAACCGTGGATTTATAATGCAAATATGGATACCATCGATAAAAAATATTTGTATTAACCAAATAGCCATGTAGGCATACATCAATATATGTTGATATAAGTATAAAATATATAGAAAATAGCCATATAGGCTTACTAGAATTCCATATAGGCATACAATGTCAAATATATGCAATACATAATATATACAAAAATGTCATATAGGCATACAACAAAGGGCTCTAGAATCAAAAGTCGTTGCTCTCCATGCTCTCGAAATAAAATCTTGCCCTTTGCTTCTCGATCGGATGGAGATAGGTCTATCACTCATTTATTCTAAGGTCAAAGAGTTCTCCTAGTGCTCCTCCTAGGGTTTATTTCTTGGTCAAGTCGTACCTGTTACAATAACAAGCAAATACATTAATATATAGAAATTATATTATAAAATATGATATATTTAACAAAATAATCACTTGTCCCCTTCTAATGATCACTCTCCTCGAGGGAAATATTCAAATACCCATGATGAGACATGTTGAAGCCTTGTAAAAACCATCCAAAGAGTAATTAAACTACAAATCAATAATGGTTTGATTTTCACTAACAACTATAACAAAAAATGTAAATTGAAATTTAGTAATCTACATCATACCTCTGTGAGGGGCATCAAGGAGTCTATAGAAAATGAAACACCAAGCTCCATTACCCTATGAACATTTGGAGGTGTATCCACTTTCAAATCTCAAAATAAAACAAAAAAATATTCAATCATGGAAACTACAATAGTTCAATGCACGCCATGACTTATAATGTATGAGATAATGAATAAAATTTTGAGTACTTATTAAACTATATATTTTTGACTATCATGCTCTCTATTTTCCCTATCCATAGCTTGTTCGAAATCACCTATTTTAATGCTCTCTATTTTCCCTATCCATAGCTTGTTCGAAATCACCTATTTTAAGGCTTTTATCCATAGCAACAAGGCAATGAACTATTTGATAAAATAATTTGGTAGAAATGTATGATACCTGTGGTAGCATAGAGAAGGCAGTGAACTATTTGAAAAATTGCCTCAAAGAAATGGGGTCTCATGGTGATGGAATTCCATTACAAACAAATGTGTCATGGCATTCCATCACCATGAGACCACATTTCTTCAAGAAATTTTTTCAAACTACTCACTACCTTGACTATGATATTGTTTACTATTATGCTTTGATAGATTTTTTCCTAGCATCCATAGTTTGTTGGAAAGCACCTATTTTAGGCTTTTAGCCATAGCAGCAAGGAAGTGAGTAGTTTGATAAAATGCTTTGGTAGACATGTATACAAAATGTGGTAGCATAGAAAAAGTGGTGAGATATTTGAAAAAATGCCTCAAATAAATGTAGTCTCATGGTGATGGAATGACATTCCATCAGTATGAGACTGCATTTCTTTGAGGTATATTTTCAAACTACTCACTTCCTTGTCTATGCTATTGCTTACTATTATGCTTTGGTAGATTTTTTCCAAGCATCCATAGCTTTTTGGAAAGCATAGTTCTTAGGATTTTATCCATAGCAACAAGGAAGATCAAGTAGTTTGATAAAATTCTTTGGAAGACACGTATGGAAAATGTGGTAGCATAGAAAAGTTTGTGAGTTGTTTGAAAAAATACCTAAAAGAAATGTGGTCTCATGGTGATGGAGTGGTATTCCATCACCATGAGACACATTTCTTCAAGGAATTTTTTCAAACTACTCACTACCTTGAATATGATATTGCTTACTATTATGCTTTGGGGTATGTGCAGGATCATGATGGGCCAAAAAGTGGTGATATGTAAGCTATATGATGGCCCATGTGGCTGACAACTTTTTTTTTACCCAAAATTGATGAAATGAAAAGGGTTTTTAGAGGAGATTCTCAACTTTCCACCAATATAAATTATGCTTTACTTTGAATTTAATAAATAATTAGTATTCATTTTCTATTAGAATTACGAATAAAGTCCTAATTGATAGGCTGATTGAAAAACATCTATAACTTTCAAATGGTATCACATTTTTTGAATCTGAAACATGTGTCACATTCTATGCTTTGCATACTATAGGATTAAAAAAAAAATGTATTTCACGAAGTTTTGACGAAGTTAAGGTGGTTAGACAGACGAGATTTTATATTTTTTAAAAGTTGTAATAAAAAATTCATAATTAATTATTTACATGGAAAAAAATTATAAAAAAATATGCATCACATCGGGACATGAGTCATCTACTTATATCTAAAATCTTATAAAAAAATATTATCATTTTATTGTGGTTAGGGTGGTCAGACAGACACCTACTTCTTATTTTTACTCTGAAATTTAAATACTACTGCATTGAAATTTCAAATTTTCACCAAATAGATTTAAAAAAATAAAATAAAGGTCTAGTAGTTTAGAAACTACATTCAATTTTCTACAAATTCTATTTTTTACATTTTTTTGAAATAATATAGATAACTTATTCAAATTTTTACGTCAAGTTGTCTAACTCTGATTTTTTGTCTTTTTATTGCCACTTAAGGGCCTGTTTTTTGCATGATGATCCTGCACCTACCCTTTGATAGATTTTTTCGTAGCATCCATAGTTTATTGGAAAACACCTATTTTAGGATTTTAGCCATAGCAGCAAGGAAGTGAGTAGTTTGATAAAATTCTTTGGTAGACATGTATACAAAATCTGGTAGCATAGAAAAGGTGGTGAGATATTTGAAAAAATGCCTCAAATAAATGTAGTCTCATGGTGATGGAATGCCATTCCATCACTATGAGACTGCATTTCTTTGAGGAATATTTTCAAACTACTCACTTCCTTGTCTATGCTATTGCTTACTATTGTGCTTTGGTAGATTTTTTCCAAGCATCCATAGCGTTTTGGATAGCATAGTTTTTAGGCTTTTATCCATAGCAACAAGGAAGTTCAAGTAGTTTGATAAAATTCTTTGGTAGACATGTATGGAAAATGTGGTAGCATAGAAAAGGCTATGAGTTGTTTGAAAAAATACCTAAAAGAAATGTGGTCTCATGGTGATGGAATTGCATTCCATCACCATGAGACCACATTTCTTCAAGGAAGTTTTTCAAACTACTCACTACCTTGACTATGATATTGCTTACTATTATGCTTTTGATGGATTTTTTCCTAGCATCCATAGTTTGTTGGAAAACACCTATTTTAGGATTTAAGCCATAGCAGCAAGGAAGTGAGTAGTTTGATAAAATGCTTTGGTAGACATGTATACAAAATGTGGTAGCATAGAAAAGGTGGTGAGATATTTGAAAAAATGCCTCAAAGAAATGTAGTCTCATGGTGATGGAATTCCATTCCATCACTATGAGACTGCATTTCTTTGAGGCATATTTTCAAACTACTCACTTCCTTTTGAATTCCGTCACCATGAGACTACATTTCTTTGAGGCATATTTTCAAACTACTCACTTCCTTTTCTATGCTATTGCTTACTATTATGATTTGGTAGATTTTTTCCAAGCATCCATAGCTTTTTGGAAAGCACAGTTTTTAGGATTTTATCCATAGCAACAAGGAAGTTCAAGTAGTTTGATAAAATTCTTTGGTAGACATGTATGGAAAATGTGGTAGCATAGAAAAGGTTGTGAGTTGTTTGAAAAAATACCTAAAATAAATGTGGTCTCATGGTGAAGGAGTGGTATTCCATCACCATGAGACCACATTTCTTTGAGGAATTTTTTCAAACTAATCACTTCCTTGTCTATGTCATTTCCTACAAATTTAATAAATGAATATAAAAAATAACCTAAAACTAATAAATTCACAATAAAAAAAAAACAATCCTTACCTATTCGACCTCCCTATCGATGTGGCGGCATCTTGGAAATGAAATAGCAACAAATTAATGGAAAAAAATGCAAGATTGTCTCCTCCCACAACATGAGTGTGCAAGAGAAGGGTTTTTGTCCATGGGAGCAAATAAAAGTCAACATAAAAATGAATTAGATTTTTTTTTTTTTTGTTTTAATAACAAGTAACGTGCTCATGGAATGCCACGAGCATTTTATAGGCTTGATGTGGCCAAGCCTTTGTCTTGGTCACACCAAACCATAGCGCAAGTGTGTTATAACATGCTCACATTATAACACGCTTGCACTATGGTCTATCAATTTTTAAAAAAAAAATTGGCCACAATTTGGCCCCCCATCTTTTTGCACCTGCCCAAAACTAAAATACATTGAGTTTCCAAGATGAAAAATACAAGCTAGGTAGTGAGTTTATATAAAGCTAAGGAGAGGATGGGGGTGGAAAATCAACCAATAGGAATTAACCACCAAAAGTGGAAGTAGCCACCAAAAGTAATAAATGCTCCACCCTTTTAGGATAAGGACAACTCATAATCTTATCTCCTAGTTATTAAATAATAAACTCACTTTATTATATTAAGAAAGGTTAATAAAAGTGTAGGAAAAACCTATGACCAAGAGAAAATACATTAACTCACTAGGAAAATAAAAACCTACACCAAGAGTACATTAAATAACCCTTGTGTAATTTTTTAATTCATAGTAATTATCTCTTTGAACATAATAAGGTTAGTAAACCAAAATTTCCTACTCAAATCCTATGCCAATAATACTTTCACTATTCATTTTTGCATAATTCTTACTCTCTTTTTTTGACCCTTATGTTGTAATAGCTTTTTCTATGCTCTTCCTTTGGTTGAAAAATATTATTGCCTTCAGACTTGTGTGCACTTCAAATGATTGTGAAATTTGAGAACTTATTTAATGCTTATTATTTGAAATAGTTGACATATTTTTTGATCATTAACTCTTAAAGTTGTAGCTTCTCTAACGATTATTTCATTCTTTATAAAATTAAAGATTTTTTTTAGGTATTTTATAATCTACAATTACTTCTTTTCCATGGAAAACTCAAGAAAACTATTTTTTAGGTATGTTGAGTTAAAATGAGGTACCCTTGTTGATCCTCATATTATGGAAGAAAGTAAAATGGGTGATGACCTAAGTATGGTAAACCTTTCGTCACAAAATCCAATTAATCTTGGTATTGAATGATTATGAAAATCAATTAAATTTATCCTTTTTTAATTTTCCTAGTAATTTATTTTAATTAATTCAACCCTTTTAAATTATTGAAATAGATCTATATAATCTCTATCAATAGGTACAAAGTGCAAATCTAATAAAACCCTAACTCACTTTTTCTTGTAACATGAGATATGTTTAAATATCTTTCAATGCATGCATTTTCTAATAATTTCTCAATGTGTGTATTATGTAATTATTTAGACATTGTACTGTGCTCTAGCCTCAAGCATGGAACCATGGAGTAGAGAAAAACAATCTAGGTATGCAAATTTATACTCTTTTCCTTCATCAAACATGGTTGTTGCAACTAATGTGGAACTAGACAAATAAAGTTCTCTAAAATATGAAAGAAAGAAAAAATATTATCCGGGTCTTAAAAATCCTCACTATTCTTGGAATATTTCTTTAATCTCATGTAATGGATATGATCCCTCTATTTATTTTTGTAAAATTGATAACAAAATTTATCTCTTTCAATCTTAAACTAACCTCCTTAGATCTCCTAAGGTTTACATGAAAGGGGTTTTGGGTTGCTTTAACATCTATGATTTTTTAATCACAAAAATGTTTTGGGATTTAAGTTTTAACTAGTAAGAAATTATTTTTTGTGCAAACATAGTTTGTGGCTATTTCAATTAGGCAATTTATGATTATTTGGTGTCTAAAAACTTATTTGTATTGATAATAACTATAATGGCTTTGGAAGAATTAAACTTAGTTCAAGAACACTGTTGGAACTGAAAGCATGCAACTTTTTTTCCTATTAGAATTTGTAGGATTTAAAGAAGTGTTACAACTCCAAGGTTTCAAGTTGAAAAAAAAAACTAATTTTGAAATTAGTGAAAGATTTAAGGAAATAAAATAAAATTTGTCAATTGTTTTTGATAAGTACAAGGTATACTATATATGATTTTTTTATCTCTCTTGCATGTGCACCATCCTATGCAAGGACTATTTAATCCACTTGATTATGACAAACATGACCTTGACTCTACTTTAAAGTATATTTCATTGAATTTCTTTGATATTTTAAGTGAGAAAGTAAAAAATTCAAATCTTTTGGAATTTCAAGTTGAAATTAAAAAAAAAAAAATGAATTTGAAATTAGAGAGACTTAAGGAAGGTAAGGAGAATTTGTCAATGAATTTTGATAAGCATAAAGTCTAGTAGATATACTTTTTTTATTTTCAATGTACACCATCTCATACACAAGTTATTTAAACCACTTCAGACAATTTGATTATAGTAAATATAATCTTGATTCCACTTTAAATCTATACTTCGTTGACTTATTGATATTTTTAAATAAAAAAGACAAAAAAATAAAATCTTTTCATATATTAAATATTCATATATTCATTACTTTAATTCCTCTCATTTTCTCTATTCCTCTTAATCTTCCTGCAATTCTCATAAATTTCCTCTCGATACATCCCTTTCTCCCTTAAATTTCCTATCAATGCACCCCTTTCCACTTAAATTTCCTATCAATACATCCCTTTCACCCTTAAAATTAATAAGTGCTAGTATAATTTAATTTGTCTATTTGCTCCAACTACTTAGTTGGGTTGAATAAAATGAACCGTCCAATACGCTATCGAGAAGCTACATGATGCCTGCATTCTTGACCTTGATCAAGAAGTATATCTACAATGTGTTGACCGACTACAAAACTTCGGCCTTAAGATGTCCTTGCAGTTTAAAGTGTTGGACTCAGGGAAAATAGAAAATTGACACAGCACCGATCCATTCTCTGCCTCCACGAAAAATTAGCCACAATGCTTCCCTTTCCCTTCCACAGCCGGAGGCCGAGCCTGGTTCTCATATTACTTCCCTTTTTGCTGGGTTTTGTGTGCGGAGCTGAAGTGGATGAGAGTGTTCCGCGGCCCACCACTTTCGTCTTCAACCGCTTCAACAGAACGGAGGGACTCACTCTACTGGGAGTTGCTGCACAAGTAAGGTCCAAGTCGGTGCTCATGCTCACCAATCACACGCACGATGTCATGGGCCGCGCATTGTATTCGGCGCCCGTGCAGATGAAACCGCGCGGAAACAACCGTAGTGTTTCGTCCTTCAGCACCACCTTCGTTTTCTCCATGCTTCCCCCGCCCTCGGACACCGGCGGCCACGGTCTCGCCTTTCTTATGACGCCCTCGCCCACACTCTCTGGTGCCCTCCCTACCCAATACATCGGCCTTCTCAACTTCACCAGTAACGGCCATGACTACAACCATCTCTTCGCAGTCGAGTTCGATACCTGCCAGAACGTCGAATTCCAGGACCCTGACGACAACCACGTCGGCGTCGACATAAATGGTCTCGTGTCGGTCCAAGCAAAGTTCGCCGGTTATTGGGACAGAAAAGGTTTCACAGCAGTCAGCTTAAAAAGCGGCCGGAATATCCAGGCTTGGATAGACTATGATCACCTGAGAACCAAGCTTCATGTGAGCATCACATTCGCGGGTCTACCCAAACCGCAGAGACCCCTCATCTCGCTCGACAGAGATCTGTCGACCGTTGTCGAAGACGAGATGTACGTGGGGTTTTCCGCAGGAACGGGAAACTTTGTAGAAGACCATTATATTCTGGCCTGGAGCTTTACAACCAACGGAACCGCGCCGCCTCTGGATGTAACCACTCTCCCTTTCTTCGCAAACGATAATCCGAGCCGTATCTCGAAGAGATTAATACCTGGTGTAGCCGTCGCATCTGGAGTTCTGGTTTTCTTATCTGCAGCTGGGATTGTGATGTGGGTCAGAAGAATGAAAGAGAGAGAAGATACCGTGGAAGAATGGGAGTGGAAGTACTGGCCTCACAGATTGCTCTACCAGGACCTCAGCATTGCTACCAATGGCTTCCATGAAGAGCAACTGTTGGGCCACGGGGGCTTCGGTCGGGTCTACCACGGAGTTCTTCCTAACAGCGGTCTGCCGGTCGCCGTCAAATGCATTACACGGGAATTCACAGAAGGAATGAAGGGTTTCATTGCAGAGATCAGCAGCATGGGGCGGCTGCAGCACAGGAATCTGGTGCAGCTGCGGGGATGGTGCAGGCGACAAAAGCAGCTCTTTATTGTCTACGACTACATGCCCAATGGCAGCCTCGATAAATTGATCTTCGGGAACCCCAATGCGTTGCTGCGATGGTCTGAGAGATATAATATTCTCAAGGGGGTCGCTGCGGGTTTGCTGTATCTGCACGAGCAGTGGGACAAGAGGGTTGTCCACAGAGACATCAAGGCAAGCAACGTGTTGTTGGATTCGGAGCTCAACGGAAGACTCGGGGATTTCGGGCTGGCTAAATTGTACGACCACAGCGAGAATCCGCAGACTACTCATGTGGTAGGGACGCTTGGGTACATAGCACCGGAACTTATCCACACAGGGAAAGCCACGCCCAGCTGCGACGTGTTCAGCTTCGGTGCTCTGTTGTTGGAGGTTGCGTGCGGGAGACGGCCCGTGGATTTTTCCAAGGATGAGGGACAAGAAGTCTTGCTGATATGGGTGTGGGACTTGTACACCAGAGAGAGCCTGCTGGATGCTGCGGATCCCAAACTGCAAGGCGACTATGGAGTGGAAGAGATGGAAAGAGTGCTAAAACTGGGACTCTTGTGCTCGCATCCGGCGGCGGAAAGCAGGCCTGGCATACGGCTTGTGTGGCAGGTGCTGGAAGGGGAAGCTCCTCTGCCTTCTCTGGACATTGCTTCCTTTTCTCTGCCTGTAATGACTCCTCAAGGTTTTTTTAGTAGCAGATACCGAGGCCTCTCATCGCCAGCAAACGCTCGGCCGGAGCAGGTGGAAAACCAGTGACACGTCCATAACAGGAGGGCAGAGTCCATAACAGAGACAAACTAATTCCCCAACCAATCGCCCCTCCATTGAGGGCAGAGTCCATAACAGGAGGTTGTGAGAATGAATAGATCGGCTAAATCTGTTATTGGGGTTTTAGTGATAAGATGTAGGTCATTTCTGTGTTCCACAGAAAAGAGCCAATGCAGCCGGGATTAGTCATACTGACCTATTAAGATGAATCAAATACCACCTGCCCTGCGCAGTAGCTAGATTTGATGGTTTTGTGATGGCATTTTCGATTTTCTGCTTTTAAATACAGTCTGTGTTATTAACAAATTTGTGATTATTCATAGGGATAATGTATTCAAGTGACATGCATTGAATTGTATGCAATGTATGCTGGATTAATTCTGCTGTTTCATAATATTTTATTATTAAATTTAATCAGTTTTATTTAGTGATGTTTTATGTGATGCCCTTTTTCTTCTATCAAAGCATAAACTAGCAATTGCACCTTCATGTGCAATGGGTATGTTGAAGACATATTAGTTAATTTTGTGTTAAAATTGTTTATTATAATTCAGAAAAAGTGATTGAGATCCGTAAGCTACAAATCTTCTTTTTGAATTGGCAAAAAGGTTAGCAAGTATGAAGTTTTCGAAAATCGGGAAAATATCAAAGATAAACTAGTATATTCTTGTTAGTTGGTCACTGGCCTTTAAGTTGACAATAAGGAAAGTTATGAAAGAGAAGAATTGAAGGGTCCCCATTTTCACCATTCTTGTACATTGAATTTTCATCTAGGGAATTATATTCATTACCTATGCAACTCGAAATATCTTTAGTGGAAAGGGAGAAGACAAATGGAACAACCATTTGATCGCTCCACATGAACCTTTTGACAAAACACATGCATATTGTGGATAGACAAAGTGAGCACATGAATTATTCAATAAAATGTCTTAGACTCTATTATACATGGCAAGCAGAATATTAAGCATCAAAAATATTTAATCACATTACACTTAGAAAGATGAATATTAAATATATAATATAAAAGAACAAATTAATGATTGAAAGTTAAGCAATTTCGTTACTCTTATTTCCTCAAAAATAAAAGACAAAGTCTATATTATCCTTTGTATAGTCATTTTTAAAATGGCCAAAAGTCTTTTACACTGAGAAATGGCTAGAATAAATAGATGGAGCTAGTAATATTTAATAATAAAGAATCAACATAAACTGAAATAGAACCAATACATGATTAAGTTCTTGCATTATGGTAGAAGCAACAAAAACTAAAATAAGCAAGCAATGAATCAACCAAAACAAAAAAAAGACATGATCACAAGATTCACCCTACAAAAAAGGGGAAAACTTTGAAAAGAGTGACACTATGCTTCCTCATGTCCACCCTTAACATCTCAAAATCCTTGTGCTCATGTTTCCTCTTTGTAATTTTTTTGATACTTTACTCTAAAAAAATTCCATGCTTTGTTTTGTAGTCTCCTATACCAAGACGTTTGGTTGTAGCATCAAACATATTTCAAACAATTCTATAGTTTTCTATATCAAGATGTTTGGCTATAGCATCGATGGAGATTTCCCCATAAACTTGCCAAATTCTGAATACATAGAAATTCAAGAGTCTCATAAGCTATCAACATTGTCATTGTGTACATTTTTTGTTTCAGTAACTAGTAGAACTAAATATTAATTCTGTAAATTCCTTTAGTGGACGTGGTGATTTTTTGCAACTGAAAGTAGGATGGCATAATTCCTTTAGACAAAAAATGTAACTGCATATAAAGGGAAGAAATAAAGGTGTTTAGCAATCACATAGATTTGTGTGCTTTATAGATGTAATAAAAACCAACTACCTATGAAGCCATGAAAACTAGAACAGTGCAATATTTGGGCAAGGTTTTGAATCATTAAAAGTATGTTATAAAAAGCCTACATATTACTAAATGTATGAAGTGTAGTTCAAAGTTTGAACAAATATAAACAAAAATAAAAAAGATTTCTCAATGAGCACATAAACATAGATTATTGGAAAGGCTGCTAACCATGATCTCATAAAAAAATATGGTCATTATTATTGAAAACGCTGATTTGTTCATAATAATGTTGAAACAAGAATTTTATGAAAATAAATATACTTTGAAAATCATGGGAATGCAAGGATGATAAATGGATGATGCTTCAGGTACTACAGGAAGTCAATTGAGCTCAATTGGGCATGCCTTCAAAATAGCTAAGTAGTTGTATTCAAAATTTTAAATATGTAGTAGAGGTCAAGAATATGATTTTAAATAAATATAAACTTGCAAATATTAGAAATACAGAAGAACAATCATTGCAGCCTTATATATTTCACGGTTTTCCAAAACATGTAAATTTCTTGTTTATTAGTACATACCTAGTAGTAGCCAAAAAACCAAGCGGTATCAAATTGTGTAGCGCCTAGGGTTTCCCAACAAACATGTCCTCAATAAAGAAAGAATGGCCACTAAATGGAAGTCATTGCAGCAGTAAGACTTAGCCAACAATAAAAAAAGAAAGGAAAAGATATATTATTATCTTGAATCCCAAACCCTTGCCTAAACTCCACCTTGAGACAAATCGTTTCCTCAAATTTGGTCTTTGAAAGAGATCTACTAAATTTGCATTTTGCTCCTATAGAGAGTGGACAAGTTGCTGCAGCTCATCAATTTGGAGAAGTGAAAGGTCAATACCAATGAGGAAGAGTTTGGAGGAGTGGAAAGCACTTGAATATTCCTATGAAACTGTAATGAAACTAGGGTAAGTGGAAATGTGCAAAGCTTGCAATATTACGAAGTAGATATTTTGGAAATCCTAACTATCAACAAGAATTTATGGGAGTTCTAACATATGGCCCTATTATGCTATCATACATGTGAGTTTTAAAAACTCTAACTAAACATAAAGCATCCTATTGATAAAACATGTTGAAAATAGAAAATAAGGCTACTGATTTCTTTGAAGGGTTTGGTTGCTACTCTGGCCAACTCCAAGGGCAGTAAGTATGAATGTAGGACATGGCATTAGATTCAATTATTCAAATTTCCAAAGATAAAACGTTCCAAAAGATATAACCTAACCTCACATTAGAGTGAGCAAGCCACTTTGTAGACTTCATTACAAGACAATCTATTTTAATGGTACCTACCAAATGGTACCCAACAGTTTGAGTGTAGGTAAAACCCTACAAATTTTAAACCATTGGATTTCTAACCTTATAATTTCCAACACCAAAAAACAACATTTGGGTTCTTCAAATTTCTCATTAAAACAATGAAGATTGTGAAGTACCAACTCTAAGTTGTACATCCTTTCATCAACTGATAATTTTTTATTGGCAGTAGCAATAAAAAAGATATAAAACTAACTTATGATAATTTATAATAACTTTATTTATGAAAACTAAAGACTCACAAAGTACATTGTTATATATCAAATATTTTACTATTTTATTACTAAGATAATTCATTGTTGAAATGCTCAGAGAACATGAGGTATGGTGCATAAAATAGTTAATGATATCTGAAATGAATTATTAAAATGAATATGGAGGCAAAGAGATGAACCATAGCATGACTACAAAAGTCATGGACAGTATCAAAAGCCCCCAAATATTTTAAGGTTGACATGGGAAATCTTCTCCAAGCATCTAAAAATGGACCACATACTACATATATCAACTACCCCAATGTTATTATCCACCATGATATGTTTCAACTCACTACTGTCACTTCTCCAATTTGGCGAGCTGCAACAAATTGTCTAGTGATCGATGTGGTAAAGAAGTTAGTGCAATAGTGTGCAAAAACGATGTGGTAGTCACATTAATATCTTATCATGTGAACTTGAATGCACTCGAATGCTAATAAGTAAGCCCTAAAACCTTGATATTTTCATATTTCGTTGCCTGTGAATAGATTGAAGCAACAACTATAGAAAGATTGGTTTTGGTTTTCATTATTTAAATAAATTTATGCTATGGCAATCATCGCAAGCTCTGTCGACATCTTTCAAAGCACAACACAATTTTTGCACAATATTTGTTAGGTAAGTCACTTGCCAAGGACCTTGTAGTAGAGGCACCATCATTGTTTACCAGTTCTTATATAATGAGGGCGAAGATAGAAGATGAGTCTCTAACCTGCTTTGTGAGAGTGGAGTCGTGTTAAGTGGATTGGTGGTGAGAAATATCTGAAAGTGTTTAGATTTGAACTTATATGAGAGTAAAACTAAAAGAACTATAAAGGGGAAACTTTTGGGAAGTGTTGTTGTAAATCTAGCTCAATATGGAATTCTTAAATGTTACCCCTTACAAGTCCTAGACTCTTCATTGTGGTAGGTAAGGCCATGATTCCTTCTCCAATAATTGATGTTGATAAATTAAGCACAACTCCTAATAAGGTTGCATCATTGTGTCCATATGCTTGAGTATCTTGTTCCTTCTCTAGAAGTAGTGGTAGTCTATCATTCTCCTCTTTTTCCACCACTGGATTCCCTAAAGTCATCCTAGCAATCTTTTCACATGCTATGAATGCCTATTTCTCCCTTCTCTCAAATAAAAAATCCTTTACTTCCAATCTTATGAGACGTATGTTGGATTGATAACATATTAGTTATTTTGGATCTAATGAAAAAAAAAATCATCACAAGGTAATCTTCGACAATTGTTCTTATATTCTATAGCACAAAATGGTTTTCATCTACTAGACACTCTTTTACATTAAAGATGCCAAAGAAATTACAACATATAGTCAAAATAATTGTTGACATTTGATGCTTGTCGTATACATTACTGCTATTTTTAGCCTCCATCCATCATTTTTTGTTGTTGTCTATTTTTGGTCTTCTTCTACCGTTTTTGCTGCCAGTCATCTACACATTGAATAATGCATGTCCTACGCATGCTACAATTTTCTATTTTTTTGAGTCTTGTTCTGGATCATCCTTCAATGTTTTGTTATTGTTTTTCTATATAATACGTATGAATAAAAAGACTAGTTTGGAGTCTGAAAAATATAGATTTTTTATGTGCTTTATTTTTTTCATGTGTACTCTATTTTTCCAAGTTGAATATTGTTTTATCTCTTCTTTCATATCCACTATTGTTATATTTTAACCTCTTCAGTGCAAGAATTTGGCTTGTTTTATATTTTTCATTTGGTATCAAAGAATGTATTTTCTTTTGGGTTAAAGATTTAGTGGGCTGAATTTTTCCCAAGGTTTATCATGTCAAATTCTAACTCCTTGCCCTTTCTAGAATTTGATGGAAATGAGTATGATTATTGGTGCATCAAAATGACAACCTTTTTGATAAGAAAAGATTTGTGGGAAATTTTTGAATAAGGTTATGTAGAGCCAGTTGATTGGAATGCCCTCACAACCAATGATAAAATAGCCAAGAAGGAGAATGCTCAGACCTTGTTTCACATTTAAATAGCTCTTGATAAGAGCCTATTTCCTAGAATTGCAGGAGCAAAGACAACTGAGGATGCTTGGAAGATTCTAAAATAAGCTTACTAAGGTAGTGATCAAGTCAAAGTTGTCAAGATATAGACATTGAAAAGAGAATTTGAGAATTTAAAGATGCAAGAAGCTAAAAGTGTGAGTGAATATTGTGTCAGAGTTAAAGATGTGGTCAATAAGATGGCTAAACTTAGAGAAATTGTGAAAAATGAGGTTTTGATAAAAAAGGTGTTGAGAACTCTCACACCAAGATGGAATCATGTTGCCATAATCATAGAAGAAAGCAAGAATTTGACAACCCTTCGGTTTGATCATCTAGTTGGGTCTCTTATGTCACATGAAGAGAGATTGAAAGATTCATTTGGAGAAAGTGATGCAAAATCCTTTTCATCCAAATTGAAAATAAAAAATAAAGAGGATTCCAACATCAACACCAAAAATAATGAAGGTCAAGGTAGAGGCCAAAATCAGAATCATGCAAAAGGAACTAGAGGTAGAGGTGGCTCAAGAGGAAGAGGTGGTTCCAAAGGATGAGGTAGAGGTAGTTTTGATAAGAGAAATGTTCAA